>OX411308.1:101386284-101986284 GCA_948150685.1 Rhaphigaster nebulosa
GATATGTTTTTATCGGTCTCCAAGTAGCTTACAGGTAAATAAACACTGTGAGTGAGTGGGCATTATTTTTGTCGTAGAAATGGACCAGTTGGTGATTTCACTGACTATTTACATATACAACTGAAGAGAGGGGTGGGGTGAAGGCAACAACTTTCGCCTTTTCTAGACTAACAGGCGCTTCATTTCCTTTCTTCAACGGAAATTCTTGGTATGAATACCACATCGCGCGGCCAAGGATCTCCACGGTCTACAGTGCCAACAGAAAATATATATATATATATATATATATATATCATTAAAATATTGTATGCTTTGGTTTATAAGAGGGAATAATTGTGATATTTCTTCTTCTTCTTTTTTTAATGGGGAGGAATGCTTGAGAGAATAGATATGTTTCCATAAATTTTCAATTACCTTTATTTATTTATGTGTTACATATTTTTGCCCATAATAAATCTTGGTATTTGCTAATGCACTTATCAAATATGCTGGCAAAGGAGATTTTTTTTTAATCAACCATAGAATGAAAAAGTCAAAAGATAAAGAAATACAAAAGAAAAACAAATTTACAAATACAAATGTAGAAAAATCATACATCTATGCTTAAAAGATAAATAAATGCTAACAGCGGATATTATCTCTCAAAAGACCTTTTAGGCATACCTACATCCCTCTAAAGTTGGTCAGGGTGGCGTTCAAAATTGAAAAAAAAGCATTGTAAAACTATGTCGACGGTTCGACCTACTGAGTAGGTCTTCTTTAGAGGAAATAAAAATGAGATGCGAGGAAGAGAAACAGTCACTTGCAACAATAATCAGTCATCCTGGAGCATTGCCATTCAACAAATTATTGTACTCCTTGTATTATTTCTTAGATTTATAGGGTGTGCGACTGCTTAAGGTTATCATCACCCATTTATTTATTTATTGTTTAATTTTTGCCGAAACCCTCTTCATCTTCTAAATTACTTCAGTCAACTATTCCATACAAAGTTCTAATAATGTTCTTGTATGCTTTCCTCCTATGACACTGCTAAAGGTGTTCGTAGAGCCTGCAGAAGTCACCAGATAGATTAATTATTCTTCTCATAAATCTGACATGCTCATTCCAAATATTTCCTGAAGGATTTAAATAGGGCCACCGTCAGCTAAGGAAACTCGAGACAGGTGATTTACGGTAAACTATGGACCTGTGTCTGAAGTGTAAGTTCATTTAAGGAAATCTTAAAGTTAATGAACCAATAGCACACCACGAACACTTAGAATAGTTGCGAAAACAACAGAAATGCGAATTAAAATATTTCGGTGTGAGAAAATTCCGAGTTTAAGATGTCATGCTCGAATCCCTCAGTTAAATCCATTTGAAGATCTCAGAAAGAACTTGGGAGATGTGTGAGAAGAAGAATTAACCCTCCTGATAATTTACAGCAACAGATTCATTTAAGATATGTAAGGGAATCACGCAAGACGTAGCGAACCTCAAAAGTATGCGTAGAAGGTTTGAAGTAGTCATTCAACGAAGAGAAGGTAATATCCAATATTGATTTTTAAATCTAAGGTTTTACTTATGCCTTTAAATTTATACAAACTATCCATACTATGAAGTCTTTATTTTTTGTTTAATTATTATCTCTTTCTAATTTTAAAATGCGAACTAGTTTCTTATCAGTTTAATTTAAACCGATATTCAGCAAACATTTTAGTTAGCAGTTGCTGTATAACTATATTAATTATTACGAAGTTACATGTATAACAGTAGACGAATAAATAATTGTTTCACGTTGTCCGACACGAGACGGGTCTATAAGGAAATACCCAGCTTATTTCCATTTTCTCTTACGACCTCCTTAGCTCTAATAGCTCTTGTTAATTGTTAATTTTCAATAAATTATACAGAGCCTTCTAAATTATTGCTATTCAAATTATTCCATACAGTGCAAATGTATAAAGAAATGTTTTATTATATTAGATCTCTTAATATATTATATAGACTTATCGAATTGTTACATAACACATACATGTTACATGCATTATGTGTGCTCCACATAAAATACTCTGTATCTTTGCTAATATTGGTCCAATTTTGATGATTCGTTTTTGTTTTTTAGATAATTTAATAACCTTTCATACAATCCTATACACAATTTAATATAAATTGCATGCTTTTTAAGTTAAGCGCAAATTAAATACTCTTTTCGTCATAACTTTTTTCCCTGCACTTTTTCGTTCATATACTAAATACATGAAAAGTTAAAGGCCTTTAAGGAGAAGACATTAAGGCAAGTTTCACCAAAATCGTTAGAGCCGTTTTCGAGAAAAGTTTATAAAAGTGTAAAATCCATGATATAATAGCTAATTCCGGTTAGTCCGATGCAATATACCTTTGCTAATACTGGTCCGATTTTGACGATTCATTTATTGTTTTTTAGATAATTTAATTACCTTTCATACAATTGTATACATAATTTACCATAAAATGCATACTTTTTAAGCTATGTGCAAATAAAATATTCTTTTCATCATAACTTTTTTCCTTACATTTCCTCGGTGATGTACTACATAAATGAAAAGTTAAAAGCCTCTTTGAAGAATCATTTACCCACTTTTCATCAAAATCGTTAGAGCCGTTTTCGAGAAAATTATAAAAAAGTGTAATATCGATTATATTAAGTGGCACTTCCGGTTAGTCCATTTTGACGAAAATGTTGCTGTAACATAACATGCATGTGCCAACCTTAAATACGTAATTTCAGTATCGTACAATTTTTCGCTTTTGAGCTAGACTGTTCACTTACACACAGACACACACACAGATAAACAGACCATTTTGCGAGACTTGGTCATTTGGACTCAGAGGACCTTAAAACGTGTATTTCCGTCGAAAACTCGAATTCGAAAATTTTCACGATCGCAATATAGTTAAGGGAAAGTATATAGGTATAGAGGTAAGGGGAAGTAAAAAACCTGAAAATTATTAAACAATGGTTTATTGTTTCCAAATTGTAATATTTCAAAAATATCTGGCCTGTCTATTTACAGGACTTTTCATATTTCTTTGGTTTACAGTTTAGATAATTGGATTATCTTCCAAATGAGCATTTGGAGTGTTTCGGAAAAAGAACAAGTGCCGAAACACTCGGGAATGGAATGTGTGCAGAATATTTTATAAAAGATTTCTACCAAATTCAGTAAAGAAATAAAGCAGTAAGTACCAAAGGAGCAGAAATTTTAAGCTTGTCCCAAGATGATCGCCGTGAGAGTGCCGAAGTGGGAGAGTTAAGAAGAAACTGTGCCAATGCAAGTAAGCTGAGAGGGTTTCGATATTTAATCAGAGAGCAAAATGGTATAGAGGAAAATATTGGATGTGCACTTCAGTGAGAAAAGAAAATGGAAAGACCAAGAAGCTACAGGAAGTGCAGAAATAATCCAAGGAAGGATGAAGTAGAGAAATGCGAGAAGGTCACAGCAGGCCTGAATTGATAAGTCAGGAGGCCTAGGGCCACGATGACCTGTAGCGCCCGAGAATTGGTCTACGAAGTTCATTACGCTATATCGGAGCTAATAGTGGTCTGATTTGAATGATTTATTTTTGCTTTTGTTGGGAATTTCACCACCTTTCAACTGATCATAACAACCCCCACCTCACCTAAAAAAAATTTGAGGAGGGGTTACAATATTTTTTTATTGGTCGATTAAAAAGATCTATTATTAAAAATAATAAACCAAAAGCATTTATATAGATTTTTTTCTTTTTTAATGCTTTGTTATACTGATTCCAAAACATTCTGGCATTGGTCCCCACTAATTTGTAGGTGGCTTCTTCCCAGTGGCTTCTTCCCTTTCTGAAACGACATTGGCGTCCGTCTTCGTCAGATTCACCTATGCCGTTCAGTCTGAGGTCTTCCACTATGGCCGACGATACTTCCTGTGCCTTCTCGAGAATCCTGCTGTCTTGGATACTAGTGGCGTAGATGCGATATCGTCCGCATCGGCTGCTACTGCTACCTCTGGATGCTGCACCGAGACCACAGGTGCCGTGAATACGACGAACAATATTGGTCCCAGGACAGAGCCTTGAAGTACTTGACGGTATCGTGAAGAGGCGATAGGCTCTCACCGACCCGTTCAACGAAAGATTTTCCGCTAACATTTTCCAATTAATCGCCATAGCATTCAGAAAGAAGGATTTACCCCTCCTAGGGAGCATCTTCAACAACACATACGGGATACTATCCTTTCCTGACGCCTTGTTCCCGTTAGTGCGGCATAGTACCGATTCAAGCTGGTCAAAAGTGGAAAAAATGGGCTTCTCGTTAGGGCACGGCAGTGGTCCCTCTGGAGTCTAGGAGCATCTGCCAACCGAGCTTCTTCTCTCGCCACATAGCTCTTCACCAGTAATTCAGCCTGTTCCCCAGGTGTCAGCAGGTCACCTCCTGATGTTGCGCACAGTCCCCCTCTTAGTTACTTGGGTTCTGATGAGTCTCCAGAACTGGCGATGATCGTCATAAGTCCTCCGTAACTATTCATGCCAGAGTGAGATCTTCCAATCACGCATGAGGATGGCTATCTGCCGGATCATCGCATTGATGGCCGGTTTCAGACTGTAGTCACGCGTGCGCTAATGTAAGTAGCCAGACGGAGTTTCGAGCATTGAAGTCCCAATGGACGATTCACCGGCCCTTCACCTGGGCGCGTTGCAGCAATAACTTCAAAGAGTTGAGTACAGTCTCCTATAGACACAGATGAACGTGAACCGATGCTTCAGTCGCGCGCCAACTGTAACTAGATGGGTTAAGAAAAAAATAATAGACAAAAGGAACAGCAGATGGTCATAAAAAATAATTCGTATACGCCTTCAAAATATTATGTAAAATTTAACCCTTATTGTTGATTTAGAAATATTAATAATTTATTCTAATTTTCTGTAATCCTGAGGATAGGGTATGAATTCTGATTCCCGAAACATCTTGAACAAGTAATTAAAAAATATGAAACGGTGCAATTCTTCTATTGTTAATATACCTTATGTCTAAATGATTTCGCCCCAACAAATTAACTATATTGTACAATGAAAATATTTAAATCAATCAGATCAACGCAAGGATATAATGGAATATGATTAATGATTTAGAAAATTTAATATGTATTAGCAAATAATAATATATAACGACTTAATGAAATTTTAATGTAATTATTCATGACTGAAACTGTAATGGAGTTTTTATGTTTTTTATTTTTTTTTTTACAGGTCAAATTGGTGGATGTTGAAAAAGTAGAATGGGTAAATAAGAAATCATATTCTGCCATCGGTATCACACTCGTTGGTAGGGAGAGTAGGATATTACTTCGAGGAAGCCTTGCCTTGGATGACTGGTTTCTTCTTTTAGAGGTGATTTATTTTATTTTATTTGTATCCATTTGCAATATCCTAAAACACTCTGATAGCAATTTATTCTTATTAAAATCTTTAAAACTTTATCGGAAAAGTGATATTTGAGTGCCATTTTATGTCTTATAATTTGATAATTGATTTAGTTCTTTGACACCTAAAACAGTAAGTGGGTGATTCTAAAAAAAAAACGTTCATTTTTTAACTAGCTAACTTTCAAAAATGCATAGGTTAAAAAAAATCGGTAAACAATTTTAAAATACATTTGGATATTTAAAGGATACATTTCGATACTATTTTTAAATCAAAATTATCTTTTGAAGCAAATAAGGAATTTGAAATTTTGAACGATAAATGATACTGGGAATAATGACATGGTACTGTATCTGTCGTGCTTTATCACATTCAATGAGCTCGAATGTGTGTAAGTCAAATTTCAGAACTAAGTTGAAAAATTTCTTCTGAAAATAGATAAGTGTTTTCAAGAAAAAATAAACAAATTAAAATAAATTTAATGCAATTAACAACTCATATTAATGATCCTAACCATCCAGTAACTTTTTAGTAACGTCCTATTGCAGAGTAGGCGCTGGAAGTAGTTAAGTATGCAAAATTCGAGGACCGCATTTTGTCAATGGATATGAACTGAGAATAGCACAAAGATTCGGATGTGGCTAATCCATTTTTCGGTCCATTTCGTTTTTATCCTCGCTTCTATTGGAGTAGCTCAGTCAAATTGTAAAAGAGTTTCTGGCGGTTTCTGAGATAAGCTAAACTTTTGGGAGCCAAAACCCTGCAAAGTTTTTATACTTTTTTCAGTTTTTGTCTTATAACACCCGAAGGTTTAACACACAGAAAATTTTACTCTTACCTAAATTAAAAAGGATAGCTCGGTGGGTAGGGCACTGTGTGCACTTATAATGTCAAGGTCCCGGGTTCGAGACCGGCTTCGGCAGATAATTATATATTTTGTTATCAGGCGTGGACCGACCCTGTGGGATCGGGAGACCATCTTGGGGTTCACCCAGCCTCAGAAAAGCTTTCGACGTATAATTTAATGATCTTTAATTTTTTTTTACCTGTACCACTTGTAAAAAAGTGGTTGTAGTGGTACAGGTAAAAAAAAATTAAAGATCATTAAATTATACGTCGAATGCTTTTCTTAAATAAAAAATTTGTTTCAGAAGTTTGGCCAGAATCGATAGTCAAAATAGGAAAATTTTATCATTTTATGTTATGCTCAGTTTTACATGCCAGTAATTCAAAAACGGTTATTCCAAATGAAATTTTTTAAATAATTAAAGTTTTAGAGCATTAAATTATGCGTTTATAACACGCCTATTTTCTTAATTTTATCATTCCTATGCATAGATACACGAACAAAATTATAAACAGTTGTAGCGCTGATTTTCCGTATTTTTTAAGTTTAACACGTCTGATCTCAAAATCACTAATTTTTGTCTAGAAAATTTGATTATAATGCATTTCGATCAGCCGATTTTATTTTCAAGATTGTATCCAGAAGCGGTGATTTGGATTGCTTCGGATAACTCCCCGCTTCTGGATACAATCTTGAGATTAAAATTACAGGATCGATATGTTTTTTGGCTCCCAAAAGTTTAGTTCACTTCAGAAACCGTCTTAAACTTATAATATTCTTTTACTTGCGATACCCTGAGTGGATTGAAATAATTTCCAGCTTTGTTTGAATTAATTCGCAGTCTTAAGTCTAATTTTACTGGGGTACTCCAATAGGAGGGCATAATAACAAAATGGACCGGTAACATCTGAATTATTAATCTTTGAGCTATTCTCAATTAATACCCATTGGCAAAATGCGGTCCTCGGATTTTGCTTACTCAACTACTACCAGCGCCTGCTCTATTATATATTTATTCATTAGTCATTCCTGAATAGTTTATCGACTAATCATTATTACTGCTTTGCTATAATGAAATGAAGTATACTAAAGTTACACTGTTAGGAATGTACCCTTGGAAGTAAGGAAAGGAGGAGAGCCTTGAGAAAGCTTCACGAACCCAAGTGGGATGCGAATGACGATGTTACTTCTTATAAATCTGGAGACTGGTTTGAAACGCCTGGTAAGATTTTTTTTTTTAAGATTTCTGCTATACTTTTATAAAATCTTTCTTGCCAAGTTGCTTTTAAAACTTTGGTTTGTAAAATAAGAACCGCTGCAAAGTATTTATTACACAATGGTTAATTATTTCCAAATAGTAATATTTCGAAAATATCTGGTCTGTCCATTCACCGGACTTTCCGTACTACTTTGGTTTACAGTTCAGATAATTAGATTATCTTTCAAATGAGCATTTGGAGTGTTTCGGAAAAGGAACAAGTGCAGAATACTTTATAAAAGATTTCTACTAAGTTCAGCAAAGAAATTAAGCAATAGGCACCTATGGAGCAGAAATTTGATGCTTGTCCCAAGATGATCGCCGTGAGAGTGCTAAACTGAGAGTGTTGAGAAGAAACTGTGTGAATGCAAGTAGACTGAAATGGTTAG
Organism: Rhaphigaster nebulosa; assembly: GCA_948150685.1. Taxonomy (NCBI): domain Eukaryota; kingdom Metazoa; phylum Arthropoda; class Insecta; order Hemiptera; family Pentatomidae; genus Rhaphigaster; species Rhaphigaster nebulosa. Next base: position 101,394,200 of record OX411308.1, read on the forward strand.
AACATTTCAGAGGGTCAAAATCAGAGAGTGAAATGGTAGGGAGGAAAATATCGGATGTGTACTTCAGTTGAAAAAGAAAAAGGACAGACAAAGAAGCTGAAGGAAGTGCAGAAATAATCCAAGAAAGGATGAAGTAGAGAGATGCGAAGAAGTCAGGACTCCGCAATTGATAAGTCAGGAGGCTTAGGGTCACAATGACCTGTAGTGCCGGAGTATTAGCCTAAAAAGTTCATTACGCTATATCTCAGCTAATACTGGTCCGATTTAAATGATTTTTTTTTATTTTGTAGAGAATTTTATCACCTTTCGATTAATCATAACAAAAATCTGCTAATTTGTTTTTCTTGGTCGATTGCTAAGGCCAATTATCGAAAATAATAAAGGAAAAGCATTTATATAGATTTTTTTGTTTTTTTACATTTTTTTGTTTTTAATGATTTGGTATGCTGATTCCAAAACACCTTCAATTTCCCCTCTATCTTTTTAAATGGCCGAGTAATGAGTTTATAAAATCTCTAATCATCCATCATTTTGACACAAAAAGACGGATGATACTGTCAAGTTCCGAGGATCATCCCGGGCTGACCTGTGGCTTTGTTGCCAAATCTCAATAAAATCGGCCCAGTAGTCTTGGAGACAAACCGCGGACGACGGACAGACGGATTTTTTTTGTATTCGATATTTAGATTCTACGTACCTTGAAACGTAACATCTCAAATTTTAAGGGGGATTAAAATTATTTTTTTCTTGCTCGATTACAAAGGTCTATTATTGAAAATAATAAACCAAAAGCAGTTACTAATTTAGTTGGAATTGACCGTCAATGATTTCTGGCTAATAAGTGAGGCCCATCATTTTGTTTAAATTTTAGAAAATTATTCTAAAAAATGCCACAAAAAGTTCCCTCCAAAAAAGATTTATTTTCAGAGTTGCCCTTCATCACCATCAAGACCTCTCCGTATTAAGAATCACTTACTCTACTCTACTAGGCCAGTCAGTAGAGGGTTTGTATGGTGCAAAAGGTGGGGTAGAAACTTTAATTTTTCAACTTGTTTCTATGGGTGCAAATATGTAAAAAACAAAAATGTTAACACGGGCGACCTCGGGAGAACATTTTTCTGCCAAGAAACGCCGAACTTTTACGATTTTTTTGGTTATTCGCCTATAATTTCTAAACGGTGCATTCAATCGAAAAAATGTTAAGATATAATAAATTAAAGAACATTAAATTATGCATCGAATGAGTACCACAGCATAATAATTCGGTTGTCGTGTGGTCGAAAACCACGATCATAAAACGGCGATTTTTTCCAAATTTGTCAAAAACTGGGACAGAGTACTATAAAATGAGTCTGAGCATCAAATTCATGCATCCACTGAGTATCAAATTTTTAAATTCTTGAAACTATAGCTCTCAAAATTGGCAATCTCCCGATCTCCGGCAATTGGCATATAAGCCGAGTAGAGATATCATTTTGGATTGGAAAAGTTAGAATAATTTTGATTTTTAAGTATGTTGTATGAATGTATGAATCCAAGTTTTATCCTTGTGTGTTTTCCGCCATCTTGAAAAACCGCTAAGAAAAAGCACTTTTTTTCAATTATTCTTCAGCAACTCGTTTGCATTGTATTTAAACCAAAAATGATCTTTTCTATTAAAGTACCCATTTCCAAGATACAGACTCATATATGTATATTACTCTGTCTCAGTTTTTGACAAAGTTGGAAAAAAACCGCGGTTTTTGGATTAGGGTATTCGACCATAACACTAAACAGAATTATTATTTTGTGGTTCTAAATGATTACCGTTATCATTTCGCAATGTACCCCCAAGTTGCTCTAAAATTGAATTATTACGTTTTAAAAAACTGGAACATTAAATTTACTTCCATATATCTGGATCACGAATTATGTATTGGTATTACTCATAAATACGGCTAAAAATAAAAATTTGTAGTCTGAAAATTTGGCCTTGGAGTCTCCCCTTCAAATAATTTCTAAGATTTAAATAATCACTTATTAATCAAATTTGAGGGCATCGGTAAAGGTTCTTAAACTACGCAAGGTTCTTAAATTATTCTTAAACATCACTGCTTTAACAGTGATGTTCCTGCGTGTTTTAGAGCCAACGTTATCCTCAAAAAACTTCAATTTTGATTTTATATGGGAACCACCTTTTTTTTCACAGACCATCTGAGATTATCCAATAATTTTTTATATGTATGGAAAGAAGAAACTCCACCTTTTTAATAAGTGTAAGAACGTGGATATCGGGTAAACTTAAGAGGAGATACAAAGCATCAAACCCAAACGTAATTTAGTGACCTTAATTTAATTAAAAATTTTGAGCACACTCGGGACTGAATTTTTTTTTCCATGATTTTTTCAACCTTAAGGTTTTTTGATGAGCTGAATCCAAATCTGCAATCATTTTTGGTGTGAAAAAATCTATGAGGCTTGTTTACTTAATAATTTAAACACTTTTTTAATTTATCTGATCAAAAATCATCGATTATGTATAATACATTATTACTATAAAAATGATGTATAAATACTCAGTAATTGCTGTGAAATTTAGGAAACTTTATAGGTTATTACTTCCCAATTCATATGGAGTATAGAAGAAATATGATGGGTCTAACAGTCATTTTTAAAATTTCATATGTTAAGGTCTTCTGAACCCAAAAATGAATTTTTTTTTAATAAAGAAAAAACTTTTTTTTAATGCATCGTTATCCTAATGCATCTTTATCCTTTATCCTATATGGCGAATTTTGTTACAATTTATATAGGGTGAAAAAAATATTCTTTAAGATTGACATTTTAAATGTAGAAATGATTTTATCAAGATTACAAAATATGATATATAGGTTCTATATAGATTCTAGTATATAGGTTATAGGTTCTATATAAAAACCTACATAGGTTTTTTATTACATAATATTTAATCAATCAGGATTAAAGAAAGGAGGATATTTTTTATTTAATGGTAAAATAAAAAGATCACTTTAGTCTCAATTTTTTTTTAAAACATTAATTTATTTATCCTTATTCAGGTCTCATCAGGGAGTAGTACATCAGTGCTACTGTACTATTCCATGATGATACCTGAATAGGCGAAAATGTGGATGGATAAATAAATTAATGGTTTAAAAACAAATTGAGACTACTATAGCTTTTTTACATTATTATAGCATTTAATATTTTTTTTAATATTTAGTTTTTAATGAACATTAATGTTTTGTGTAATCAGTTTACTTAACTCAGCTGGATTCAAACACATTTTATGGACATTTCTCTTAATTTTATTTAGTCCTAAAACAAATAATATGTTAATTATTATCTATGAACTTAAAAATTTATTCTTACAAATTAATTATTAAAAAATCTACCTGTATATCCTCAGAAAAGTTATTAATCAAGCATTCTTTGAAAAATGCGTTCATGAAAATAGATCTATGTCCCAGATTATTTATGTTACTAGAGGAAAATATTTTGAGAATGAAAGAAACTGCAACTTATTCATGTTGAATTACATTATCAAGAGTCTGCTGTATGCTAGTTGATGCAATTGCTTTGATCTATGATGAATAAACCATACAAGAAAATTATCTATTATAAAATAGTGTCTTTTTTGTGTGATGAAAATTGATTGAATGGCATATCCAGTTTTTGGATAGTGTATAGTGTATTCAACGTTTTTAATCCAAATTAAACCTAAAGGACCCCACTTTAAAATTATTAATATTTAATTGATTTTACTTTTATAATTTTATAATCAGAATTGATAAAAATAATGATCAGAACTTACCATACAGAAATTAAATGTTGATCCTTCAAATGTTCTATCAGTAGTATCCTCACCTACTATATGCAATAATAGTCAGGTTACGGAAAATTATTAATTTATTAATGGTTGCCAAAAGATAATGTGATTAAAAGGATTTAGTTATGGATGCTTAAACACAAAATCCTAAAAATAATTTCTAAAACGGAGGATCATCTTTATTTGTTATAATTGTTATTTATTTATTTTTGTTTGTTTGAAATTATTTGCAAAATATTATCAGTGTATTTAAAAATATGAGTAAGCTGGTGTAAATAATCCTGTTGGTTACAGGCTATCAATTAAATAAATGAATTCTGGTTTATTTTTTTGGAAAACTGTGTATATTAGTGTTTCATTTCTTGTAATGTTCCATGTACAAACTCATTACATTATAATATTGAATTCTAATTGAAACACTTCTTATTTCTTGATATGAACTCTGCGTGAATATCAGCTTAGTAATGAAAGCAGCATTCTAATCAATTTATTTTTATTAATATTTATAACCAATAGGTATAAGAGTAGAACAAATTATTCAAAAAATAGAAAATTGGTTATTAAAAAAATCTGGTGCGGTGCGCACATCACACAACTTTCCCTTACCGTCCTATAATAATTATATTTTTAAAATAAATTTAAAGAGTTCACATAAACAATATTTGAAATAAACTCAGCAGCATTCACTTCTTCTCCCACTTAAGAACAATAAAAGAGTTTTTGAAACAATTTTAGTACAACAATTCTGTACACTACCTATATATTTTAACTTTGTCAAGTTGCAAATATATTTTAAAAGTTTCTGGTTTAGTTTCCATTAAATAACGTGAAAATAGAAATTATTCCACTTATTATTAATTTCCGCTTTTGTATTCTTAAATTACTTTGTTACAGAGCGTATTGCTTACAACAGATTGGTGAATTGGTGGGAGGAGGTTCGGTCACATTAAACACATTCGCAAATAAAATATTCTTTTCGTCATAACTTTATTCTCTGCACTTTTTCGTTGATATACTACATAAATGAAAAGTTAAACGTCTTCAAGTTGAAGACATTAGGCAAGTTTCACCAAAATCGTTGGAACCGTTTACGTGAAAATTGTAAAGAATTGTAAAATCTATGATATAATAGCTAATTCCGGTTAGTCCGATACGCTGTATCTTTGCTAATACTGGTCCGATTTTGATGATTCTTTTATTGTTTTTTAGATAATTTAATTACCTTTCATAAAAGTTTATAGATACTTTACCGTAAAATGCGTACTTTTTATGCTATGTCCAAATAAAATATTCTTTTCATCATAACTTTTTTCCCTGCTATTCCTCGGTGATTTACTACATAAATGAAAAGTTAAAGATCTTTATGAAGAATAATTTAGGTGTTTCATCAAAATTGTTAGAGCCGTTTTCGAGAAAAATGTAAAAAAATGTAAAATCCATGATATAATAGCTACATCCAGTTAGTCCGATGCGTTGTATCATTGCTAATACCGGACCGATTTTGATGATTCTTTTTTTGTTTTTTAGATGATTTAATTACCTTTTATTAAAGTCTATGGATAACTTACCATAAAATGCATACTTTTTAAGCTATACGCAAATAAAATATTCTTTTCGTCGTAACTTTTTTCGCTGCATTTCATCGGTGATGTATTACATACAGTTAGTGATAGTCATATTCATACACCATGATTTTAGTATTTAGTTCTCCCCTCCACAATTATTTTTTTAAGTTAAGGCGAAAATGAAAACAAGCGTATTTTAGAAAAACGTTTTTATTTCGATTGACAACATTATAAATATTTATAAATTACATATATTAACTATTAATAAATAATATGTTCACAAAACTATTAATTTATGCAACTTTCATTTTCGTACACTTCATAATTTAACATTTTTAACAGAAAAAAAATTGTCTAATATTTTGTTGGATATCCTTTCCTCTTAATTTCCTCAAGAAGTCTCTTCGGCATTGATTGAACAAGTATTGTGGTTGTTTCTGGTGTGATCTTGCTCCATCCCTCTTGTATTTTTTCTTTAAGTTCAGTAGCTTTTATTTTATGTTTTTTAAAATGTTGTTTTAAAGTTGCCTATAAATTCTCGATAGGATTAATGTCTGGAGACTGTGGGGGTGTTTCCACAACTTTTGGGCAATTATATAGAAGCCACTCTCTTGATTTCAGTGCTTTGTGCTTCGGATCATTATCTTGATAAAATGTAAACGTTCTTTCAGTACCTAATTTTGTAACAGATTCTTTTAAATTTTCTTTTAGAATATTCAAATATGCTTCAGCATTCATTATACCACCAATAAATTAAATTTTCCCAACTCCTCTAGTTGAGAAACACCCCCACAGCATCACAGAACCACCTCCAAATTTTACAGTTGGTTGCAAGTTCTATACGGAAAGGTTTTCATTTCTTTTTTTCCATATTTTGCAATTGCCATCTGATTGATAAATATTTATTTTCGTCTCGTCTGTGAATAAAACATTTTTCCAGAAATCAAATTGTCTATTTTTGTATAAATTGACAAATTCAAGTCGCTTTTTCTATTTTTTATACTCAGAAATGGTTTCTTCTTTGCAGTTCTGGAGTAATACAAGTTTCTTTGTAGTGCTCTAGGAATAGTGGCTGCTGTAATATTCTTCCCTATTATAGAAGTCATCTCTATAGCTAATTTTGGTGCACTAATTTTTGGATTATCCCTCAGTTTTCTTATTAAAATCTTTCATCACTTTCACTTAGCACCCTTCTATTCGAATTTCTGGCCTTATTAACGATTCGTTTTTCACTTATAAACCTTTTAATGATGCTTTGCACCGTAGTATGACTTCTATTTACTATTTTTTCTATTTCTCGATAACTTTTATCGCATTGCCAGTTTTTTATTATTATTTCCCGAACTTCATTTGTGGTGTCTTTACTTCTTCCCATTTTTTTAAAAACTTGCAGTACGAAGCTTTAATATTGAAAGAAATGTTAAACTGAATACAATTTGACCCATGAACATCTTTAAAGATAGGTAAACAAACAATTATTATTATTTATTATGAGTGTACGAATACGAAGGTCGCATCAGTTAGTTACTTTATTTTCATACATGGATTATTTTACTTCTTCTCTTCATTGATTATTTCTGTTTCTAATCAACAATTAACAATCCCTTTTAGATCTTTAATTTCATATATAATATAAACTATATGTATTTATAATAAGGAGGAAAACAAAGGTGCAATAATTAGAAACATACTGTACGAATATGACTGTCACTAACTGTATATGAAAAGTTAAAGGGCTGTAAGGAGAAGACATTAGACAAGTTTCATCAAAATCGTTAGAGCCGTTTTCGAGAAAATTGTAAAAATGTGTAAAATCGATTATATAAAGTGGCACTTTTGGCTAGTCGATTTTGACAAAAATGTTGCTGTAACATCACATGCATGTGCCAACCTTAAATACGTAATTTCAGTATCGTACAGCTTTCCGTTTTTGAGCGAGACTGATCACATACACAGACCATTTTGCGAGACTTGGTCATTTGGACTCAGGAGACCTTAAAACGTGTATTTCCGTCGAAAACTCGAATTCGAAAATTTTCACGATCGCAATACTTCCCTTTACTATATACTTCGTATATAGGTAAGAGAAAGTAAAAATTGTCCTCATTTTCATAATAGATTGCTTGATCTACAATATGATTTTGATACATTTTTCTTTATTCCCAATGCTTCCAAAATAATAATGTAATTATTATTGCATTAATTTTAGCATGATAACATTAATTTATGAAATTTAGATATATGTGGAGATGAAGCTTCAATTGTGAGTGCTGAAGTAAAGAGGAGATCAAGGTGTGGATCAGAATTCGACCCCTGGCCAAGACCCTTCCGGCATGAGAATAGACTTTCTTGTAAGTATTGTTTATGCATAATATTTTCTATATTTTTAAAAACTACCACACCTTAAACTGCATCCACAGTAAAGGTTCTAACACTAATAAAATTATAAAAGTATAAAACTGTTGCTGATCATTTTATACTATGTGCCAACTATCATTTTATATATGTGTGTATATAAATATATACTATATAAATATATATATATATATATATATATATATATATATATATATATATATATATATGTTTTTATTTATAATAAACTTTCAGTTTTTTTTAAACATTTTTTTAATCTTAAAAATTGTTTTTATTTTTAAATATACTGTACTTACTGAATTGATTTAAGTCCATTTTTATATTTATTATTGGTTTTGAATATTTTTGTTTGTGTTTTTAATATTAACTTTGTTATCAACAACAATATTACTATTGTTCATATTCAATGGGATTCTAAATTATTATATAAAATTAATTAAATTAGATAAAGAAATAATTTACTTTATTATTCATTTTCGTACAACTATAGACTAGGGCCGCGTTATCACTTGTTCATCCCGAGGTCACCCGAACGTTGCCGGACTAGCACACTCTAGCATCATTTGTGCTAACTAACTGCTTTGCATTCAATTGTAACATTCGTATTCATTGGAATTATTAAAATTGTTCCTGTTTTAATTAGATATTATTTGAAATTACTAGTCCTGTCGACTTCCGCTCATTACGTTCGCCCAAGAAATAAACAAAACATCAACAGATCCTTTTCAGTTGAGGCCAGGGCCTTACCGTATCTTCAATTATTACTGCTTTAATTAGATCACAGCTGTCGACTTCCGCTCGCTGCACTCGCTTAAGAGATAAATAAACCCCAAAAGTTTCTTTTCAGTTGAGGTTGGGTCGTTATCTTATTTTAAATATCACTCCTTTAAATTATTACAAAAATTTTATAAATTTTATAAATTATTACAAAAGTCGACAGCACTAGTAATTTTAAATAATATCTAATTAAAGCAAAAACAATTTTAATAATTCCAATGAATAGGAATGTTACAATTGAATGCAAAGAAGTTAGTTAGCACAAATGACGCTAGAGTGTGCCAGTCTGCCAATACTCGGGTGACCTCGGAATGAACAAGTGATAACGCGCCCCTAGTCTATAGTTGTACTCAAAAAGGGTACATATGAGTTCATCTTTGTAATTTAATATTAGGTTTTGAGGCTGAACCATTATTTCTCTATTGAACTATCTATGTTAGTTATCCTCATTATACGGAGTGGATGCTATTTCAAATCTTCCTGGAAAAAAAAAATATATTATTTTATATTTACTAATAGATTGATTATATATTAATAATAATTTTACATTCATCTAGTTGTATTTCTCTTTCCTTCACTATCGATATCTATTAGATCTTGGCAATCAATGAATAAAGCATCGTTTGAACAATGCTTACATTGACACTATGGTCCAACTAGGACCTTGTTTTCTCAGCAATACCTATCAACTTTACACCATTCTTAATAGCTTTTCTCAAATCTCAAGTGAACAAATACCATATTAAACTAAGCAGAATTATTCATTTTTTTATTTTTATTTTAGTGCTGACTGATATTGATATAAACAGTTGGGGTTCAGCAGCGCCTTCAGCTCCTTCAACATTTAGAGGACGTCCTTACAGATTGAACCCTGATGTATTTTTCTTACCACATGGTATGTCTTTTCAATAATAAGTGTAACTAAGATTAACATTAATTGATAGATAAGTAAAGATAATCATATTTCAATGTATATGCCATAAATTTTATATAACCTTGTGTTCTATAACTATTTTGCATATATCTACCTATATTTTAATAATAATAAGGTTTAACAAATTAGGAGGTTCAATTCTGATAATAAATATCGGCTGATATTGGTCCCAAATTTGGAAGAATGCACCATTATATTGCTTTTTACTTTTCAATATTATCCAGGACTCATTTTTTCTTATAATGTTCGCAATATCTTCTGAGAGCCCATTTGCTACAGTAATGTGCCAGCAATTCATTTTTGTAATTATCTGTAGTAATAATAAGTTTAAGTTCTTGCTTATATAATTATTGTCCTATGCTTAAAAGGCATTAAAAACTAAAGGTAAAAAATAAAATAATAAGCAGGTATTTAAATTATTTCAAATTATTTGTGGGGATGACTGCTTTCTCAACAATACCTCTCCATTTTATACCACTCTTAATTGCTTTTCTCTAATCTCATATAGCAAATATCATGTTTAAACTTAGCAAAACAGATGTAATATTTAAACTAAACATGACTCCTGATTCCAAGGGCCAGATTAGAGCACTGCTATGATAGGAAAGTTTTTTGTCAATCAGCCGGGGATTGACTATGGGATTGGGAGAAACACCTGGAGCTTGACCATGGTTGAGGATGCCATTTGTCCAGTTTGAAAATGTGTATATATTTGTAATAAACTATACATTATCTGATTTTGATATTTAAGAATAATATATCAATACAGCCGACTATCCATCACTTCTGATTTTGATAAAATTACACTCATATATGTGTTTTCAAACTTGTTGTAAGTACATTAATAGAAAAATATACTTATATAATTTTAATTATTTGATTTTCTTTTTATATTTTATAGGTGACACAGGTACAATGAATAGCAGCAGATCAGTAATGAGCACAGCTGCTTCATTTAGGGGACCTTTATTACAGCCTCAAGGAGGGAATCTTAAATATCGTGGTAAATTTAAATTCAATTTTATAATTATTTTATTTGTTTATTATAATTTGAATTCAACTATTCTAAATAAATCTGAATAAATGCGTATATTTAAATATAGATGTGTTTAAAAAAGTTCTACATTCTCATGTGTCAGTTATTGCTGATTTTTATTAATGAAAAAAAAATGCTCATAATTTACAACATGGTATCTTTGCATTGAATATCATTTTGAATTCTTTAATAATTATTTTATTATGTTTTTGATATGTAAACAAATAGAAATGATTCCATGATGAAAAGCTGGAATTGCTGATAAAACAATGGGACATTGCTTTTAATTTTATTTGAAGAATTAACAGTTCAAAAAATTTAAATTAATTCATAATTATTTTATTGTTTTTTTCAAGTGAATTAAATAATTTATTGAAATATTATAGTAATAAAGCTTGGCAAAAAGGGAACAGGGAGTTTGATGCTGGCACCACCAATAATCGTTGCTTATGCACCATACTCCACTAAGCCCTTTCAAAATCTAAAATTACAAGATCAAAATAGAATCCTCTCATCTAAATATTGGTTTATCTCTCAAATTTTTACCTGTCACTTCAATACTGAGTAGACTGAGACCTGTTCAGAGGGACGTCTAGGTGGCAGAGATGGAGAATGGTCAGTGAAATTTCAAAGTTCTTCCTGGTTATATTTGATCAACTCACTTACCAACAGTTATTGGAGGGTATTTCTTACACTTGAAATGCAATTTTAAAATTGGATATTTATTTGCATATAAGAAATTAACTGAAATTACTTCCTGGGAACATTTTCAAATACTCTATTCTAGGATTAATCATAATATTGATACACTGTTATGATAAAGGATGACTGATTTTTAAAAAAATCATTTTAGAAATTTTATATGCCATGGAAAATTCGTATTACTAGGAATTGTACAGAAAAAATAAATAATGAATTGACTATTTGAATGTTGTTGCGTCATTTTTGATTGATTGACAAATTCTTTGAAAATTTCCTGTTTGTATAAATTTCTAAATTGTTTTTGAAAATTACAAAATTATATATATATATATATATATATATATATATATATATATATATATATATATATATATATATATATATACATACTAAAGTTCCTTTCTTGCCTGCTCCACTATCCTCTGGAATTTCCTCCCTTCTAGTATCTGTCATGTTTCTCTATTCTCATTCAAATTCCATCTTTTCCAACATCTCCTCACTTCTCAAAAAGATGCTGTATAAGCAAAAGAAGAAAAAATTTAATTTAAGGTGAACAATGTGATCAAAAGTTTATGATGTTTAAGTGGATATTTATTTATAATATTTATTTTTCTCACCTTTGTACTTTTTTTTCTTTCCTTTTCCTTTTTTGATACTTGTATATTTTTGCTAAGTGAAGAACTCATTTTTTGTTTACTTATTTTTATTACTATTGATATAAAAACTTTTATTGTAGTTTTTAGGCCAGATTTGGTTTACTTTATATTTGGTCAGTTTTGTTATTCTATTTGTTCAGTTATATTATTATATAACTTGTATGTATATATATATAACTGTATATATTTTTTCTATTGTTTCAGAGAGATCCCAAAGTGACGCACTGCACAAAATTCGTCCACCTGATATAGAAAATAAGCGTGGAAGTTATTTGTCATCTGCTGTTCCAAACTTGTAATATAAAAAAGATTATTTCTATATGTGATATTCTAAGTCATCCTTGTTACCAAAGAATGACAGTTTAACTTTTTTTCTTTTCTTTATTTGTATGTATATATATATATATATATATATATATATATATATATAATATAGTACAATAATCAATCAATATAAACATTCAAATATATATATATATATATATATATATATATATATATATATATATATATATATATATATATATATATATATATATATATATATATACATATTTGAATGTTTATATTGATTGATTATTGTACTATATAATTTATATTGATAAAATAAATGATTTGCTGTCACTGTCAATATTTTATCTTCGCTGATCTTAACAGAAAGTTATTTTAATGAAAATTGATAGATTAGATGAATTTAATAAACATTTGATATTTTCACCCAACATTATTGTAAGCCTAATTTAAGTGTTGCCTATTGCTCAAGTGAATTTTTTTTTATATGTAAAGGATGACAATGAATATTGGTATGAGATGCCTTTCTGATGAGATTCATCAATGATTATAACCGAATAGACATTAGTCATTTTAAGCGCAATTGGAAAAAAACTGTAACATTTGGATTGCTTTGTTTGCTCCATCCGTCATAGTGCTGTACATGTTGTTTATACTTATAGTCAGATTATTTCTAATAGAAAATGAAATAAGAAAAGTCTAAGTTATATCTGATTTTAACATAAAAATCGTGTATTTCCTTGTCATTGGCTAAAAACTATGATAATAATGGAATTAATACAATTTCTTAAAATAATGTTTTCATAAATGTATATAATAATTTAGTGCATCATTAGTTATGTTATTTAGATTAAGGAAACCAGCAAAATTGTTGTAGACCACTGAACAATTGGTCTATGATGTCAACATTACTTTAATAGCATAAGCAAATTGTAAAAATTGTAATTAAACCAATAATCAATGATTTGTACCAATTAAAATGTTGATATCTCACTTAGAGTATATATGCATCTTTTAATCAATGAATTAAATTTATAAATTATAAATTTATTTTTATATAGTTAAAGTGAGCAGTTTTTTGAGGGCCATTGTGAATGCTTTTTATTTTGAATTGTATTGTTAAAAGAAGATGTATTAAAGTATAATTATACATATGAAATAATAAAGATTATGAGAGCCAGTCTTTCATTTTTTAACTAATTTTAGCTATATAAATACCAACATAAAACACAAAAAAGAAATTAATTTTTGCTGTTCTGCTTTTTTATTTTATAAATGGGAATACTAAAGGGAAGGTTCTAAAGCCAAGATACCAATCAAGATACATTATTAAAAGCATTCATTTTTTAAGAACTATCTGTATAGACAAAAAAAAAAATAGAAAGAAAATGAACAATGTAATTAAATATATTATTGATTTAAAACATATTAATCCCTATCCTAAGATTAAAGTGGGCTAGACCTACTGTCATTTTCCACCTGTGCACAAAATATTTGTAGTACAAGTAGTTATTCTCGGTCACTAGGTGAGCATCATTCTGAGAGGATGTAGTCTAGTTTCCCTCAGCAATTTCAGCTGTAGTGCCTCAATCATCATTTAAAGTATCTTATTTTTGGAAAAATTTCTTTTGAAATAATCGAAGGTAGTTAAGATATCAATAATGGAAGAAATAAAACTATAAATATTTTAATCACACATTAGTTGTTTTACCACCAAAATTGCTTTATAAATGCAAATAGTTCATGAATCTGAAATAGCTGGTACTACTAGGGCAGTATTCAACCATCATTATATTTTATTCTTTCATCTATTTCAGCAAGTTAGTGTCCACCTGTCATTATTTGTTGAATCACCACACACATTCTTCTCTTGAATAATTGTTCCAATCTATGGTTATAGTTTTAGTGGTTGTGGCAAAACTTACTGCTTAAGTTCCTTACAAACACACAAAAAAAAAAAAAAAAAGAAGAACTACCTATTCTAGGGGTATTATTCTTCTTTATCATATCTTCTGTACTGTTGGGCAGTGTGAGGTGCCTGCTTCCAGTGCCGGATCCACAAATCCCGAATCTGTACCAACTGCTGCCTCATCCAGTCAATCCCTCTTCTATCAAAGGTCTCTTCTACCTGCCAAGTTTCCCTGTGCCTTCTCTGAGATTGTCTTCTATTGACGTTACTTTCTAACGTGATCTTGGCCACACGGTTCTCTGACATTTGAGAGAAATGACCAAGCCACCGCAGATGATTTTCCTCTATCACTGCCTTAGTTGGCTTTATGGCCAGGTTTTTTTTCTTATTGTTGCATTTCTTATGTGGTCCCTCGTTTTTTATTTGATCCGGCATAAGAATCGCATCTCCTTTTATGTTTAGTGGTGAGGGTCCAGGGCTCGTTAGAGTAGATCATTATGGGGAGGAATGTGTTTTTTGGAGACTTTTGTTTATTTGGTTTGGGTTTGAATTCATAAAACCGCAAGGTCATCAATACTTGTTCTTCCTTTTTTTTTATATTAAAATAAAAAAAATAAATAAATAAATTTAAAAAAAAAATAATAAAATATATATTTGGGTCATTTAAAAAATATGGGTTATTTTGTGTCACTCAGCTATTGTCCCTAAACTGTCTGTCATAGGAAGCTCAAACGTTTTGAGAATAAAAAGTTGATCAGGTTTTTATTTGGAAGTTCATTTGGGTGGGCTCTTGCTTCTCTCCCTGGGGGAGGAGGAGGAGGGCTGTTTTTCCGGGCCTTATCTCAACTTAGGCACACCCAGTTATTTTTTTAAGCTCTTGGTTTGTCGATTATTTGCTCATTAATATTGAGGCATTTGCCATGAAATATTGTGTGGAAGGTGGTTAAGGAATTAATTAGGATTTTTTTGTCTTCCCTTGACACTATTTGTCTCTGCACTTCGGGGAATGAATGATTCTGATTTTTTATTATTTTATTAATTTATGGCATAAATGGCAGCGGAAAATAGAAGTATACCCCTTATTTATTTACTATGTATTGTCGATTGAGCGTGCACACCCCACTTCTGGATATGTACTGATAATGTCTACTCACTGGAATGTTTGCAACTGCCGAAAAGTTAGGCTAAAATGCTCAGTCCTCTGTCTATTCAGCGTGGGCAAATTATTTCTATATGTCCAATCTCTTCAACTAGAGAATTTTGATGATGAGGAAGAAATCTCCACTCCTACGATCGGCAAAACGATCCTGCACATACTGTTTGTCCTGTTGTACCTTCTTCAGAGGAACATTTCTTGAAGCCTGAGTTGTGTAATTAAGTAAATTACAATGGATTTTATACATATATACTATTACAAGATCTATTTTCTTTTTCTTTTTTTTTTTTCTTTCACTATCTTCTTTGTGCTGTTAGGCGTGGAGTAGCCTCAGTCCATCTCTTGTAAGTGTCTTTGTCCAGAGCCATTCTTCAGAGTTGATCCATCGGACAACTGCGTTCCTTTCCGAGTCTCTCTATATATTCATTATAGGTAAGTCTAGGCCTTCCTACAGGGCGATTTCCTATGGTCGTGCTTCCATCAGCCAGCGGGTCTTTTGCTTATCTCCCATCCTACAAACATGGCCATAGCACATTAGCTGGTATTTATCGAGAACATCAACAACTGAGCTCACTCCCAGTGTGGCATGGATGCTGTTATTTCTTTACAGTCCCGTCTGGTTTTTCTTGTGACTTTTCGTAGGTACTTCATTTCCTCTGCGGTAAGTTGTCTCGCATGTTTCTTAAGTACCGTCCAGCTTTCTGAACCATAGAGAAGAACAAGCAAGAATACAGTCTTGAATATGCGTAGCTTTGCCTCTTTACTAACTTCTCGCTTGCCTACCAATGTTGAAGATATTTGAAGGAATACGCTCTTCGCCTTTCTTATTTGGTTCAGTACCTCTCGATCTATTCGCCCATCACTACTTATGACAGCACCTAGATAATCAAAATCATCCACAACTTCGAGGTTCTGTCCAAGGCAGTTTATTGTAAGCTGTTGGTCTGTCCTTCCTATATGCATAATTTTGCTCTTACTGGGATTTATGCTCAGTCCTTCCCTTTTTAATTCTTCAGACCATTCATCAACAGCTACTTGTAAGATGTTCAGGCTTATCTGCAATCACAACTATGTCATCTGCATATTTAAACTTTGCACCAGGACGGGAATCAGATTCCAATATCCTACTGTTGCTCTAGGAATTCTCCTCTTGCATATTTTCTATACTTGGTTCATCAAAATGTTAAAAAGGAGGGAACTCGGACTGTCACCCTGTTTCACTCCCTTGTAGAATCTAAACGTGCAGATCATGAACCATAGATGTGAATTATACCTTTCGCATCCTGATATACTGACTTCACAGCGTTTATTAAATTTGGAGGTATTTTCTTCTCTTCCAAAGCACTCCAGATTACCTGGTGTGGAAGTGAGTCAAATGCAGCCTTCAAGTCAAGAAAAGCAATGTATACGTTCTGTCCTCGATCACATGCCTTCTCTGCCACCATCCTCAGGGAGAATAAGTGATCTTGCATTTGTCGGCCAGGGCGAAAAGCAGCCTATTCCTCCTCAATGTCCGTTTCGACATAATATCGCAGGCGTCATTCCAGTACTCGAGTGTAAAGGTTATATATCACCGAAGACAGACAAATTGGTCTGTGATTCTCATAGATGGTCTGACTTCTTTTTTTATGAATGGGAATAATAATATTTTGCTTCCAATCTTCTGGTATCTTCTTCTCATTCCAAATTGCTATTTCCTGGAATAGCATTTGAAGGGCCTTTTTCAGTTCTTCTCCTCCAAATTTAACAAGTTCGGAAGAGATGTCGTCAGGACCACTAGTCTTACCAAGTTTTATACTATCAATTGCCATCTCTATTTCATCCTCTGTGATGCAGTTGTCCATATCCTCTGGTTGATCTACCGCAGTCCTTAAACGTCCTCTACCCAAATTCACATGGTCCACATGATTGGCATATGCGAATTTCTCTTGGCAATGACTTCTCCACACCTCCAGGATCTCTTTTTTATCAGTGGTAATTTGTCCATCCGCATTTTTTATCTTTCTCACCTGCTTCTCTCTCCTTCCTCTCAGGCCTTTCACTATGCTCCAGAAACGCTTAGTATTCTCTTGGAAGTTCCTCTCCAAACTCATGCCATGATCTATCTTTGACATCTTTTATGAAACTCTTGCATAGGTTTCGCTTCTGAGTGTAATCTTGCTAATCAGCCTCATTCTTGCTTATTACATATTTCTTCCAGGCATTCTTCTTTTCTTTCACTCTTTGAGCTACCTCTGCATTCCACTATCTTGTCCTTTTGGTACTGAGACTAATTTTCTTTTTGCCAACAGACCTCTGTTCCAGCTCATATAATACAATTTTTAAGATCCTGCCACAGATTATTCTAGTCTTGGTTCCCATTTATTTCTTCAAGTTCTCTTCCGAGGACATTAGTGTATTCCAGTTTCTTATCTTCCTGTCGGAGAACTTCTACTACAATCCTATCATATGCTTTAGGTCTTGTTCTACATGTGTCTGCCACTAGTAACCGGTGATCAGTATTAAGTTCTGCTCCTCTAATTGCCTTAATATCAGTGAAAAACTGTCTTATTTCCTTGCTATAGACAAAATAATCGATAACGCTACTTCCTTCTCTTCCATATGCTTCGAAGGTTACCTTATGAATCTTTTTATGGTTAAAGAACGAATTCCCTATGAGAAGATCATTTGTAACACAGAACTTCATTAATCTTTGTCCATTATCATTTTTAAAAGCTTCTCCTCCCCATGGGTCTATCACTCCATAAGCTAGGTTGTGGTCCATGCCAGTTCTTGCGTTCATCAAGATCATCACAAATCACTAGTTTTCTATTTCGACTGTTAGCACCATTAACAACTTTCTGGAAATCCTCGTAGAATTATTCCTTATCCCTTACTAAGCTATCCTCTGTAGCAGCATAGACTTAAACTATTGTCACATGCCCCATCGTAATATTTATATCCGCTAAAATGATTCGAGAAGATATACCTTGTAGACAATAACTACTCCTTCCTTTGCTCTTCCAACATTAATACCAGAGTATATCATTATGTAACCATCTGCCAGCTGTCTTAAGCCAGAGCCCTTCCTCTTCACCTCATTCAAACCCGAGATATTTACTTTATATCTTTGTAATTCAGCGATGAGTTCTGCTTCTTTTCCTGTCAGGGTCTTGATGTTCCAAGTAGCCAATCTTATGTCCTTTTCCCTGCCGCGTCATTTCCATAAAATCCGTCCAAATCCGAGGCTGTTTTTGTTTCTTTGATTCGAAGATACTCCAGGTGGGTGAATAGCCCAAGCCCTAGAAGTTCCGTATCCTCGGAACAACTGGCCTCCAGATTATTTAAATCTCTCAGGAAGAAGGATGGCCTGGTAATACCTCCCAATTCTGGTCCGTACTTTAGAAGATATTGATAAAAAAAATTGAAAATTGTAACAAAATTTCGATGTTTTGCCACCCAGCTCGCACAGGTCTTTCGAAATAAAAAAAATTATAACTACTTGACCTATTGCAAGATCGGATGTATGATTTGACTGGACTATTTTCCCAAATATGGTACGCGTACGCACATGGGTACAGGAAGAGTTTGGTGGCGTTACGCGCTGCACCCGTCTTTGATCATAGAAAAATAATTAAAAACTTCTTTACTTTTGTGTGTGGTTTTCATACGTAAATTCATATGTTGCTTTTTCAGCACATGTATAAATCAAGTCAATAAAAAGGAACAGCCTTTTGGAACCGTATCTCAGATTAGTATTAACAACCAGGCAACCAAACTTTGCTGATTTGTAATCTCAACATTAACAATTACATTCTTCTCATTGATCCAAATAAATTTTAATTATAATATAACTTGGATTAATCTAATGTTTTTCAGTTGATCGATAATAGTAGAATTTTAGGATGTTGCGATATGAGTTATATCTTAAACTAAAACATACCAATTGCATCATTAAGAAATCAACATTTAACACATAATATTCTTATGGTTAAATGTTGATTTCTTAATGATGCAATTGGTATGTTTTAGTTTAAGATATGAGGAACCAAATAACTGTCACAGGAATTTCTAAATCATTGGTGAACACATGGTGCTGAGATCACGGTAATGAAAAACATAGCATGATATGAAATTAAACAAGCTGAATTTTGCTCCATATAGTACCCAGACACACGAATTCGCGTCAGAGTTTAAAAAATTTCTTGGAAAAGGATATATATTATTACTAACTAAACTCTGCTCCTGAAGGGTTCAAAAACTTGACAATTCGCTTCTGATTATTAAAAATATAATGAGCTGAATTCTGCACCAGAAGTGCTAAATTAGACATTAGAGCTAATTATTATGCTCTACAAATCTTCAGTACTCGTCAATTTTTGACCTTTTTTCACTAATTTTCTTGGAAAGGGCGATATAACCAGCCGAATTCTGCTCCAAAAAGCCCTAATTTTTGTGTGATTTTAAACGTTTTTATTGAAACAGGTGAAATTAAAAAGAGCTGAATTCTGCTCTAGAAATCCTCAAAACACTAATACTCGTCCGATTTTAATTTTTTTTCTTGAAACCGTTTAAATTATAAGTGGAATTCTGTTCTAAAATGCCGCAGCACATTCACATTTGCGTCCGAAACTCAAAAATTGTCTTGAATAAAGGCTAAATTACCTTTATGACAGCTTTATTTTTCTAGGACCGACCCCCGTAAAGAAATTCCTGCGTACAACCTTAGTGTCTGTCAAATGCAAGTATATGCTATACATGTACAATTTCATTCAGTACATGTACTGGTTTATGAATAAGAGTAACATTTTAAATAAGATAAATAAACTATATAAAGCTGTACGATTTATGTTCTTTGAACTTCGAAACTGGATGGCAGTGGCACGAAAAGGGAGCGTTGCCAGATTGTTTTTTTTTTTTCACACTCTAGGGTATTTTTAGGATTAGAAAATTACTATAGTTTTTTTAGGATCAGAAAATTTCTAGTGTTTTTTTAGGATGAAAAAATTGTTGGTGTCTTTTTAGATTTTTTTTAAATATCGTTAAATTTCCACCATTTTAAGCTTATTAGAAACTATAAATTAGAATGATTAGAAAATATTGGTTTGAACGTTAGGATTTTAGTAACGATTATTGTAAGAAGTTAAACACATTTAATAACTTCTCTGTTTCACCCAAATTAATTACGGACTTTATAAATTAGTTTTTTTTTTAAATTTTGATAAGTTTATTTATTTATTTTTTATTCCATTATTAACTAGGTCTTTATTTTTTTAATTTTTCATTTGTTTCCTCAATTCAACTATTTTTTAATTGAATTCTTAGCTAATTATATCTAGATATATCTAATTATCATTATACTTCTTAATATCAAATATATTTTTATTGGTATAATACAAAACTTGTTAAGGGATAATTTTATCCAAAACTTTTGGATTCTATTTTGTAGATAATATTCAAGTTTAGTCTTGTTTTTACTAGGTTTTAACAAAAGTTCTTGTGCATCAGTATAGCTTTATTTCAGATTAAATATTTTAAATATTATTGAATACTACTTTTAGTAGTATATTACTGTTTATTACTGTTACTGTTCAAAGTAAAGTCCATTGTTTTCAACTACTTTCACCCATCTTTCTGATAGTAATTGGATTTGATGCCGGTGCCACTCCTTTGGTTTTGAGGCAAAGAATTCTTCACATCCAATTTGTACGTCCTCGTAATTATCAAAGATCCGACCTTTTAAAAAATGAGCCATTGATTTAAATAAACCATAATCTGATGATGCAATATCTGGGCTATACGCAGGATGAGGCAAAACGTTTACTCCTTGCAGTTCCGATAATTTTTCCTTGGTCAAATGAGAATGAGGTGCAGGGACATTGTCGTGTTGCAAAATGGCTTGGTTCCTGTTGGCCAAAGCTTGCATTGCACTTTGCATTGCACTTTGCATTCAAAACTGCATAAACTGTCTAGCCGTTCACAGTAAAGGTTTGAGCCCATACTACGGCCGATATATTATGAGTAGTTGCGTGTGGATCCTGGTTCACAACACATTCAAGAAGAACGTCTTCATCAACGACCGATGGGCGACCAGATTTGGATTGTACGGCAGTATTTCAATGGATAATTGACTCTCCTTCTATGGCAGAAATTTCTTCGGCGGCTGCTTTTCCGCTTAAACCTTTTTTCCAGTAAGGTCTCAAAAGACCGCGAATCGCGATTTTTTCTTTTGACATCGCACGTGCGTATCAAAAATGTAAATGACGTCATAAAGCCAACTCAAGTCACGAGGAACTAAAGGATTAGTCAAAGTAAACATTGACATAAATAGAAGGAACAAAAATATTCTCATAGAATAATTATGAGAGTTGGAATTAAGGGTTGTGTTCATGCACAAAGGCTTTTACGATATAACAACCTAGTACAGTGGTCGGCACCTGCGGCTCTTTTGGAAAACTTTGTGGCTCTCTGAAAATTAAATATTTCTGTATAAAACCATCCCAAATTTTAGATACAAACTTTTTAAGACATTTGTTTTCTTTACATGCAATATTCAAAGTGCCCCAGAAGAAAATAAAATAAGCACTTCTATGTTTTTATGTCTTATTTGTTAACGCCGAATGTTGATGATGGTTGCATCACTTTTCGAATGTTTACTATTATGCCCTGACTTGCTCCTGCTTGCTGTTTACTCTAAGGCACTAAACAGGTTTTGTATTGTTCAGGATGTTTTACGATGGTTGGCTGTAGTAACTGCAAGGAAAAGGGAAACTGCATTCTCTCTTTTAGAAGAAGTAATTTGTTTCGAAAAAAGTTATTTGTATTTGTGAATAATTTACATGCAGGAACATTTTTACATTTTATTAATTTACAAAAACATAAGAATAAAAACGTTATTAATGTTAATTTTTTTGCTCTAACTATTGTTAACATGCAAGAAGCTTTTGGTGAAAGATTTAAAGAATTTAGAAAATATATACCTACACTAGCTTTTTTGACAAAACCAGTTGAAGCAGGTATGCAGCATTTATCACCATTCCCATTGTTTAATCAGACACAATTTGAACTTAAATTATTGGATTTAAAATCCAAAGATTTATGGAATGAAACTTTAGAGCATAATTCTCAACTAGAAGGTTTAGAAAGACAAAAGTGCACTTTATCTTCTCAGCATAAGTGGACCGAAATTCACAATCTTCAAAATGTAGATAAAATTGTTGTTGAAGCTTGGAACCGTCTTCCAGGATCGTTCAATTTAAAAAATTATGCTTTTGGACTATTGACAATTTTCGGATCGACATATTATTGTGCGCAAGTCTATTCATATACGAAATTAATAAAGAGCCACTTAAAAAATAATCTTACTGACCTAAAACTTAGTACTGCCTTAAGTTAAAGATTAGGGAGCGGGGTAGCTCAGTGGGTAAGGTACTGCGCTACTAATCTCAAGGTCCCGGGTTCGAGACCGGCTGAGGCAGATAATTATTTATTCTGTATTCAGCCGTGGATCAACCCTGTGGGATCGGGAGACCCTCCCGGGGCTCACCCAGCCTCTATAAAGTGTTTACCCTTAATTGGGGGAAAAACCTGGCGGTTGAGCGTGATCTTGGCCGAATCAATCACCTCCTTGCACAACCGCTGGCCTAGAAACAGTATGGTCCTTACCAAGTACTGAACCCAAGACCCTTATCGGGTTGTAGTGGTACAGGTTTAAGTTAAAGATTACTGAATATTTACCAAACATTGAAATCTTATCGAACACTATAGGAGCAATCCTCTCATTAAAAAAATATTATTATATTGTAATACACTGCCAGGTGCAGTAGGTATCACAAACTAATTTATAAATAAATAATAATAATTTATTGTAAAATTTAATTATTTTGAAATAAATAAACAATTTTGATGTTTTTTTTCTTTAATATAATATTTATTTTTTGGCGGCTCTTCCATGTTTTTTTCAGTATAGATTTGGCTCTTTGTCACCAAAAGGTTGCCGATCCCTGACCTACTAGATTGTTCGTTATCATTACTTTGATTTACAATTAGTCTTTAAACTAGTTTAATATTAAACTATTTCTTATTAAATATGTGCTTACTATACTGATATCCATAAATCCATAAATAATGCAATGAAACCTAAATGGCGACAATTTTGAAGTAATAATTTTGGATCCTTTTTTTTTTTCTATAATTAAACGCTCATCTCTGATGTATCTTGTTTTTTTGTATGTTGTATTTGCTTTATTTTATCTAATCTTTCAACTAGCATAGTATAATATAAGTAATATTAAATATATTGATTTAAACAATATAATTTTAACCTGAAAACTCTGAAGCCCAAGAAATAAACAAACCCAAAAGTTCATTTTCAGTTGAGGTAGGGTCCTACCGTAATTTAAATTATTACTAGAACTTCCCCATAAGTCGACAGCACTTACAATTTTGAATAATATGTAATCAAGGCACTAATAATTCCAATGAATACGAATGTTACAATAGAATAAAAAACAGTTTGTTAGCACAAATGGCACTAGAGTGTGCTAGTCCCGGACCTTTGGGTAAGTTTGGGAGGAACCATTGATAACGCGCCCATATTATAAAGTTGTATCTTATTTTTAATACTCGAAAGAAATATAGGAAGATTTTTCCTTATGCAGGGACATAAGGAAGAATATTCATTATGAAAAAGGTTCATTTTGGGCTAAAATAGAGATGCAAATAAAGTTGTGTTTTGAATCTATGCTACATAATTTGTGCAATATTTTACCGTTCGAGATGATCGGATTAAAAAAAGAGTTTATATATCACGACTTTTTAATATTATTTTAATCATGTGATAGTTGTCAATCATATGTTTTTATACCTAATGCTACTTTGAATTAAAATTTAGCTTTATTAGATGCTTACTTGCATGATTCATATTTTTTTCAATAGATGCAAACATTTTTTGCATAAATGATAATTATAATAAATTAAATTTATTAAAAGATACGTAAACGTAACTATAATAGTTTGTTTAAGAGATTTTAATGTTGAATTGAAGTATTTTAAAATTGAATAGTGGCTATTTGGAGGGAAACGTTAATGTCTTTCAAATCTTTCAAGATTTTAAAATATTTAAACATTCTAATGGTATAAGAAGAAGCTTCTATAAATCATTAACAGGTATTTTTCATAATTCATGTGATCGAAATTGCTGTTAATTTTATTTTTAGTTATATAGAGTTGCTTTGTTGAAACTGTTTATTTGTTGATACATATGGCGTTGAGATAGAACTCAAAGCTTAAAACACAAATCGAAACGTGAGTTTTAGAATGGCCTTCTCTGTTGCTCTCTGAATTTATTAAATGATTATATATTTTAAAACAGAATGGTGAAAAGGAAAGTTCAAGTATTGTTAGATTCAGACAGTGATAGTGATAGCAGCACTTCAGATTTGGATAATGTTTGTATTTCTTATAATTTCTGGTTAGAATGTGATTTCGTAAGGTTTTCAGTAGTATGGTAAAAATATATAAGTTTCTAAGGCTTTTTTTAAAACTTAACCTGTACAATTTTGGTCCATAGAGTTCCTAAATACATTTAAACTGTTTTCTGTTTTTACTGACTTAACCAGCTATAAAACATTCCAAACTTTTTTATTATATAGGATGTTTCTTTTATTACTCCCAACTGTTTTAAATGTAATTATTGTATAACATAATTATGACATTTATATATTGTTGGGATTGAAAATTAACCCCATATTTCCTATTTAAGTTCATGTTTGTTGCATCATATTGGATATAACAGTTTACAATCTCCATTATTATTTGTAAAAATGAAAAGAAAAATTTATAAGTCAGTAGGTATTTTAACCATTCACCTTGTTACATTCTGATCATAGCAATTTTTTATGTTCATTTTGTAATGCTTTGGAATTTGTAAGATCAATATGTAAAGTTGGAATTTGTAGATCAATTTAATTTTTTGGTTGTAGGCTCTTCATAAATTTTGCTTTTAAAACTTTCAAAATGGATTTTTACTCTCAAGAAATTAAAAATTTGTTAGTTTATGGTGAATGGTTTATAATTTTGATATGTAATTTTTTAATTATTTATGAGTATTTAATTTGTAATAATTGTCTACTTAGTTCATCTTGTCAGTATAAGTACATAATTAGTTTGCATTCTTATTCGTACTACAGGAACTCCTTTCTTTGGCCAAGAAAAAGAGAAAACCAACTCCAAGTATTGGAGATTCAGATAGCAATACTGCATCTGTAAAGAAATCGGCCCCTTCAAAACCTGCATATACTGATTCGGACACATCATCAGGTATTTATTACCTACAGTATAAGGGTTATGAAGAAGAAATAACTTAAGAAATTATTTTATGGCTTTAATAATAAAACAGAATTGTATGTAAGGTTATATTTAAGAAATAATTATAAATTCAGCTATCCAATTTACTTATTTGATATAGTCTGTTCTTAATAAATGGCTATGGAAAAATATTGTGAAGATTTTTTTTCCCAGTTCCTTGTGATGACCCATCAATTTTCATTTTTTTTTTTTTTTTACGTTTATCTGTTTATACTGACTCAAGTACTATCATTATAAAAATTTTAGTATTTCTACATTCACTTTTTATTGCTATTGATGTTCATACAGTATCATTCTATCATTTTCTTAAATGTTATTTTGTTCATGTATATTTTTATGTTATGCATGTTATTTCTGCTTCTGTCCTGACTAAGGTTAGATTTTTCAGTTATCTTGCTGATCTTATAAGGTACCATTTGAACTAATATTAAGGAAGTAATTTAATTTTGTGTTGATCATTACCAATTTAAAATGGATAGACAATTTTTTTTATTGGTTATTAAGTCTTTTTTTAAACTACGTTTCGATAATTATAATCCCTTAACCTCCCTCGTTTCACATGAATTTAAGTTTTTGTCTTGCTGTCTTATGAAATTATGGCTTATTAAAGGGGAATATTGAGGGAGTAGTAATGTTCCTAGGTTTTAATTTAGTTCTAATCTATATTTGATCATTCTGGAGTCTATTTCTTTAATAAAAAATTAATAATTTTTATAATAATCAATACTTGATTGAAGGCATGTCATGCGATGATAGCAGGCATCAAGACTCAAGGTATTCTCATCAGGACCATGTTATCTAATAAATCAAATTTTCAACACTGGTAATACGACGGTATAATATGAAATGTGGGAAATGGAGTGCTGAGGTAGAAAGGGATAAAGAAAAGTGAAAGGAAGTAAAAAAAAAAAAATAGGTGAATCAAACCAAAACAAAAAAAAACAATAGATGAATCAGACTGAAGGTATTACTCCGTGACATGCTGTTACACTGTTTTTTTCTTCACCTGCTTGATTTTTTACTGAGGTTATCTTCACTTATCTTTCTAGCTTGTGTGATTTCTTGAAAAGTCATTTTTCATGGTCATTTATGTAACATCTCAGTTAATCCTCTGACATTCATTGTTTTGTAAATATTCTGTTTTGCTTTGCCTGGCACGGAGGTTCAATATTGTCTCTTCTTTTCTGCAGTCTTTTTGTCGCTTTTCAGAAGAAGCATCATATTTGTATTGATCCATTTTTTATTTAAATTGATGTAGTGTTACTTTCACTCAGCAATGTTTACATTTTTTGAAATAATTGGTTGAGGGTGGAGGCCCTTCTCAGGGGCATGTTTAAGCACAGAAAAAATAGCAAACATAATATTTATTAATATATTCCACTTTATTTCATTGAAAAATATGGAAAACACATTGCAGCAAACAATAGTTGCACAAACATCATTAAATACAATGACAATATAGGTAGTAATAGCTCGTATTTTTTAAAGTTATTATTAACCTCCTTAAATACAAAATAAATATAAACTTTTTTAAATAATAACCATTAAATCTCATTTCTTACAGAATTTTCAAGAAATAGGTTCACATCAATAATAAATTTGTCTCAACGTTCAAAATGTTTCACATGCTCACAAATTTCCCCGCCCTTACTCTACAATTTTATTTACAAACTAATTTTTTCATACTTATTTAAAATTTTGTGTATAGTACAGTATACAGTATATTTAAATTGCCAAAATTTCCAAGTAAATATAGAGATTAACCCAATACATACCCAATCATCCAAAAAAAAAAAAAAAAAAAGGTATGGATATCTCAAAAACTATAAGGTTTATTGCAAATACCATCATATACAAAATTTAAGTACTTTGAATTCTCTATAAAAATAATTTTAAAATATAGTAATACATTTTTGGGCCCGATTTTTGATTATTAAATCAATTCTCCTTCACTCAGACTAAATCTCAGCAGTTCTTCTCCATCTTACCACTGCTTGGAGCTTAAGATCAGCCTCAATAAGCTCTATCCAGCTCAGCTTAGGCCTACTTCTCTCTGTTTCTCTTTATGGACACACTTTCACTCTTTGTTTTGAATGCCTTGATTAATGTATTGTACATGATCCAATTATCATATTTTTCTTTTTTCAGTGCAAGAAATCATATCTGGTTCTTCATGGTCCTTTAGATCCTTTTTGATTTTTATATGGAATCCATAACCTTTGGCTGGATCTTTTATTTTCCTTTGAATCTTTCTCTATCACATTCTCAGTAACCTCCCTTGCTGTTTAATAAGGGGTTGTTCCCTATCATACATTAACCATTGGATGAAGGATTGTTTTACATACCCTTACTTTTGTTATATCTTTTGAAAGATTTTATCGAACGACTATAACATTTACTGCCATTTTCTATGCTTTTACATCTTCTTGTATTCTATTATCTTCCATTTCAATTGCATTGTGATGATTAAGTTTTCCTACTCTTTCAAAACTACATCCTCCTATTAAAACATTTGTTAAACGAGTCTTTTTTGATAGCTCATACTAACATTATCACCTCATTCATTATTCATATAAATTGAAAATAAATTCTAAAGTAAAATCTTAAATCTGGCAAGATCTGTTGAACAATCACATGATGAAGGTTGGAAAACTTGAATACTATATTGTGTAAAAATATTGTAAATTGTGATGCCGTGCATTATATCTGTTATTGAGCCTGGAATAGATCTCTAAGAATCCACCCAGAACAGCCCCAGTAAGCCTATTTAATGTTGCAGCTCTCGAGTTGTTAATTTGCTACCTGTTACAATTGGCTTATAAAAAGTAACTTATATATAATTTCAATCTATTATTTACA
Organism: Rhaphigaster nebulosa; assembly: GCA_948150685.1. Taxonomy (NCBI): domain Eukaryota; kingdom Metazoa; phylum Arthropoda; class Insecta; order Hemiptera; family Pentatomidae; genus Rhaphigaster; species Rhaphigaster nebulosa. Next base: position 101,422,634 of record OX411308.1, read on the forward strand.
TATGTTGGTTACAAAGTATAAACATCATAATGCTCATAATTTACTGCAAAATAAACTGGTGCCATAGTAGCAGCGAAATCGGAGAATGACCTACTTGTTACTTTTTACGTGTATTAAATATAATTACAATAGTTAATCAGATTGCTGGGTATTTATTAATAGTTTTTATTTTGGTCCCTTTTTAAATATTAAGATTTCCATTCAGTACTTCCGTGTTATGACAAGTTTATTAAGAAATGTTTTTTTCTATTAAGGGTCTGATGGAGATTGGGATGCAAAAGGTGCCAAGACTAAGAAGAAAAAGAAGACGAAAACTACAAAAAAATCTACTGCCAAAAGTTCAAGCTCAAGCAGTAGTGACAGTGACAGCGATAGTGACAGCAGCAATGCAAAATCTGAACCTGCTAACAGCCAAGCTAATAATAAAGATGGAAGAGGCTCGGAACCTGAAGAAGGTATGATGAGAAATGGTTTTATTTATTTTACAGTTTATTACTTGTTTGTTTTCTTGCTAAAATATATGTGCAAAAAATAAATGTTATATTTTATATTTCTATACAATTACTTAGTTGAGGATCACTCGAGGTGAGTTATAATTTATTCTTCATATACAGATGAATGCCAGCTAGTTTGTTGGTAGATTTTTTTTTTTCCTTATCCTTTATTGCAAGTCTAAAGGAGAAAGCAAAGTTTGGAGTGATATTCATTAAAAAAATAAATAAAAGCTGTTTATATTGTGATTCAACTTTTATTCACCAATTTTATTTAACGATCTTGTTGCAATTACATATATGTTGCATATATTTAATTACTTATATGGAATATACATTGAGACAAATTCACAGAATTTAAATATTCACTTAGATGAAACAACTTGAATTAGCCACATACATTTAAAGTGGCCTTAAACCACGGCATTGTCATAAAATAAAACATTAAAATGATTGATTAAGATTAAAAGATGGATTGGAACCATCATTATTATTATATGAGGAGTGGGCGAAGAGCTTCACATTCACAAAGAATGTGTTCTGCTTTTTCTCCTTCCTCAAGGCACAGACGGCACGTGGAATCTTTCCCTATCTTCATCTTTTTGAGATAATATTTTAGTGGGCAATGGCCCGTGAGAAGACCTGTTATCGTTCTGAACTCATTCTTTGTCAAGTTTAGATAAAATTTTGCCTTTTCCTTTGACATATTAATGAAGAGTTTGGATTATTTCCTTCTTCTTTGTTTTACAGATATCAATTTCTCTCCTGATTAGGCTAGTAGATATGCTACAGCATGGATCAGAGCCAATTAGCATAGTTTCTGAGCCTTTTCGTGGTGCTAGGTCATCCATCAGCTATCTCATTACCTTCGAGTCCCGGTATCCACATTAGGGTAAGTTTATTGCCCTTAGCTAATTGCTTAAGGATATCAAGGCAATTCCAGACTAGCTGTGATGCGATTGTATAAGAGTTTAGGGTTTTTAGGGCCTGGCTCTATGATATAATATACATATTTTTTCACATTGGACTCTTATTGAGAAATCATGCTGCTATTTCTATTGCATATATTTCAGTTTGGAAGACCATAGGGTATGTTCCCATTGCAAGGGCTCTTTTGCATTCTGGTCCAAATATCGCTACCTCTGTTTTCCTATTACCTGTTACCTTCCTAAACTGAACTGAACCATCTATATACCAGACAGTATACAGTATACCTTTTTGGAATTTGGGTCCTTCTTACCATATTCCTCTGTCTGGACTAAGTACGTTGAATTTCTTATCGAAATCTATTTTCCTGGGCAAATGATCACTCATTGAACTAATCCATTCTTTATCCTTCAGTTCACTTAGTATATATGCTCTTGATAGTTTCCTGCCTCTTTTTGAATCCAAATGGAGTAATGTTCAGCAATACTTCTCTGGCTGCCGTGGGACAGGTTCTAATTGCCCCTGTGATTCCCAGGCAAGCCATCCTCTGAACTTTCTCCAGTTTCATTTCTGTAGTTTTCTCTTTAGTTTTTGACCACCAGATTACTGATCATAGTTATCATGGGTCGAATGACCCTAGTATATAACCATTCTATCATTTTGGATTTAATACCCCATTTTTTTCCAAATAAACTTTTGCAGATCCAAAGTGGTGAAGCATTTGCTTTTCCTATGATTCTGTTTATTTGGGCATTCCATGAGAGTTTTTGATATTCCTTGATATTTTACTTTTCTTTGATATTCCTTGATATTAACTGCATTCATTATTTTGATGTGTTTCCCTTCTAGCATAAGTGGTTCTTGGTTATGAGTCCTTTTCCTGGTAAATGGCACAATAGTGGTTTTGCTTTGGTTGATATATAGTCATTGTTCCTGACACCTTATCCCAAGCAAGTAAATTTCAGGGCTTTTCCATTCTTTCCCTTAATATGGTTTCATGTTTCCCTCTTATGATTATTGCTAGATCGTCTGCATGCTCAATTCTTTCAAAACCTTCATTGTTTAGTTAGTTAAGGAGACTGTCAGCAGCAATCATCCACAAAAGAGGTGATAAACCCTCTCCTCCCCTGTGGACATCCTTTTGTTGCTTTTATTTTGACTTTTGTCTCTCCTGTTTTGGCTGTAATGCTTCTATTTGCTAGCATTTGTTTAGTCTAAGAGACAGTAGCTTGACTAGTTCCTGTTCTATATTGGTAGCTTTTCCTATGGTTTCATATGAGGTATTGCCAAAGACACCTCTATGCCCATGAATGCACATATTGCTGTCTCTTTATTCTCAATAGAGTTTTCTATCTTTTAACGAGACAATGCAATGCTGAGATGGTTGATTTCTTTGCCTGATAGGCAAATTGATATGGATGTAATGGTGAGTTTCTCGTTATTATGTATAATTCCCAATATGTGAGTTTAGGTATACTTATCCTTTGTATTATTTCCCTGCCAACCCTTTGTCAAATTTGATCTGCTAATAATCAGAGAGTGAGGCTTAATCAGAAACATACCAGTTGCTAATGCTATCTTTCGTGGTTGGTTTGGCTAAGGTTAAATCAAGTACCTCTTGCCTGTTTTTTGTGATAAATGTAGGTTTATTTTCTATATTAACTATATCTATATTTTTAGATATTAAGTAATTTAATACTTCCTCACCTCTTTTTTTTTGTGTCCGTGCTCTCCCATATTATTAATGGGGCATTTATGTCACACCTAGGATAAACTCCTTGTTGTGTTTTTTCAGTGGTCGATAAAGTCCTCGACCTCTTTAGGAGGGATCTCTTTATTGTCCCCAGAGAAGTAGGCCAATGCAAAGATTAACTCTCTCGTTCCCCCCTCCGTGGGCACCTCTATAGTTCGAATTTTAACCCACAGCCATTCATCCAAAGCCTATGCGGTTCCGCCTGGATTAGGGATGTTTATTGACTTCCCAGGGTAGATCCGTCTCGTTTCGTTTTAGTAGGATCATCTCCAGCAGAGTGCAGCTCTTCACCGCGCACTGACGGCCTTGGTTGTAGCATCCTGGCTTCATAGGTCTCTTGGTTACCCCCCTGGGCTGAGTGAAGCAATGCCTCTCCTCACCCTTCACCCTAATTGGAATCATAATAATTACATTTTAAAAATAAATGTTTATGAGTTGAGTCACCCAGTCATAAAACATGCTAACTTAAAACTTTTACTATGTTAAACTTTTTTTTAATTATAATGGTTTACCTTCAACCAGAAGGTAGTTATCAAAACTTAATAAAAACATTATTCTTTAAAGAAAAGAAATTTCTTACATATTCTTTCAACAACCTGTGGAATCAGCTGCCAAAAGGAATGGCTTCTTGTCAAAAACTTAAATTCACAAAAATACAGTTACCATGTTTTACGACCAAGCGCCTCAGTTGGTTATTGTTAAGTTAGTTTACATTAATATAAATATGAAAGTTGTGATTTAACCACTGATGTGCATAATCATAATCATAATTATGTTTATAAACAATAAAAGAGCTTGATTACACGATTTTAATCTTAGTCACGAACATCATCATCGTGGCCGTGAATACGATTATGATTGTTCAATGAAGTAATCACGCTCTTTTTTTTTTTTTATTATAATCATAGTCATAATTATTATCATGATTATGATTATGCCCATCTTTGAATATAATGAAGTTTTTTACTCCTGCTTATGGGCACCTCTTTTAAGTTTTGTTCCCATGCTCAGTTATGTAAACCATTTAAAACTTGAAGAAGGATGAATGCTGGATGATCTTTAGGAGTGAATTCTACTTCTATAATAATTTTAAAAATCTCTTTTGAGTTTTCAAAACGGTAAGGCTTTTTTGATAATCCAATGTGGCAGGCTTAATATGCCATCAAACATCATTGAATATTAATTTATAAAATTTAACAGGTCTTTTCTTACCTAAGTTTTATTAGTTCATCATTTTCTAGTGTAGATATGCAAGTATTTATGATTCCATTGGGAAATTTTAATGTTATGATGTATCAGTTTTTAACATGGGATTGCTTTAAGCTTAATAAAAACATTATTCTTTAAAGAAAACAAATTTCTTACATATTCTTTCAATAACCTGTGGAATCAGCTGCCTAAAGGAATGGTTTCTCGTCAAAAACTTAATTTTTTTAGATTTTCAAAGAAAATTTTATCTTCGTATAAATTGTATATCTTGTATTTTAATTTTTGTCTTTTCTAGGTGAAGTATCTGATTCTGGTAGTGGCAGTTCTTCTAGTGATGGAGATTCATCTTCTGAAGAAGAATTTAATGATGGTTACGATGAAAACCTCATGGGTGATGCTGATGACCAAGCCAGGCTAGCTAAAATGACTGAAAAAGAAAGAGAGCAGGAAATTTTCAAAAGAGTAGAGCAGCGAGAAATCATGAGAACCAGGTTGGTATTAAAATTTTTTGATTTATCTGCTAGAGGAATGCTGATTTTTACCAAGATAGATAGATGTAATAGTCCAGAATATAGATACATTCCACCTTGCATTAATTAAGGTAAACGATTTTTCTAGTAGTGCAAAGCTAAGTTTTCGAGCTCGAAAGCCCTAGGAATAACTTTCAGTGAGCAAAAACCACGAAATTTTCAGTTTCTCAGAAATATCTCCAAGCTACTAACTCCTTCCAAAGATTTGTACAGCATCTTTGTGAAAGAGCATACAATTTACAGAAAAATGCCCTGCTTGAACTTGAATTTATATAAATTATTACAGGTCTTCAGTACCTCGAATTTAAAAAGAAAAAAGAAATTGCTAAAACACATCTTTGACCGATTTTATCCCTTTGTATGGCAGTTTATGCAGTCAATTTTGTCTTTTAATGACTAATGCCTATAATTTTGTATGTGTACAAGTATTACAAGGTACCACAGCCTTGGTGGAAGGAGGAGGAGAACGAGAGGTGCCTAATTTTATGAATATAAATTTACAACCAAATAGTATAGAAAATTTTAAATTTTTTTTAAGTCTACATTTAAAACAAAGTAATTACGCCTATGAATGTCACGAACTCTATTGATATTGGTTTTGATCAGGTGACACCTTTGATCCAATGGCATTCTTTCTGCATAGCAAAAAAGTCAGGTGAAGACTTGAAGCACTACTTTACCTACAAACCAAATCGTTAACCTACAAAACTTTCAAGGCTCTAAACATCCAGATTTCGTTTCTGAAACGTAAGTTGGTAGTTGTGGATGGGAGAGTTCCTCCTACATGTAGAAGGTGCCCAACAGGCTTGAATTTCTTAAAGATCCAGAATTGTGCTTAAATTTTTTGCATTGGAAATTATGCTTGAAAAATAGCCAGTCATAAAATTCTTAGCCTCGTAATTCGATTTTTTCATCAGTAGTAAGCAATAAGTGAATAAAATATTGAGAAGAAGGTTGATGTTGTTCTCCTTAACATCTTTAATTCCATGAAAACTAGCCCCTTAACACTAACTTTGTTCATCAGTCCCTCTCTCTCAAGCACGTATTCGGTAGTCGTTCTGTGCTCTGTCCTCACCTTGCTGGGTCGCTCTACCTATTGCCCAATGAAGTAGGGATGTTATGGAATGGTAAAATAATGTTTTAACTCCAAACAACTCTGAGTTTCAATTTCCCCCGGTTTACATTCCTCTTCTATATATATATATATATATATATATATATATATATATATATATATATATATATATATATATATATATATATATATATTATTTTGTCTTGGTATGTAAAATAAATTTATGAATAAAATTGTGGTGAGATTTATTGCAATGTGTGAATTTTATTTATTTACATCTGAAATTGTTTTTGTACTGTATTTTCTATTGGTTTTTTTTTTTTTTTTTTTTTTTTTTTTTTGTGCTTTGAACCCTAAGTGTAAGAAGTTAAGTAACAATTTTTCATTATCAAACAGAAATATAACCTTTATAATTATTTCAAATCATTCTCAAGTCCAAATTGTACATTTCATCATAAGCTGACCAAATACAACATTTTATGGTTTCAATTAATTACGGTTTAAATTTAATCCAATAAATTAACAAAAAGTGCCTTGAATTTTACAGTTCACAGCCATGAAATTCTTTGAGTTTGACTTCCTTGTACACTGTAAAGGAAGTATTGTAATTGCGAAAATTTTCGATTTTCAGATTTCAATGGAAATATCCATTTTGAGCGTCCATGAATCCATTTTGACCAGTTTCATCGTCGTCTGTACGTATGTTCATTCATTTGTTTCTCAGATTACTGTACAACGGTTAGCCGTAGAAAGTTAAAATTTTGTATTTAGGATTATTGTAAAATTTAGTTGTAAACCTCCTTTTTTGGTCACTACATAATTATATGGAAGTGGTACTTTACTTGAAGGTCATTATTGATTTTCATCAAAAATTATATTAAAATATAATGCAAAACTTCTCAAATTTGGCATGTAAGACTTATATATCAATATAAATAACTTAATAAATTTTGGTTAAAATTAACAAACCGGAAGTGGTACTTTACTTCAAAGTCATATTAGACTTTCATCAAATATTATATTAAAATATACTGTAAAACATCCCAGATTTGGTAAATTAGACTTTTATATCAATATAAATAATATAATAAATTTTGATTGAAATTGAAGAGCCCAAAAGGTCATAATGAAATTATATCAAAAGGTATATTGACATTTAATGCAGAGATCATATGGTTCAGTGATAAAGGTTATAAATGCGATTTTTTTTCCACTCTAATTAAAGAATTTTATTACTTATTTTAAGTGTTAAAATTTAGCGTAAAATACTTTTTTTTCTTCTCCCAATTTGTGAATTGAACAAATTTGCAGTAGGAGAATAAGATATAAGTTAAGCGGGTTCTTCCACTTAAAATGTTGAAACATCCGATTTTCAATGCATTATCTAGTGACATAGACAGTTCTAATGTTGTCAGGGAACACAAAGAAATCTCTTGGGAACTTGTTACCAACTGAAAGAAAACAACATTTAATAACGGAATGAGACCTCTAGAAACAAGAGCTTATGTGTGTATGTATGTGTGTGTGTGTGCGGGTGTCTGTATGTGTGTGAGTGTATGCAGGTGTCAAAAGGAGATCCGCGTCGCGACGCCGAGTGTCGTTTTTGAGATGCTGCTATTCAAATTCAAATTTCAATCAAAGGGTCACCAATTTATAGTTTAATAGGCATACAAAGAAGTCATGGGGTGTCCACATCAGATAATTTTTGTTATATAACTGGATACCCTGATAAAGTACTTTGGCGAAGTACTTTGATTAATTTGATTCTATTATATAGTACATATAGTAATTTGATTCTTTCTGCATGAGGTATACCACCTATACTAAGAAGCAATATGGGTCAGAAGTAATTATCTTGTTTGATGTATTTGAAATGATGTGAATCAACAATAATCAGTACTTTATTTAATACTCAAGTTCAGCAAGGGTTCACCTTTCCTAAATTAAAAGTTCAGCTGATATAATTTTTGATGAGAAAACATTCCCAGTTATTTTCCTAGAGAAATAGTTGGGAAATAACAGTAATATGAGCCGTATCATACAAATGTTAAAAAAACATTATGTAGACAGCTCCTTATAAGGAACCCTATTTTAAACTTATAGTTACTACAGCCTTGTCAAAAGTAGCCACTTTAGTAGTAGTAAGTGAGAATATTGACGTGCTTCTCCTCCTGTCTGGGCCATCCAATCATGCCAAAACATATACCTTCTTAAACCAGGAAGGAGTGATAAACATGGCACTTACTTCTCAACCTCATCATATCAATTTGATCCAGAGTCTCTCCTGTCTATAAGATACCATCTCCATAAGATACCATCTCATCTCCATTTAGCCAAGAAAAATAAAGCTTTACACCCTTATTGCTAAGAAACCCGGATTGATGAAATACACTTCAGTTTTTTGCATTTTCACTTGCAAATCCTCTCTATATATAATACGGTGCTATAGATCCATTTTCTGGCTCTCTGGAGCTATGGATTACAATAAATGATGTATCAAAAGAAAGGGAATTTTACGGAGAAGTGGCGAATCCCAATTTCATTTGTTAAATTCTTATTAGGGCTTAAATAAAAGTGATGGATTGGGAGGTTTCAAAGCTTTGACGGTGGAGAGTCAGTGGATCGAAACGGGAAGAGTTGTTTTTTCAAGATTTCGACCCAGGCATTAAGATCATATTTGTTCCTATAAAACGTAGTGGTCCAGTGTTTTAAAGCTCTAAAATCTACCGTTTTTGAGATGTGTACAGTATAGGTCGGTACAGGCTCTTTACCATCTTGCGTACGTGCCGTTGTCATGACAACTTTATATCTATGGAAGCAATTTGAGACTAATGTTATTTTGTAAATAAAATATTGTTTTTAGGTTTCTATGAATGAATGATAAAGGAGATTATATATTCTCTCCCATGTCTTATCCTAAAGGCACTGTTAAATATGAATACAGCAAATAGAAGTTGAGTAAAGCTGAGTCTTATTGCTTAACTGTTGAATTAAATAGATATTTTTCACTGGGACAAGCTAATTACTGATTAAGTAAACTGTCATTATAAACTAGTAGCTTCATCAAATGTGTGTGTTAAATAAACTATCTTGGTAATATTCCATTTTTTACACGAATAATAATGTTTCCCTAATATCACTTATCATCATTAGTCATAAGTCATAGTCATTAGTCATTAGTCATTAGTCATAAACTTCGGTTACATAAACTACCATACAAAGGGATAAAATGAATCAAAACATGTGCTTTAGCAATTTTTTTCTTCTTGAAATTCAAAGTACTGAAATACCTGTAATTTAATACTTCATGTAAATCAAAGTTCAACCAGTGAATTTTGAATGAAATTTTATGCTCTTATTGTTATTATTAGATACTAGTATAGCCGAGTAAGAACTCTCGCTTGATATCTATCCTTCGTCAAATCCCTAATACATTGGAAGTGTAAACGTTATAAGGGAAACATGTTTATTCCTATAAAAAATAAACTTATAAAGTTTATTAAACACCCACATTTGGTAAACCTACATAGTTTATAATGACAATGTTGAAGTAACAATTTATACTTCATAAGTAATAAAAAGGAGATAAAAAGGATCCAGGTAATTATAGGGGAATCTCCCTGATAAACAACATCACCAAACTTTTTACTCTTATCTTAGCGAACAGAATCCAGCATTGGGCAGAACGTGAAAATTTAATCCCTGAGGAACAAGCAGGGTTTAGAGAAGGTAGAGGCTGTGTGGAACAAATATTCATACTCATGTCATTAATAAATATTAATCTGCAGGCAAAGGGAAGTTACGTTTACGCTGTGTTCGTGGACTTTAGAAAGGCATTCGACTCTCAGAACCTTCTGTGGCAAAAGTTGTTTTCAATAAGCATTATTGGAAAAATAATTAGAATGGTGAAAAAATTGTACGACAAAGCCACAGTACAAATTCGTATCAACGGTAACTATTCTGAGGATATAGATGTCACGTTAGGGCTTTTACAGGGGGAAAGTCTTAGTCCTGTTCTTTTTATTTTGTTTATATCAGGCATAGTAAACTTTTTTTGGAACAGAGGAGCAACTGGTATCTCTGTTAGCAGCGAACGCGAAGTATCGATGCGCTTACTTGCTGATGATGTAGTCCTACTCAGCGAATCTTGGCACAGTGCACATAAAAAACTTAAAATATTAGAATCATACTGTATGCAAAATTCTTTAACTCTGAACCCGGAAAAGTAAAAAATCATAGCGTTCCACAAGTCACAAAGAAGTAAAAAACTGAAACCACTATACTGGAACAACGTGAAGTTAGAATATACCAAATCATACATCTACTTTGGAGTTCCTTTTCTATCATCAGCAAAGTTTTCCCAAACGGCAGAACACTTTGTTCAACGGTTAACAGTAGCAAGTGAAAAAGTGAAAGATATCCTACGACGGGACAAAAGTGACACCTGGCAAACAAAACTAGCCCTCTTCGATGCCATTGTCTCTTCAACTCTCCTCTACGCAGCTGAGACCTGGAGCTTAAATTATTTGGAAGTTGTCGAAACCGTACAAACCAAGTTTTTGAAATCCGTATATTTCTGGTCTAAAACTAGGCCCAACTATTTAGTACGCCTAGAAACAGGTCATCTCCTACTTTCTGTAATAGTCTTTAAGAAACTTCTTAATTTCTGCATAAACATCCTTTCATTACCTGGGGATCGGTTACCACGGCAATGCTTTAACAGACTTTTAACCTTGGATAACAGAAAACAAGACCTCAGATCAAATTGGGTATCACAAGTTAAGAGAATAGCATCAATGAACAATGCACTGGAGTTTTTTGCAGATTTGTCAAATGAAAACAAATTAATAGCAAACAAAAGCACAATTATTGAAAGAGTGAAAAATAATGTGTTCTCTACTGATATAAACCGGGCAATGACCTCAACCCACAATCCCATTTATAGAAGCATTTGCAACTTCACATATCCGCAACCAGAAGAATATCTGTTACACAGTTTAAATATCCAAAAACATAGAGCCATAAGCCAGTTGAGAGTCACAGACACTGAATACTTGCAGATTCCTCTGAAAAATAAGCGCCTGATCTTCAAGCTCTATGAGCCATGCAAACTTTGTCAGAAACCTATCGAAGACACTCTGAGGCATTTTCTTTTGCACTGTTCCTCTTGTGATTCATACTGAGAACAATTCTTAAAGGAGTATATATCTGAAAACGATGAACTTTCTTCACTAGAAAACATCTTAAATTATAATAGTATAAATAAAATCAAGCATGTATTTCTGTTCCTCACATCAGTCTTCAATAACTTCCAATCTTGTACAGTTTAGCCGGCTCGATACATATTGATGAGGCCTCACCTTGTTGTGATATTTGACTTCAAGTGATGATATGCAGATAAAGTGATAAACTCTAACATATAGATATCATTTATTATTTTAATATTATTAAAAAAAAAATTTTTTTTTTTTATTCTATTGTGTGTGAATACTTATATATATGTATCTTGTATTAACTATATTTTTGATGACTGAAGTATGTGTATACTTATCTCTTTTTTCTTTCACAAATACTTTTTTTTTCTTTTTTTTTTTAAAGGGAAATTCTGTGTGTGTATATATATGTATAAATTTTTGTAATGTTTTATTATCATAAATATTATTTAATGTATCACTCCACAGGCCAATGCCAAGATAATGTAACAAGCATGTATTGCTTTATACAATAAATAATCTATCTATCTATCTATCTACTTCATAAGTAATTAGCTTGCCCCACTGGAAAATATCCCTTCAGTTTAACAATTAAGCAATAAGACTCAGCTGTACCATTATCTATTTATAGTATTTGTTCATTATTAACAGTGCTTAAGGGTTAGACATGGGAAAGAAAGTATGCATAATCACCTCTATCATTCATAGAAACCTATAAAAAGCATTCACTGTTATTAAAGAGTTTTTGTATACACTCAACTTGTTTTTACAGGTATAAAGTTGCCATGACAACGGCATGTACGCAATATGGCATAGGGCCTGTTCAAACCTATACCGTGCGTTATCTCGACAACGGTAGGTTTTATTGCTGTAAAACACTGAATCAATACATTCCGTAGGTAACATAAATGGTCTAGATGCCCGCGTCTAAATCTTTAAAACACGACCCGTCCCGTCTTGTTCCACAGACCCACCACCAGTTTTTGTTTGAAACCCCAGTTTTTTCATCACTTTTTCTTAAGCCTTAGTAAGAATTTGAGAATGAAAATTAGGATTCGTCACTTCTCCATAAAATTCCCTTTCTTTTGATACCTCACTCATCAAAATTCATCGCTCCTGAGAGCCGGAATATGGATCTATACTACTGTAATAATATATAGTAGTGATTAGACAAATCTTTGCTAGAAATTTGGTATCTATGAGATATTTCTGACAAACTGAAAAAGTGCAAAAATTTTGTGTTTTTTTGTTCACTGGAAGTTATCCCAAGGGTATTTGAGGTCAAAAACTTAGCTTTACACTATTAGAATCCAACAATATAAAACAAAAAATCTTTTATTCTAATTAATGATTTTATTCTAATTAATGATAGATTGACCCTTTTTGTGCTACATATATACTGGACTATAAGAAATAATTGGTAAATTTTTTTTTTTTAGGTATAACAGATTTGTTCTGTCTTTCCCACCCTTTGTTTATTTCGAAGGGCTTCTGATTCTCCTGGTGGTGGTGGTGCTTATACTCTATAACATAGATCACAACAAATCAAGAAGCTCTCTCTCTCTTCAAGTTTGTGAAAGACTAATTTAGGCTTTTCATACAGGTCATGATTGGTCATGTCAACACAGTCCAGAATGTACGAAGGGGATGCATCAATAGTCTTGCACTAAATGCATTGACTATATGTCTTTCGTTTATTTAGAAATTTCAGGGTTGTAACATGTTCTTTTCTTAATCTTGAAATGGGTGTTTGACAGATTCGGTGAAGGTTTTGAAGGTGAGAGATGTCTCTACTCGTATTTGATGGATGGTACTAAAGATTTCAGTACTAAACTTTTTTTTAGCAAGTTTGTCAGCTTCATTTTGCAGAATTACCGCATGGGCAGGGATCCATTAGAAGTTTATTTGGGTGCTTTTACTAAGTTCTTTGATTCTTTTATTAATTATTTTTGTTGTATCGTCAGATATTTTTTTGGGCAATGAAATATGCTGAATCGCACTTTTTCTATTATTGAAAATCTACACTTCATAAATTTTAGCTATTGCTATTCGTGCTTCTTTAATGACAATCAGTTCAGCATTGAAATTGGATGAGTTAACTGCATGTCTTGTCCTAATATCATTTTGGCATTGAAATTCTTTAAGGACTATCCTGCTGCCTGTAAATATTTTTAGTTCTGAGGGTGATAATATTCAAGGTCTGGAAAAAAGTTTACATTCTTAGCTGGCTTAATTGGGTTGGAGATAGATTTTAAATGGGATTTTTCAAGAGAATATTCCATTATTTCGTTTGATTTAGCTTCGTCAAGCTTTTTGACTGACTTGTTTGTTGGCTTTTTGAGTCAGTGATTTGATTCCCATTTACTGATGAATTTTCCAGTTCTCTGTTGATTTTTTAAGCTTCTAGTTTAGATATGTTTTGATGTTAACTCTTTTCTTCGTTCTGCCTGTGTGGAGGAGAAAGCAACACGACAGCCATTACAATCTCATAAGAGAACCAAGAGGATAAAGGAGATGATACATTCAGATTTATTAGGTCCTATTAACGACTGAGGAGCATAAGTATATGCAAGTCATAGTTGATGATTTTTCCCATTTAGTAGTTATCAAACTACTGAAGAAGAAAAGTGAAGCTGAGGGATATCTCATCGACTATATTGCTCAGCTGGAAAGGTAGCACAGTATTAAGGTTAAAAAGTTAAAACTCGACAACAGTGGTGAGTTCATTTCAACACTATTTAAGGACTATTGCAGTACTAAGGGATTATTATTGAATATACTCATTCATACAATTCTCAGATGGGAGAAAAAGTGAGTGTATGAACAGAACTTTTCTTAATATTACAATTAAAATAAGTGATTCAGGTATCCCAAAATCACTTTGGGGAAGGCAGCCAGGTGTTCTGTCGTCAAGTTGAACCATTCACTCTCCTCAACTCTTGGAAAAGGAGAAACTCCTTCCTTATTTTAGAATGGCAGGTGTGATATGTTAATGTTAAAGCTGTGAATTTGGGTGCCGGGCATGTCCCTCTACAATTCCTAAAAAAGAAAAATTGCATCATAGGGCTAAGAATGGTGTAATCATCGGATATTGTGGAGTAGGATATTGGATTTGACTTCCTGAGAAATCAGAGATTATGAGATACCGTGATGTCCAGTTTGATGAAACACCTTTGAAGAAAAGAGAATGTATCCCGTTTGTTGAAGAAAACGTGAATTGTCCCACAGAAAAGTACTTATATCAGGAAACTAAAACTGAGGGAAGTTCAAATTCTGAAGAAAAACCTTCGGATGAAAATGCTTTGAGGTCTGTGAGGAATAAAATATCTTGTTTTGGATTTCTTGATGAAGACTGCAGCAGAGGATATGCCCAGAACTTTTGAAGAAGCCTATGAATCACCAGATCGGAAAAATCCAGTAAAGAAGGAACTTGCATCTCATGAGAAGATGAAGACTTAGAGTGAAGAAGAGGTGCCAGCAGAGGAAATGGTCATACCTACAAAACGGATCTTCACAGAAAAGGAAGATGGACAAAGAAAGGGAGACTCGTAGCTCGAGGCTTTCAGGAAACAGCTCATGGAAGAGCTAAGAAATTTGAATAACTAAAACATAAAGCTTCCTTAGGAGTAACAAAACGCATAGACATTAGGTTTCATTTTCTAAAGGACTTAATTTCTCAAAACATTATTAGTGTTGGCTATGTTAATTCCACATTAATATTGCTGACTTATTTAGTAAAGCACATGTTTTTGAAAAATTCAAGGAACTTAGCTTAGAGATACTTTAATTATGTAATTCTTCTTCTTTTTTTTTTTTTTTTGTGTTAGGTTCAGCAATTGAAACTTCAAATTTTTAATTTTGGATAAAGTTTCGATTGAGGGGGCGTATTAGGAATTCTGTCAAGAGACGGCACTGTAGTCGATACTCCATGTTTGGGATGGTTAGGAGTGTGATAGTGTCCATATGCTGTTTTGTTATATATTGTATCTGCTGTTAAAGTGTTCAAGGTATAAAAGAAGTCTTACAAATTAAGAAGTTGTTTCTCTGCCCTAATATATAATAACTTTAAAAATATATGTATCTGTAGTCAATAATATGCTCTGTAAATAAGAAATGTAATAATAATGTTTCCATGGAAACTAAATGGATCTTTTAAAATTTATTTACAGCTTGACAAACTTAAAATATATAGTGCTCAGAATTGTTATACTGCTATTATTCAAATAAACTATTTTATTGTATTTGTTACAACTTTTCAATCGGGACACATTATCACTGGCTCCTGCCGAAGAACCCTGATGGTTGTCGCTCTAGTAATCTCTAGCACCATTTGTGCTAACTAACTGCTTTGTTTTCAGTTCTAAAATTCATATTCATCACAATTATTAAAATTATTAATGCTTTAATTAGATATTATTTAAAATTATTAGTGCTGTCGACTTCCGGTGGTCAGGGGAAGTTTTAGTAATAATTTAAATTATGGTAAGGACCCGACCTCAAATGTTAAGGAACTTCTGGGGAGTTGTATACCTCTTGAGCGAGCGTAGTGAGCGGAAATCGGCAGCTGTGGTCTAATTTAAGCAGTAATAATTGAAATTATGGTAAGGTCCCAATCTCAACTGGAAAGGATCTCTTGGCAAACGTAGTAAGCGGAAGTTGACAGCACTAATAATTTTAATTAATATCAAATTAAAGCAGTAATAATTTGAATAATTGTAATGAATACGAATGTTACAATTTTATACAAAACAGTTAGTTGCAGAAATTCCGAATCAGGGAATCAGAAAGCTGATGCGGAGAAGAGATGCTGCCAGGAGATGCACATGGAAACCTAATGATTATTCCTCTTTCAAGTCCTTACGAAACCTAATCCATCCTTCTTATGTCGTGCTAAGGCACATTTTTTTCATATTTCCTTATCTCAAGCCCCAGATCCTAAGTCCAGATGGAGAATCTTTAAAAATCTGTCCGTAGTGAACACAAAAACGAGCATATCCTATCCTTGTACTCCTGACCAGTTGAACTCTTATTTCACCGAACCTACTCCAACTCCACAGACCTCCTCGTACAGCATTCCTGAAACATCTTGTGATCCTGAAAATTTCTTTTTTATGAATATTTCCTCTGAAGACTTACTTTCCGCTGTCCTCAAGTCCAGAACAAATGACTGGCCCAGACCAAATTCCTGTAAAATTAATCAAATTATGTCTTCCTGCCATCTGTCCTGTCCTTTTGCATATCTACAAAATTCCATTTTCCCCACAGCTTGGAAAAAAGTCATAGTCCGTCCATTAAACAAGGTTCCAGTTCCATCCAAAGTTTCTGATTTTAGACCTATCTCCATCTTCTCTAATTTATCCAAACCACTAGAAAGAATAGTCCATTGGAAAATTAACACCTTCCTGGAACAAAAACCCTCTTTGATCCTCTCCAGTCCAGCTTTCGATCCCACGATTCCATACAATCAGCCTTATTAAAAATCACGCAAGATATCCAATCCTCCATAGACAAAGATAAAATCACTATCCTTATCCTCTTCGATTTTACCAAAGCTTTCGACTCTGTTAATGACAACATCCTTCTTTCAAAACCTCTCCATATCAAATAGTCTGTTAAAATGGTTCCTTTCCTTTTTATTGCTTTGTTCTCAAACAGTCATTATCCCCAATGAGTCTCCTTCCTCCCATCTCCTCCTAAATCGAGGTGTTCCTCAGGTATCCTCGCTCTCACCAATCCTTTTTTCCATCTACAATACATTGACGATCATTCACAATACCACCTCTGTCCCGATGACCTCCAAATCCACCAATCCTTTCATCCTATCAAGATGTAACAACCCAGAGGCTACAAGAAGACATAGACAATAATCGATATTATCGATATGCATCGCATGGGCTGGAAGAAATGATCTAAGGTTAAACGCTGAGATGACCAAGGCTATTATAATTGGTTCCAAGCATCTCCTTAATTCCCTTCCTTATTATCCACACTTCCATCAGAAATGTCAACACCTATCCTGGAACAACCATATTTCTCAGATTACCCGAAAATCCATTTCGATCCTCAAACAATTCCTAAGATTCCATACCTTTCAAAATCTGCCAACTCCATGTATCCTCTCTTATTTTTCCCCACTTCGACTACGCCTGCCTTGTATACGGTGGACTGTCTGGTGGTCGTGAGATGAGATTGAGAAGACTAATGAATTGTTTCATTAGATTTATCTTCGGAGCCTCCAGGCGCTCCCACTGGACTCCAGCCGATATGCCAAGTTGAAGTGACTTCTTCCTGTTTTCCGAAGACAATATTTTCTGGGCGTAGACCTTTACCGATCCTTTAAAACCAAAAAGCCTCCTTATATTCTTGATATGTTCACTCCTTGTTCTTCCGTTCACTCCTTAAACACGAGATCTCAGCCCACAAACCTGTATATCACTTCTCATAAAACTGCTTTCTTTGAAAAGTTCTTTATTATACTTGCTTCTCAGTTCTGGAACTCCTTACCCATATCCTTATGTAAATCCTCATCATTAACTTCTTTTAAACATAAACTATTTATCCATCTCATTGACTATCAATCTTCCGAGTACATGTAAGTCAATGCTCCTGTTTAGTTGGTGTTATCCATCTTTTTAATTTTTACTATCATTATGTATAATGCATAAAAAAAAAAAAAAGCAAATTAGTAAGCATATTCTATCAATGTGTTAATTCAACATTTAGTTACTAACAATTTAGTTAGTTTTATACTGTATTTAATAATTTTTATTAGCTTTATACTTAATTAATAATTAATAATTAATAATTAGCTTTATACTGTATTTAATAATTTTATGCTAGACAAAAGAAATTGTAATAGTTCATTTTTCTTATTCTTAGGGGACTATTTGTCCCAGAATAAAGTTTACTTTTCTTTCTTTCAAATGGTGCTAGAGAGTACTAGTGTGGTGCGTTCGGGTAACTTCGGTAGGAGCCAGTGATAATGTGTCCCGATTGTAAAGTTCGTTCTACCTTCTATTTTTGTGTGAAAAGACGTAATGCTCCTGACAATATTTCTACTAGTGTTTATGTGGACTGGTTTATTATGATAGGGTTGTAAGGGAAAGTAGTGTGAAGTGCATACTGCACCAGATTTTTATTTGTTCTGCATCTTTCAATCTATGCTTCCAGACTACGAGTTCCAGACTGTAGTATCATCAGCATACAAAGCTATTTAAGTATTTTTGGTTATTTCTTTTTCAATTCCTTCTATGTATAGTACAAACAATATCTCACTTAAAACAGAAACCCTGGGGTATTACTTGTGATAAATTTTCTTTCTTTAAGGATATCTTGAATCTATGCTAATGTTTTTTCATTTGTTTTAAAGAGCTTGATAATTTTGCTTTCCCAAATTTTGTCAAAAGCTTCACTCACGTCTAAAAGGTAATGAGCAACTGTAATATGAGTAGGTTTATTATTTTGTGCATCCTTTGTTTTTTGAGTAGAGTACAAGATTGGTCTTTGATGGAGTATCCTGCTTTGTAGCCATACTGTTCTCATTCTCCTACTGCTATATGAAACTTTAAGGATATGGAATATTTGAGTCATGAGGAATATAAATATTATAATTGAGTCCACCATTTTGGAGTTTGGATTTGGTTTCATCAACTGGATGAAAATTTTAGGAAATCGATACTGATATGAAGTGACTTTGCTGTTATATTTTTTTTCGGTATTTATTTAAATTGTATGATTTGTGATGGTGTTTATTTGATTTCTTACCTAAATATTTCACTTTGCGATTTTCATGTGGTGTTGTACACATTATATCATAACTACGTTGCCTGATCCCTCGGCTGTAGTCATCTCTGAAGGTCAGATTTAGCATTAGAAAAATATTCTTGGTTATGGCAAGCTTTTAAAAATTAAATAACTTGTTTTCTGCAATATTTAAAGTCTTGTTGCAAAAATTGTCTTAAACATTTGATTACTTTTGTTCTCCAAAAATAATGAACTCAATTCAAAGAAAACTGTTTACTTTTCAGAATTGGACAGCTTCTTAACTTAACAATAGATTTGTTAAACCTTTCGCTTTGACAAAATTTCATAAATTTTTTTTTTATATCAAGAAAAGTTTATATAATTTTTATATAAATGTATTGAATTTTATTGATTTGCTGATATGAACAACTTATTAATTTTCATCATGTTAACGTACCCGTTGATATGATGGGCTTCAGTAAAAGATGGTATACATGTTCGTTTGTAAATCTTATTTTCAATAATATATTTTTTAATATTAAATTTTGTAAAATTAACTGCTTAAGATATTTATGTTTGCTTCTCTGATAATTTTTCTATATTGTTTTGTGTTGTGCGGCATTAAATGAAATCAGGCGTTTTATTATTTTAAATAGTTTAAAAATATGTATTTGTCTGCTTTAGTATAAAGAAAGCTGAAAATAGTTACTCCATTATTATAAATATAGTTATTTATAATCAAGCAGTTTTCTTTTAACCTATTTTTTAAATCTTGGGTATATATTTTTAATTATTTATTGATTTTCAGGTTTGAAATAGAAAAGAAATTAAGATTGGCTAAGAAGCAAGAAATGAAGAAAAAGAAGAAGCAGGGTGGTAGTGGGCCGACTAGTGCTGCTGGTAGCGTTTCAAGTGGTAATTCTAGTGCTGTGTCTGGTAAGAAACCAGAAAAAGAAAAAATGGATGTGAAAGATCGATCTAAAGAAAGGAAGAAAGCAGTGGAAGAAAATAGGGGCAAAACAGACAAAAAAGCTCAAGCGATGAACCTTCTCAAAGCAAGGAGAGAAGAGAGGAAAGAAAGAGGTATTTTCTGTTTTATTTATTTCAAAGAATTTTAACTTGTACTTGTTATTGTATATTTGTTATTTAAAGAGCTTATTAAACTATTTTTAAGTTTTATAAAAAATCGATTTACAATTTAATTTTGATTCCATGAATCAGCACTGACTGAACCCTTTGAGAATTTATTTGTATATTATGGAGGATCAACATAATTATCAACCTTTCACATCCAGCTAGATATGTTGTATGATAGTTCTCTCTCCCTGTTAGAGTGCGTATGTATGAAGCTGCTATTTCCTGTAATTAACTACAAGATTATATTTATAATTATCCTCTCTTCACTTGTCCATATTAATGGTCTATTATCCGTGAGTTCTTAACTCTCTTAATATTTTATCTGTTATTGCTATTGTTACTTCACTACAACTAGCAAGGGGGGCACACTCAATGGGTCACTGATTTTAAACCAAATTTTTTGTGGTGATTCTACATCCAAAAGTATTGGACACATGTGCTGGTGCTTATTCGAAAGGGCTCTAGGAGCCAAAAAAAAAAAAAAATAATACATGCTGAAACTGCTTTATTTATATCTGTAGTTTAAAAAATGATATTGATGTAGTTTTTCCATCAAAACATTTGTTTTTCATTGTATATTATAGAAAAATACAATCTTAAAAAAAAAAGATAGCTTTTTGTTCAAATAAATTATAAAAAATGTTTAAATTATTTGGTTAACTAGCCTTATAGATTTTTTTACACCAAAAATTATGGCAGATTTTGATTCAGGGTACCAAAAAACCTTTATGTTGAAAATATCATCGAAAACAAAAAAAAATTATTTTCAGTTTTAAGAGGGTTCAAAATTTGTAAGCCACAAAATTACGTTTCAATTTGAAGCTCTATATCTCATCTTCAGTTTTCCGATTTTGATTTTCTTGGACTCATTCGAAAAAGGGAAGTTTCTTATTTCCAAAAATATAAACAGCTATTGCATTATCTAAAAGGTCTGTTTAAAAAATATGATTTCAAAATAAAAACAAAATCGAGGTTTTTTTGCAGAAAATGTTGGTTCTAAAACATGTAGTAACATCACAGTTGAAGCAAATCATAAATTAAGAACCTTTACCAGTGACTCTAATTTGCTTTGAATCATTCAAAGGGTTCCTGATTTATGTGCTATTTTTTAAATCTTTAAAAAGATTGGCGAAATTTTTAGTCAACAAATTATTATTTTTAGATTCATCCGAAAATTTGAATATATGTATGTAAGAGTTTTTCAGAGTGTTAAAACCAAATCTGATGCCAGTTTTGAATAAAAAATTCTGTTAATGCACTTCACTCCGAATAGGAATACTGTTTTCATTACATGTAATTCAATAGAACCTTGAAACCGCTCTAAAATTTAATTATTTCATTTAAAAAAGTTGGATAACTCTAAAATTTACTATTTCTGGATTTCAAATAATCTGTTTGCAGTACTTTAAACCTGACCTCAAATTTTCTAATTAAATTTCAACTTACTGTATTCTGAGTAAGGCTGTGTAGATTTTGGTTGTTCTATAATTTAATTAATTAATTAATTCTTTTTTAAAAATGCCATAATGAATTTAAAATTTAAGGTCATGATTAAAGTGTTATAAGTAAAGATTGGATTTATATGCAGCAAAAAAGGTCAAAATATGCCATAGAATATGCAGTAATAAGTCCTCAAATATGCAGTAATACCTGCAATATTATGCAGTGGAATCTGAAGGGATATGCTGAAAAATATGCATGATAATTGCCAGACATGTGCAAAAAATCAACAAAAGGCTATAATTATTATAGTCTAAGAATTTTAATTTACAATGCAAATAAAACAAGACACAGGCAAATTGAAAAATAAATTTTACATAGAATTCTTTTATAACTAAATATCTTAAAAATTCAAATAATTGTAAAATACTCCTTTTTTTTTACAAATGGAGATTTTACAAGATGCAACTATTGTAAAACAAAGTTCTTTATTGAGAGTGCCTTTAGATTTGAATAAATTTGGCAAACAATTCTGAGAATGGTCTCAAACAATCAGTCCATGTTCAACAACAAAAAAAATTTCTCAAAGTCTTCACATGCAATAAACTACTGTTACATTCCGATCTCAAATGATTGCATAAAATTTCAAGAATAGTTCATACACTGTAATGTGCCTTTCCAGGCTGGTCGATTTGAAAATTTCTTTCACACGACACATGTTTATTGCAAAAATTGCAAAAAAATGTTTTTTTCCAGGATAAACATCTCTGTATTTAATTCAAAGCTTTAAAAGAAGGGCTAGAACTTTTTACTTTAATATGCAAAAGTAACGGCTCTAGAAAAGTTATCAAAATTACGATGCTAAATATCTATGCAAACATATTTGATCTTTTAAATTTTGTTTGTTTAGAAATGTAATTAAATACTTTAAATCATTTTTAACTACAGTTACACGTTCTGTGCGGTTGTGATCACATCAACTTAAATTAGTTATATATGAGTTTACTACGATTAATATTTTTATTGTACTCTATACTAATTTAACAATATAATATTTTTATTAATTGTAGATGGCGTTTATCCATCTTATAATTGATATATTAAATAAGAACGCATATCAGAAAATAGTTTAATTATTTATTTTGTATTTATTCTTGTTATATGTACACTGCCTTACTCAGGATGCCTTTGTAAATTGAAATTTAAGGTCGGGTTTAAAGTAATGCAAACACATTGTTTGTGATACAGAAATAGTAAATTTTAGAGCTATTCAAGTTTTTAAATGAAAAAATTAAATTGTAGTGCGATATCAAGATTCTATTGAATTATATGTAATGAAAACACTATTCCTTTAGGAAGGTAAAGTAAATTAACATTTAAAAAAATTTGTGTCATTGGTAAAAATTCTTAATCATTGAGATTTGCTTTAATTGTGGTGTTCCTACGTATTTTAGAACCAATGGTAACTGCAAAATACCTCAATTTTGTTTTTATTTTGCAATCACATTTTTTTTAACAGATCTTCTTAGATAATGCAATAGCTGTTTATATTTTTGGAAATAAGAAATTTCCGTTTTTTTGTATTTTTACTTTAATATACACTGAAAAACAAATGTTTTGGTCGAAAAACCACCTCAATATCATTTTCCAAACTTGAGACAAAAAATAAAGCAGTTTGAGTATGTTTTAATTTTTTTCTCGGCTTCTTAGGTCCTTCGGAACGAATGCAGACACACATGTCCAATATTTTTAGATATAGAATCATTACAAAAAATTTGGTTGATATCGGTTACCCATTGACTGTGCCCTCCTCCCCTTGTAAGTTTTATATTAGTGGTTTTAGCTTCTAAATTATTTATTTGTTCTTATTTTTAAAGCATAAATAAGTTATAAGTAAATACAAATATTTTAATGTAGTAGTTCATACTGCATTACCTCCTACTATGAGTCCAGGTTTCACTTACCTATTTTGTTGTATGTGCCTGCATTCTATATTCACACATTGGATGCTGTTAGATTTATTCTAAACTAAAACATTAGTTTTAATATAAACTAGAAGTTGTATGTCTCTTTGCATCCTGTTAATAGTTTTGTTGTGCAGTAGTCTTTCTGTAAATTTATGAATATTGTTAAATGTATGGAATTAATATTTTTAAATGTTCTTTTGTTAGTCTAGGCTAAACATTTTTACCATTTCTATATTTCTTCATTTGATATTAAAAGGTTTTTGAGTGATTCCTTGTTTCACCAGGATCTATGAATGCTGCTTTGTCTACCAGCTCTTATATGAGCGTGCTTCTTTTATGACGTAATGTTTTGTTTTTTTTGTTGTGGACGTGCTGCAAATTTTATATAATGTTCTCTGTTTGTATCTCAGGTTCGTGTATAATTTACTAAATGTGTTTCCTTATCTTGGCAAATACTTAATAATAATTAAATACTTGGTAATGCTTAAATGAATGAGCACATCTGCATTTGTGTGTTTAAAGCTTCCTTTGTTGTGTCCATTGTAACTTTGTTGGATAATAGTTAATGATTTCATCATTAACTATAATTTTTTGTACCGAAAATAAATCTCAAGTTATTTAGCATTTACATTTGTTGATTGTTTTAATTAAATACTTAATGTCGGTGTGATGTTTTTTAAAAAGTATCATATACAGTTGAGTCTATAATCCGACACTTGTGGGTCATATTATGGAGGTTTGTCAGATTGCTGAAGGTTAAATAACGTGCAAGTAAAGGAAGGCGTCCAACATGAATATATATATATATATATATATATAGGTCATATGTCTACATATTGCATTTAAAATAGAAAAGGTTTTACATTTTGCCTAATATCTAAGAGAGTAAAATAGCCATCACACTATTACAGAAGGCAAAACATTTATATTGACTTTTTCCACTTCCATTGGGTCCAGACATAATTAAACTATAAGTAGGAACTTTAAACATTATAAAAAATCGATAGAGTAATCAAATATGTTTAACTATAGATAGTCATAATTCACACGTAACAGACAATTAGAGACTGAAGGAGTACAACTTTTTATCTTCCTCACACATGACATGCAGTAACATGGATGCTTCATTGTTGGACTACTTGACGGGCTTGACTGGCGAGTATCGGGCTATAAAGGACCCAACTGTTTTTCTTTAATCTACTTTGTAAAAGTTTAGTTTCCAGTTGTAGGTACTCAGTGATCCAAACTTTTATGAGACATGGCTAACATATTTTGTTATATCATTCACATACATTATTATTATTATTATTATTTCTTGAGAAGATCTGATAGAAATTTCGAAAAAATGTTCATTATTAGGTTACAGAAAATTGGTTTGCATGAGTATTAAGACTTTGTGGCAATTGAAATGGTCACATTAAGTTGTTGGCATGGACAAAATACAAATCACTTAAAATGTAATCAGCGCTTAACTAATGGATAAACTTTCAAGGTCTTGATCTTGTTGGGAGTAGGTTAGGTAGGAGGATTATGTAAGGCCTGATTTTGCAGATTTGGGTTTTATGGATGGGGCTCATTAGAGGGTGGATGTAGGCAGCAATCTTGGATGATATGATTATCAAGCCTCTGGTTCCAGTTCAAAAAAGTTCTCCAGCCTATTAATGCCATTTAATTTTCGGGACAACAATTTCAGCTCAATTTCTGATTCTGCTTCAATAACTTTTATTCTTTATCTATAGAATTGTTATTGTATTTTCTGTAGGACTTACATTTTTCTTTTAATATTTTTTCTATCATTTCCTCACACTCTTTGATTTGACACTACTGAATAATTCAAAAGTCTTTTTCATTGAAGCATTGCCATTGCAAACTAAATAAATATCGAGACAAAAAATTGTTTTAAATTTCATTTTTGCTTCAACTGTCTCAGGGGCATCTGATCAAACCTTCTCAAAAAATATTTCTCTTTCAGATTGTATATTCAGTCTTGACCGTTGGTATTGCTGGGAGTAGGGACTCGGCTTGGTTCCAGTTCCAGAATTTGTTAATATTATGACAAATTTATCATAACATGCACCCCAGAGAAGCAACTTCTCCATCTAAATAAGTCATATAGGAATTCTCGATCTATTTTTGATATCTTTTAGGCACCATTTTACTTCACACACTAAGTGCACTTCACACACGCCATGCCGGGCTCTGGTCATAAGATTAGCCAAAGATTCTATGAAGTAAATTCGATTTGATATCATCAATTACGTTATGTTATTAGTTTTGAATAATAGTTATGTTCGTAAAGTTTCAATTTAATTAAAAAATGACTATTGTTCTTTGTCCCAGCTTTCCGAATAGTATAGGTCGTAGGTGGGGTATGTGCTGTCATACGAAAATTCTTATGATATTGGTGATTGGTTTTTTTTTCTCTCATTTTAGAGAAAGATTACACATCGGTCTAGAATAGCTGGCCATGAACATCATTGTGTTTATGGAAGGGATTTGAGTAACACAATTTCATTTAATAAATTTTATTTGTTGATTTGATATGCTTATGTTATTATTATTTGTTTTCTTTTCTGCTCTGGAATAATAATTCAATTAGCAATCAGGTGTTTCTCTTTTTTCAGAAATTAGTTTGAATGTTTTGCCTCATTTAACAATGAAAGTGTCAAAACCATATGTTCAACAAATAACTTAAAAATATTTAAAATTACTTTTTTCATTGAAAATAATTATTTATTGAATGAATGTTTTTCCTAAAATCTGAATTTAAATTGATTAATCAAATTTTATTTTTTTTTATAAGTATTTTTTAACAAAGGAAACACTAAACTTAAACAATTGTTAAAGTGTTTTAACCTCCTTAATTTTAATTTAAATATTGTATAACATGTGATTTAGTGTGATAGTGATTTTTTTTCTACTGTGCTAAATAGGTTTTGCTTTCAGTTAACTTATTAGTATTCTGTTAAAATTGAAATAATGTTAATACTGACTAATTTTCATGAACGTAAGCTTAACAGTTTGATTAATTATTTATTTTAAAATCGAAGTTTCTGTTTTCTTTGGCTATGTTGGCTGATCCTATTCTATAAATTGAACCAAGTAAAGGATAGTAACAGCTGACAAAATTGTTTAATTTTGTGTAAAAAAATATCATTTATTTAACTATTTGTTGAATGATGAATATATTTTAAATTTCTCAAGTATATAATGTAGCGTTTATTAGTTGTATATCTTGTGATGTATATTAGTGTTGGGCAAAGTTAACTATAAACAATTGATAAATAATACCATTAATTTCATTGAAGAAAAATTAATAATAATTTTATTCTTTACTAATTTTTTATGAATAAAGTAACATATTAAATATTATTGATTAATTGAATAATTTTTTATTTGATTAAGTTTTTCTATCTGAAGAATGCTTTGATATTCAGAATAAAACAATTTACATACCCAAATATTTAGTTTTATTTCATTTGTGTCTAACAAATTACCTTCCCTGTAAGTGCTGCTTTCTCTTGCTTTTCTCAAGGATCACTGTTCAGTTCTAAGGTAATTAACTATTAATTCAAAATTTTCTCATGTAAGCATAAAATTATCCTCAACTTTATTCTTGAAAATCTTAAGCCTTAACAAATACTTGCTTGAACAATAGGATTCAGACCTGAATAAGTATACAAGAATAATCAATAAAAATTAATACATTATACTTAATCAAGATTTATTGCCCAACACTTGTCTATCAGAAATGGAAAGCCATTATTAAAAATATATTTTAAAAATGTCTGCCTGGTAGTTCAGTATAGCTTCCATCTCACCATTTCTATAGGATCCTTAATTACGTAATATATAATCATTGATATGCAATCGTTAATCATTATTATGTAATCGACCAATCATTGATCTTGAAATATATTATTTGACAAAATTGCTCTCGGCCACTTTAACACTAATCCCTAACTTTTCTCCGACTTTGGACCAGCCATTTTCAAAATTTAGGTGTGTTAAGGAAAATATGATTGTGTAAGTGAAAGTAGTTGATGGAATTTGATAAAATTGATAATAAACCATTTTTTTTTTACTCATCTCCCATCATTCCTTAGGGATAAATCTGACAAGCCATTTCCGAAATATAGATATGTCAAAGAAAAATGCGTTTGTTTATGTGTAAGCAAAAATAGTGAATGTAATTTGATAAAATGTTATTTTTGACCATCTTGGTACCAACCAACACAATCCCTTCTGAAAATTACATCAAAATCGGATTAACAGTAGATGTTATGCCAGCAACATGGATTTGACTATAATCAGACTGGCATGGAACCGAATTTGATTCTCGATGTCTAAAACCTAAGACGAGACTGGAAATTTTCGATTCTGAGGACATTTTTTTTCATTTTCTGCATGAATGCAAAGCTTCCCTACTTTCGGTAGTGAGGAAGCAAAAATATATGTTTATCACAAATTAATAATTTTCAATGAAATTAAATTATATATGGATACTTGAATCTTTGAGTTTTAATCATTTTAACTTTAGGGAATTTATGAATTGATAGTGAATATCTGAGGATTTAATTGAAATTAAATTAAAGATTTTATTTATTTATACTAGCAAAATTTTAAATAGCTTATCATATGCTATCAGCGTGAAACTAAAGCTGACCAAGTTAAATTTTACTATTTTGAGATGTAGTGCAATTAAAAATATATTATTTATATTATAATATTGGGCTATATATTAACACCATATTGTTAATATATCATCGCTGCAATGCCAAATTGGTGAAGTATCTGCAAATTTTTCTATTTTGGGGTCATGTTGCATTTTAATGTATGATTTTCTTTCTCTTCGCAATGCCAAAAATACGGGATGGAATAAGTGATATCACTAATTAAGGATACCAAATACGACCAATTTATTTAGGAAATTAGCTGACTTACTTCTACAACTATAATTCAAACCCAATGTTCTCAGTTTCACAAATTTTCAGATACGCCACTTGGGCATTGCACCAATGATATAATCTTAACCATGTGGCAATGATATGTAAGTTTAATGAAATTTATACTAATAAAAATGAAACGTATCTTAGAATATCTACTTTAATTATTTTATTAATTGACAGGTTACTGCACTCGTAAAATATGTTATTACCTTTTCTTTGTTTGCTTATTGGGTTAAATTTTCTTATGTACTCCAGCTAGGGCAAGAAGGGCGGGTTATCCTAAGTGCTACCAGAGCATGAAGATTGAGGTTTATCGTTTATCACACAGACCGAATTCGAACCAGCTCCTCTTACCCCAACTTTTCTTATACCATTTTGTGTTTTAAGCTTTTACTGTGTGTGCTAGTAAAACTAAAACAGCCTTGTATTTACATGTGTTCTTTAGTTAAGTAGATTTGTTTTGTTTTTAATATTTTTCTTTCTTACCTCTTTGTGTAGAGGAGAAAGAAAAACAGCAAAAGGCGGCTGAAGAAAAAAAACGTGAAGAAGAAGAGGTAACTGGTAAAGATGGTGAAGACTCAGACGAGAGTGTTAGCGGAGCTAAAACCAAATTAAAAGCTAGTGATATTTATAGTGATGATTCAGGCAGTGACAGTGATGAAGGTAAACCTAGCAAGCGTTCCTCATCGCCTAGCAGAAGCTCTTCAGATTCTGATTCCGATGCCAGGTATGCTATTTTACATTTAATTACTACAATTGTTAAATTAATATTGATTTATTTTTTATGGAATGTTAGACCTGAGTAACTTATGTATAGAAAACAAAATACAGTTAAATTTCTCATTAGTTACTTCAATTCCTAAATTCTACTGCTTTTATCCATCAATTGATTTTTTTTTCTTTTTTAAGGTCTGTGGCTAGTTCAAAGGCAAAACAAAAAAAGGTTGAATATATTGGGACCAAAGAAGAATTAAACAAAATTAGGTTATCAAGACACAAAATGGAAAGGTTAATCTAGTTCAGTCATTTCTGTTTGTAGATTTTTTTTATATTAAGAAAATATTTCTTACTCTTTATTTTACATAGGTTTGTACATCTTCCATTTTTCACAAGAGTTGTGACTGGTTGTTTTGTCAGGATTGGA
Source organism: Rhaphigaster nebulosa (assembly GCA_948150685.1). Classification (NCBI taxonomy): domain Eukaryota; kingdom Metazoa; phylum Arthropoda; class Insecta; order Hemiptera; family Pentatomidae; genus Rhaphigaster; species Rhaphigaster nebulosa. The sequence goes on from OX411308.1 coordinate 101,452,212, forward strand.
ATCGGAAACCATAATGGAAAACCTGTTTATCGGGTAAGGCTTATTTTAATAAAATAAATCGGTTTGTGGTGGTATCTTCATTTAGGCTTTCAAGTTGAATCTAGTCCATTGTTTAAAAAAAACTTCAAAATACTTATATAAATATATTTATGGATACAGGATGTAAACATATTTGGTGATACAGTAGAATCCCTGTATTTTTTATTTTTGTAATTTGTATATTCTAATAATCTTCGCCGATCCCATGAAAAAAATATTTTTATTTATATAAAAACACTGCATCCTAGTCTGGGATCTTCGGTAATTGATATTTATTTTCATCCTCAAAATCAGTTAAACTTCTTATAATTCATAATTTCAAAATTGAAAATCTCGATAACTCATATTGTTTTTATGAGAGGAAGTGATGAATAGTTTGATAGTTTTTAAAAAATACACTGTATAAAATAAAAAAAACTATTGGGGAAAGTGTGAGTGTGTTGGCCATAATTTTTGTGAGTGAAAAGACGAGTTTGAAGAAATAATTGATTCATATAAGTCCTACTAGCCAATAGCCTAGCTATTCTTTGTATTGATAAAAACTTGTATATAGTAAGAAAATTTTGTCTTAATTCGCTATTTCTTTCTTCTTTTTTTTTTAACTCTTGATGATTGGTAATCTTGATAATTTGAACATCTCAATAATTCATATTTAACCCCTAAAGTACTTTACTCTTGAGTAACGAGTACCGAGCATTTTACTTGAATACTCTCATTAGCGAAATTAGATAAGTCTGAAAATGGAAATAATAGGCTAGTCTTCCCTACCACTTCCATCCCTAGTCGTATCTAATTATGGCTAGTGAGAGTATTCTAGTAAAATGCTCGGTACCCATTAATAATTAAGAGTACTTTCTACCCATCTCTACTGAACAATACGAACTATCGGCATTTCACTGTATTATTTAGTTATTTTTATAAGTTATAATGCATTTACGAGCATGCTTTTAAATACTTTCTTAGCTTAGAAATAATTTTGTCATGCCTTACATCTTTTCATATATTTTAGGTAGCTGAAATTAGTGGAGTGGTAGAAACTGCTAAGATCTATCAGCTTGGAAATACTAGGACTAATAAAGGATTAAAATTAAGGTATTAAATTGATTTGGTTTATTGAAGATTAATGTAAGATCTTTTATGTAAGTGTTTTAATTTTTAATAATCATATCATTTTTATCAGGCATGGAAATCAGGAACGTGTATTTCGGTTGGAGTTTATTTCTAACCAGGAGTTTACAGAGCCTGAATTTTTAAAATGGAAGGATACTCTAAGTTCAAGCAATATTCAGCTCCCAACACTTGACAATGTTGAGTCGAAAATGAAGGATATCAAAGAAGCTATGATATATGAATTCAAAGAAGAAGATATTGAGAAGGTAATTGCATGACTCAAAATTGCTTTTCTAATAGCACGAGTAATTATGAGTTGATTAATAGTTGGTAAAATTTTCTGCTTCAACTATGCTATTAAAAAAAAGTCCTGCATAAATGAAGTAGTAAACATCACAGAAAACTTGTTTGAGTTCATTAATTTATACATAGTTCTATTTACTCCTCAACTACATTATGGTAACCAGTAAATTTTTTTCTCCTAAAAACTCACATAATTACATTGCACCCTCAAAAGGACTAGTTACATGCTTCCTTGAACTAAATGTTTGGTAGTGAGGCGAGGTGTTCTCACTTTTAAGCCGAAAATCATTACTTACGAGAAGATAGTAGTGCAGTCAATACATGTATGCATATAGTAATTATCTATAAGCTCTGGAAACTATTACTAGATAGTGCAACCTACTGATAGAATTTTATTTTGACACTAGATAAGACCCAAGTATTATTTTTTGGTTTAAACTTCTAAGTATCCATGATTGGAATGTTATCTACTGCTCGTAAACTACTCTTAAGTAGTTAAGATATTTGATAAAATAAGGAATGAAATTTCGGCTGAGACAAGTTGATGGAATGGAGATACAGGGCATGATAATTAGCAAAGATGAGTTATTAATATTACTGGCTTTTAAATTATTTGAACTATGATATTTATGATTGATTTATTTTTAGATTATCAATGAAAAAGCAAGATTCAAAACTAATCCTTATAATTATGCAATGAAGAAAACAGAATTAATGAAGGATCGTGATATGGCTCAGTCTAAGTAAGTTGGCATACATTCATTTTTTTATAAATAAATAAAATAAAAAAAATATAATATTTGTTCTTATACATTTCTGGATGGTTCTTGGCCTCACCATTTGGCCCTTTCTTATATTGCTGCCTTCTAATTCTGGAAGGTTAGGAGACTTATTGCATCCAGTGCCACTCCATCAGTCCATCTCTGCTCTTGCCTTCACCTTTAAGCCTGGTTCAGATGGAAGATCCAGAGATACAAACGTCATACAAAAAGTTGCCTGTAGACAGTCTCCTGTGATATCTGCTAATTGGTTAACCAGCAAAAGTTAAGAAACACCCGCTTGGTTGTTATTCTGCCTTATAAAAGAATGTTACGGGTGAAGTTGAAGTGCTGGGCTGTCTGATTTTTTGTTACTTGGTTGGTTTCATGAACGAGCTCTTAGTGATAATCGTAATTTGGACATTTTTCATGACTCAATGGTCCACTCGATCTCTGATTAGTTATAGTTCGTAAATAATATTTAAGACTAATTAATCTAAATATTATTATAATAAAGATTTTTAGAAATCCTTTTTCATTTATTATTTTTTGAATAGTAATTCATTTTGTTAAAAATCCAATAAATGGGGTTAATCCTCCAATATTATAATATTTCATATTATAATGACAGATCTAAAATTTTCTCTGTTTATAGTTGCTTGTTTTGTTTCAGTAGGGAATGTTCAAATACCACAAATTCCAAATATGGAGATGGTTCATAAAATGGATCTTATGATTATCTTAAATAATTTGTTTAATCTCATTACAAATTTTTTAATTGCATGGTATTTATTACAGAGGCGATGATGAAGAAGTCCGTAAAATTTCACAGAAACTTGTGGAACTAGAAGAACGAGCGAACGAACTAGATAAAATAAGAACATCCACTATTTCAAGCATTTCATACATTAATAATAGGAATAGAAAAAGGAACGTTGAAGAGGCTGAGAAAGCAATCATGGTAATGCTGATTAAGTTTTTTGTAGATAAATAGGAATTTTCAAATTATAACTCTATTACCAAATACATATTGTCGGCATTCAAGCAAAACTCACTGAGCCCCAGTTATTGAATTTTGTATGACTATGATTTCTGTCTAGTGAAAAAACAACATACATGGATTAAATTATAGCCAAGAAGACATTGAATTACTTAGTGATAAAGGTATATGATATAAGTTAAGATATATGATTTGCTTAGTGAAGAAATGAACTAAAAGTTTTTTACAATTGTGGATTTATGACTTTTGCTTGAACAAAGGCGATGATATATATTAACAAGAATATGGATTCAATATTTAACTTTTTTTTTAACTTAATATTTATACTTATTAGTGATAATCCGATTTTCTTTTATGGCTAATTAGTTTACTTATGTTTGATATTCAATTCATTTTGGTATAGATTAATAAATCAATAAATTAAGTATTATTTTTTATTATAGTAAACAGGATAAAAATATATTTATGTACAAAATTATAGGAAGAAGTTAAAGCTAATAAGGGGAAGAAAGCAGATGATCCATTTACTAGACGTAGTACCAAACCTCGAATGACATTTAGCAAAGAAGAAGAAGACTTGCCTCCTCCACCAGTAGTGGTAAATACTTCTAACTATACCTGTAAACTAATGTTATTTAAATTATAAAAGGTGTAATTTACTAATTCCAAAAAAAAAAAATTTGTTCTAACCAGCCTGAACGTCAAGACAAAAAATCTCAACGTAATAGTGATAATGAAAATTTTCAAAAAGATAAATCAGGAGTCAAAACAGATGATTTATTTTCTGCTCACGATTTCGATATTAAGATCGATCTAGAAGTTCCTTTACAAAGTAAGTATTTCTTTGTTTGATTTATGTTTATTTGTACAATATTCATAAATATAGTAAATATGGTTTGGGGTAATCGGAATTGAAAAAATCAAGAAATGAGAAAGTGAATTCTATATGTGCAAATGCAACAGGTTGTATGTACAGCCAACTTTACTGGACTTCGTTGGTAAGACATTTTTCTCTTCTTCCTTGAGCAAAACTTATTTAATAATAGAAAATAATAAAATTTTATCTCTTTTAAGTCAAACGAAGAAACTATTTTCCCACAGCTACTCAAAGTATTTGTTGTTTTTTCCACAGCTACTCAAAGTATTTGTTGTAAGTCAAATTTTCTGAAAAATTTACCTCTATTAGAAGGTTACCTATTGTAGTTTAATTTAAATGGTTCATATGTCTGATTTCATCTTTTATGTTATTGATTTATTTGTTTTTTTTTACCTTTAGCACTTTTACCTTTTTCCAGAATTTTTAATATTTTCCATATAGTTATTATCTAGGCATTTTCCAAATTATTCCTATGATTTTCTTGGCTTCTCGTGTGACACCCATTGTATCATTTCTCCACTTTACATACTCGTCCAATTGCTGTGACTTATTTTTCATCAGATATGCCTTCCAAGCTGCTTTCTTTCTTTGATTTCTTTATTCCACCACTTGGAGTGTTTGTCTCTGGCATTTATTTTTTCACTCCACAAACTGTCCTTGCTGATTACATAGTATACTTTCTATAATTTCCAGATTTTTTCCACTGGCCCATTCTGGTTTAAATTTTTCAGTGTTGCTTCTAGGCATGCTCATATTGTATTTTTTCAACGGAGTCTTGGGCTTACATGTATTTTGTATTTTATTTTCCTAGGATTCATGATCTGTGGGTCTGCAACTAAAAGCAAATGGTCCATCTCTATTATTTCAGCTCCTCTAATCACTTTAATGTCTGTGAACCAGTGTCTAACATCTTTATGATACATAAAGTAGGAAATCAATAATGCTTGTTTCTATCCTTAGCTGAAAATTTTATTTTATGAATAATCTTATGATGAAAGAAGAAGTTACCTATGAGGAGGTTATTACTAAAAATCTAGCATTCATTGGCCATTTTCATTCTTTGTCCTTTCTCCTCCATGTTTACCCATAACTCCATGGGCATCTCTAAAATCCCATCCAATTCATGCTCCACAACAGATGATATTCCTATTCCTACTTTTGATCATGTTCATTATTCTTTCTAGGTGGGAGTAGAACTTTTCCTTTTCCATCATGATTTTTCTAGGAGAGAGCTAAAAATCGGCTGTTATTATCCTGGGCGACAGCCTCATATTCCTCCATTTTTTTCTTTAATAACAAAGCAGACTTCTTTAGTACATTCACCTTTATGGACACCGGAATATATAAGTGTATAATCCATATCCAGATGCACTTCTCCACTTTCTTTTTTATTTTACTGAAAACAAAAATAGAAAACTTTTATGATAAAAAAGAATATATGGAAATTTCAATAATCAGAATATCTCTTCGGAACATATATGCCTGGTTTTAATCCTCTTTGTTTTAATATTTAATTGCAACATCAGAATCAGCTGATGAGTTTTCCCATTAATGACTTATTATCGTTTCTTCTTTGTTTTTTGCTTGCTTCACTTGCTAATAAAATATTTTAATTTAAGCCTAAGATTTTGTTATAAATTTGCAGCTTTTAATTTAGCAATAAGAAAGTAATTAGAATGGCCTTTTTCTGATGCTAGTTGAGAATGAATTGATTCTTAGAACTAGATTATATGATTTATTCTTATCTTTGGATTGATTGTTTAAATTTTTTTATTATACATATCTATTTATATTAAACTGATGAAAATTTAGATTAGTATCTCAACTATTTGGTAAGTAGGTTTTGGGAGGGAGGATCTACTTACTGTATTTGAAATTGCCTTTAAAGTTCATAATTACAAATTTCATATGGTTTAATAATAAATTAATCTTTCCGCAGATGCGCCTGTGAGCCTAGCACCAAAAGTAGTGACTATGATGAAAGATACCGGACCTAAACGATCTTTGAATCTAGAGGACTACAAGAAAAAACGAGGACTGATATGAATGTGCCTTTTTTTTATACAAGTGTTTAAATTAAATTCTATGTATGGTGTTCTGATAATCACCATTGTTTTTTAAGTTTAAAGTTTTACAGAAGTTGAAATGCTGTAAAAGAGACTGAATTCGGCAGTCACAAAATGTGTTTTGACTGCAGTGTACAGATTTTAAAAAAAAATTATTTTCATAGTCAATGAAAATTATTGTATAGAGTTGAAATATATTATGTTTTATTTCTGAATTCTGTACAAAATTTATTTGGAAAGTTATGAAATTATGAGCATGTTTATAGGGTTGATTGGCAATAATATGATTGTATATTAATTATGTCTATCGGTTAGATAATTTAAACTATACCTAAGTTTTATAGTTCACCCTTCCCCTATTTAATGTTAATGTGCATTATTTCTCTCTTCTTAGTTTTTAAGAAACTGTTTTGTATCAATAATCTCTATTTATTATCTTTTTCTTTTCATTTTTTGTTTTGTAAATATAGATTACATAGCCTTTGAGACACTAGAAATTAATATGACAGACGTAATTGAGCTGAACATATGTAAATAAAATGTGCTGATTTGTTGTATATATTATTTTAGTCATTTATATATTGTGATTTATTTAAAATTTGGCAGTATTATTGAAGTGGCCTGTTTTAAGTCACTGAAGTATACATAAAACTTATGTATAACTGTAAAGAAGATGTGTTTAAATACATTTTTGTTAAATTTTTGAATCTGTAAAAAAAAAAAAGATTTTCTTCAACCCATTAAAAGTTTTTATCTTAATAATACATAATAGTTTCCATTTAATTTATTATCCAATGTTATTTCCTACCTATTATTGTTTGTTTTAATTTTATTGTCATAATAATTTTTTTAATATTTGTGTTCTGGAATATTTTTTTTTCTTGGCTTGGCGGGTTACTTTCAGGTGAACTGAACGAGTTGGACTTACAAGGTGTGTCTGTCGCCAATTTTGATCAAAAGTTTTTGGGTGATTCTACATTGAAAAAAAGTTGACCCTTATCCTTCCGTTTCATCCAATGGGCCTTAATATAAAAAATCATTACACTAAATTTTTCTCAGATTCAAATTTTTGTAACATATAAAGGTGCGTTCACACCTGTGAAAATAAAATAGTTATTTATGCAATTCCTAAATCCTGTAAATATATATAATTATTGTATATATATATATATATATATATATATATATATATATATATATATATATATATATATAAATTATAAAGTGGGAGTTTGTAATAAATTCTGGAGAAGCCGCCATTTCTCCATGGTTCTCGAAATTTCGCACAAGAACATCAAAGACTAAAAGTGACTAAGGAATAATGTGTATAATATATCTATATATAACATAATATCTATAAAATTATTTTAATACTAAAATTTAATATGTATTTACTATAATTATTTCGTAAGAAGAAGTGAACGCATCGACGAACATTTCGAAGAAGAGCTGAAAGGCGCGAAATACGACGAAAACATTATGAATTCAGGGATTCAAGCTGATATTTAAAGTTAAAGATGGTGTAGGAAAGAAGGCGGTGGGGACAAGAGATCTATTCGGTAAAAGGCGGGAATCTGACCTAACCCTACATGACTTCCAAGTGAAAAGGATCCATCGCTTTGACTATTTAATTGGGCATGCGCAGTGGGTGAAAGTATAGTCTGGTCTGAGAATAAGGGTAACCTAACGGTCACCAGCAGCACTTCGAGAGTTTTACCCAGTCCCAAGTGTGATCAATATTTTTAAAGCCCATAATTAGGTTTGGGTTTGAAGATCTGTATCTTCTCTTCGGTTTACCCTATATCCACATTCTTGGACTTGCTAAAAAGAGGGGAGTTTCTTCTTTCCACACATATAAAAAACTATTGCATTATCTTAGATGGTCTGGATAAAACAAGGTGAATACTATATAAACACAAAATTGAAGTTTTTTCTAGTTCTAAAACAGGTAGGAATATACTATGAAAGCAAATTCTGTAGTTTAAGAAATTTTACCGAACCCAAATTTGGTTTGAATTATTCAAAGGATTCCTGATTTATGAGTGATTATTTAAATATAAAACAATTTGAAGGGTAGAACCTTGGCAAAATTTTTGGGCCAACAATTTTTATTTTAGATTCGCTCGAAAATTTGAATAAAAAAAATTCTGTTAATGTACTTCACTCAGTAAAGAATACCATTCAGAAGTCACTAAAAAATTCAATTATTTCATTTTAAATAATTGGATCACTAAATTTACTATTTCAGAATCAAGAATTATATTTTTATATTACACATAAATAAGGCCTGAAAGGTTCTATCCACGTACATATAATATAAAGACAATATTTGTGATCAAGAAATAGTAAATATTACACTTTTACAACACCGCTAACAATATCATAGACAAAAAATAAGAAAAAGCAATATTAAATATCAGAGGCCTTCATTTTTTAAAATGAAATAATTAAATTTTGGATCGTTTTGGCAGGTGTATTGAATTATTTGTAATGCAGATCAAATAGACTAAAGAAATATTTTTTTACTACAATGTTTATTGCGGTGGTGTAAAAGTGTTATATTTACTATTTCTTGATCACTAATAATGCTTTTATATTATGATATGTACATGGATATGAACCTTTTAGGCCATATTTATGTGTAATATAAAAATATAATTCTTGATCCTGAAATAGTAAATTTAGTGATCCAATTATTTAAAACGAAATAACTGAATTTTATAATGACTTCTGAATGGTATATTGACTTGTATGTAATGATAACGGTATTCTTTACTGAGTGAAGTGTACTAACAAATTTTTTTATTCAAAACTGGCATCAGATTTGGTTTTAGCATTTTGAAAAACCCCCTACTACATTAAAATTTTCAAGCAAATCTAAAATAAAAATTTTGAGCAGGTCCTTGGCCTGCTCAATTACTCTTGCCCAGTCTTGTCGGTCGGTCCATAGCAAGTCTCACAGACACATTAAGATTTCGGAGGTCCTCTGAGACGCTGTCCTTCCATCTGCCTTGAGGCCTCCCTCGAGCTCTCATTCCATATGGACAATCCTTATATAGCCCTTTGACAGTTCTGCCTTCATCCATTCTATGTAGGTGACCTAACCATTTTAGATGTATTCTGACATAGTCGGACAGCTTCACATTGTCATATAGAGAAGATACTTCTCTATTCTTTCTAAGACGGTATACCCCATCTTCTTTCACAGATCCCAGAATATGCCTTAATATTTTGCGTTCAAAGATGTCCATCTTTTCAGCTGCTGACCCATGTCTCACTTGCATATGCTGCAACTGGTCTAATGAGGCTCTTATCTTATTAGGGTCTTAGGCCTTAACTTTGTTAAGCGGCTAAGTAATCTACTTCTCATAAGATGAGCTATAGAGAAAAAAGCTTTATTGGCCGAGATAATTCGTAACTGGATCTCCCTCCTCCAATGCTTTATTAAACTGTGCACCAAAATACTTGAAACTAGCAACACATTGGAATGTGTAGTTTCCAATTGTATAGCACATCTGGGGTTGCATGGGTTTCTTTTTCCTAAAGATCATAATCTTTGTCTTCTCTTCATTAATTTCTTGGCCAAATCTCCTGGCCTTCCTTTCCAGCTTTGACATTAATAAGAGATCTTCCATCATTCATATTCTTTCCAGCTATCATCACATCGTCGGCATATGCTAATAATTGGGCCCCTTTGTAGAAGATATTACCTCCCATATCCAGACAGGCTCTTGCTACTATAGTTTGTAGTGTGATGTTGAAAAGTAGCTGGGCTAGAAACGCCTTAGTCCATCGTTTACCTGAAATACGCTGGTTAACTTGCCTTTGGCTCTAACTTTTTATTTACTCTAATCGTTTATTGTGCATATTACGAGTCTGATAATTTTTAAGGGAATATTCATCTCCTTCATTGCCTGGAACAATTCCTCACTCAAAACCGAATCATATGCCGTCTTATAATCAATGAACAGCAGCTACATAGTGTTTTGAAATTCTTTCATTTTCTCACACATCAGTCGCATGGAGAAGATTTGATCGATGGTTGATCTGTTAGGCCTAAAACCTCCTTGGTAATCTTCTAGCTATAGAGAAAATTTTGTACGCTATGTTCAGCAGGCTTATGCCTCTATAGTTCTTACAGTCCGTCCTATCCCCCTTGTTTTTAAAGAGTAGAATGACTGTTGCTTCTGTCCACTCTTTCGGCATCCTCTTTACTTGCCAAATTTGTGAAATTAGTCCATGCATCTCACTAGCTAATGACCCATTTGCCACTTTTAAAAATTCTGCATGATAAAATAACCATGATAAAATAGCCTTATTATTTTTTATCTGCTTCACAATAGCTTCGATATCCTCTTTATCTGGTGGATATCTTCATCGTCATCGCCAACACTCGGATAATTTACTGGTCTCGTGGCTTCAACATCATGCTCAGATCTCAGGAGTGTTTAAAAGTATTTCTTCCAAATACTGGTCTGCGACCAATAGGCGTCCATTTTCACCCTTTATAACCAGGTTATTATTTCTAGTACCTGTTTTCTGCTGCTGGATCTCCTTGTAGAATTTTCTGGTCTCATTGTTGCTTCTGGCTTCTTCTATTTCTCTCACCTTGTCATTCATCCAGTTTCTCTTCTTAGACCTGATGATTCTTTTAGCGTGATCCGTAGCGTCTTGAAAATCTTTTCTATTCTGCCGTGTGTCCTTACCCAGACACTTGGTTCTTGGTATATTGCGAGCGTTGATGGCTTCATCGCCAATATCAAACAAAGATCTATTAGGAGGCTTCCTCTCTATTCGGCAATATTGCTTTGCTGCTCCAGTGATTAACACCTTCAACTCCTTCCACTGAGTTCCTACCTCTTTGTCACAACTTACAGCAGAGATATTCCTTATGTTTTCTTCCAACTTTTGTTTATATTGCCTCCTTATATACTCATAACTTAATTTATCTCTACTCCACTTATTCGATTGATTGAGGTGCTTCTGTTGTATGCATGTTATTCTGGTCACAGTCTTTGCTATAACAAGGAAATGATCAACATCTGCCCCTCGATATGATCTAATATCATTGATTTCATTAAAATGCCTACTAGAGACTAGCATATGGTCGATTTGAATAAATATAACGTTTGGCGAGTGCTACGTTTGTTTGTGCTTATCTTTGTGGGGGAAAATTGTACTCATCACTACTAAGCTTCTGGATCCAGCAAAATTTATCATTCGCACTCCGTTTTCATTTGTTTTAGTGTGCAAACTATTTTTCCCTATAGTAGGCATAAAAATTCTTTCTTTCCCAACCTGAGCATTGAAGTCTCCCAGAACTATTTTTATGTCAGAGCAAGGACTGGCTGGCTGCCAGTGCTCTGTCCAGCTCATCATAGAAAATGTCTTTTTTTCCCTCACTCTTCTCCTCCATAGGTACATTTACATTTATGAGGGTCTCATGGCATTTCTTCTCTCTTATCCTTAATTTGCAAAGCCTCTCATCGATGGGCTGGAAATCCATGACAGCTGATTTAAATCTTGAAGGTATTAAAAAGGCTGTTCCAAACGCATGCTTTCCAGTACTATCACTGTAAACGATGGTATAGTTTCTACCTTGCTCATTCCCACTTCCCTTCCACCTGATTTTCTGTATGGCTGCTATGTAAGATTTAAATAATCGTTCATAAATCAGGAATCCTTTGAATAATTCAAAACAAATTTGGGTCATCGGTTAAAGTTCTTTAACTACACAATTTGCTTTAACAGATTATTCCTACTTGTTTTAGAACCAGCATTATCCACAAAAAACTTCAATTTTGTGTTTAAGATAATGCAATAGTTTTTTATATGTGTGGAAAGAAGAAACTCCCCTCTTTTTATCAATTACAGGAACGTCGATATAGAGTAAGCCAAAGAGGAGGCACAGATCTTCAAACCCAAACCTAATTTTGAGCACACTTGGTACTGAAAAAAAAAATGCTTTTTGATTTCGATGATCTTTTCAACATTAAGATTTATTTAATATATTGAATCCAAATATGCAATCATTTTTGGTGTGAAAAAATCTATAAGGCTAGTTTAGTGGCAGAGTGCCCTGTTCGGAACGTTGTGGATTCGATTCCCAACTGGGTCGGTTAATATTTATTTCGTGGCGATCCCGCGAAATGAATCTTGATACTCCCACTCTGATTAGTACGCGACATAAAAGTAGTCGTCAGGGGTTGGCAAAAAGGACCATAAGGCCCACTTGCCGGATTAGTTCCTCTCACCAACACCAGTACCAGCACTTAATAATTTAAACACATTTTTAAATTTATTTTACCACAAATCAATTATTTTATATCCATATGAATGTCTTTACTAGATTTTGGTTAAAATTGGTGAACCGAAAAGGGTACTTTACTTGAAGATCAAAATAAGGTTACATCCAAAATTATATTTAAATTAAATACAGAAATCATATGTTTCGATAATAAAGGTTGCAAACGCAATTTGGTTTTCAGTCCAATTAAACATTTTTATTACTTGTTTTAAGTGTTAAAATTGAGCGTAAAATACTGGTTTTCCTCCCCATTTGTGAGATCAACAATTCTGCAGTAGGAGAATAAGGTATTAGTTAATTTGTTTTTTCCGATTAAAACGTCGATTTCCAATGCTTTATCTAGTGATATTGACAGTTGTAATGTTGTCACGAAACGTGAAGAAATATCTTGGAAACTAGTTACCTACTGAAGGAAAACGACATGTAATAACGGAATGAGACCTCCAGTAACAAGAGTGTGTGTGTCAATAGATGGATGTTGGGACGGCGAGTGTCGTTTTTACTGTAATCTTCGGAAACTAGTAACCAAATTCAGTATCACTTTTTGAGCCACGGATTTATAATTTAATAGGCGTACAAGGAAGTCATGTGTTGCCCACATAAGATATTTTTTTTAGGTTAAAACGATATAAATAAACATTGAACAGATCGAATCCTGGCAGGATCGCGAATGTTCAAATGTTAGCTTTTTTACTAAGTTGGATGAAATTAAAAAAAAAAAAAAAATTTTAACTTTCTGTTACTAATAAGGGTATTATTGAATAAAGATTAAATTGTTTGGTTGTAAGTTCTAAATTAACTGATATAAAATACAATAAGATAAAATAAATTTACTAATAATGAAATAAAAATTATATATTTAAAAATTATGAAAATTTAATGAATAAAAGGTTTTAGGAACTGATATATAGAAAAGTATTAAAATGATAAGTTTTTTTTTTTTTTACAATTTTACAAATGGAGGGTTTAGTAATGTGGAATATTCCAGGAATAATAAAATAAAATTATAGGTATCTTAATTCCAAAAAAACTAAAGAATTAAATTTAAATTCTACAAATTAATAAATGTTATTCTAATAGTAGATGTCTTTTTAAATCCTGCTTTATATCCATCTTCTTTTTTCTTAATCCTAAATAATGATGTTTAACATATAGATATTGTTAGTATTTAAAACTGGTCTTTACTTACTGATCTGTATTAAATTTTACTTTTAAAACTTATGTATTAACTTAATTAAAAATAGAACCAAAAAGTATTTGGTCTAATCAAATGTATCTCTACTCATTAATATAGTCTGTTCTGATTTAATAACTAGCCAGGATCTATCAAAGCCTGTATCAATGTTAAAATCGACTATTTTTGAAATAAGAGCCTTTTGAAGGACCTCTATGCTCCTCATTATTTTTAGAACATTATAATATATGTATAAATTCAGACCTTGATTGATTCTGGAGAGTTCATTATTGTATTGCTTTGTTAATAAATTAAGGATTTTTAGTGTATTTTTTGGTAACATCATCTAGTTAGTTCCTATATATTATTTATTCAGTATAAGTATTCTTTACCCTTAAACCACAAGGTCTGGGTCATATCCAGGAGGAGGAATAGTTATGCATTGTCCTTTGAGGGACATTTTTCTGTCTGACCTGACCCGCACCTTGTGGTTTAAAGATTAAAGAGCAAGGGTGCCACAATAAATATCAGATTCTATTCTATATAGATACAAATTAAAATGAACTAGTTCAAAGGTTTATTGCTAATGATTTTAAAAAGCTTCATGCAGAAAAGAAGTGTGTCTTTTTCCATAAGCTATATTCTAACACTCGAAAAACTGTGTTAAGTGCCTTAGTCAGATCAATTACTCATCTAATCATGTAATTTTACTAAGATAATTGCCACGAAACGTTGGTTCCGATGTGAGAATGATTAATAAAATTATAAGGAAGCCATACAGTTCACATTTATTCAGATAAACTAAATGTTATGTAATTTTAGTTTTTGCAGTACGGTCTTTGTATCAGCGTAAAATGGGTGGAGAGATTATGCATGCATCAGTTTACATCTTAATTTAAATACAGCATTTATGCTATGGGACTTTCCATTCTATAGTTATGTTAAGCAGTGCCCTTGGTTAGTTCAACAGTATGTGATAACAGTGGCATTTCACAGATATGTATGATGGTCAGATTACAATTATGCTGGACATTTCAGAGCTTCCTCCCATGTTATGAGTGCTATGGACTTTTCTGATGTGATTAATTACCACTTCTCTGCATTTCCTAAAGATGAAGGTAGACCCTGGTCTTGTTGGCTTTTAACTTATAGTTTCATAGGTACATAATCTCAAAAAAGAAGGGATTTTAATGTTTTATTGCATATCAAATAGCTGATTAAATACTTAAACCATTATCATGGTTTAAGTATTTAAAATTAACTATTATTTAGGGCACATACTAATAAGAAGAAATTAAAAAATAGTAAGAATATCATTGCTTAAAACTGACCTTGCGCAATAAAGTTTTGATGGGTATTGGTGGTCAGAGATGGGAATGCAGGATTGTTAATGGTATCGGCATTGGCCATTGCTAAGCCTTTTATTATAATAAGTATAATTGGAAAATCCATTGGGAGAGAAAACACTATCCATGAAGCTTATCAGCGATTTTATATTGGGTGAGTTTGTGGATCAGCACTTTAAAGTCAATAAAGACTGCCAGAGTAGACATTCTCCTAAGGCTACCATCCTTCACTCACTGTGAGAAATGTACTAGATTATTAGAGATACCTCGTGCTTTCTAAATCCTGCCAGTGCATCGTCTAAAATTTAACCAGAGCAGAGTATAGCTCTACAAACTATCCATCATCTCTGTCTCACATGTTTACAGACAGATCCTCCTTCCCAGGCTCAGGAAAAACACAGGCACTTGTTACATTCAGAAAAAAAAAATAATAAATAAATAAAATCCACCTATTTTCAAGGAAGTATTATGATGGTGGAGAAACACTTAGTAATTATGATGGTGAAGTAGGTGCACTAAGTCTGAAGAAAGTAAAACCAGCAAAGCGGTATTTCTTGTTGCATCATAATACACCATCCCTAAAGTAATAACTATATTGATTGTGGTAATATGCTATTGTGTCAAAAAGTATTAGATAAGTTAGCAAATATTGCATGGGGAACCTAAGACTGGATACTAAGCCATATTGCAGGAAATAAGGAAGCTGAGTTAGCCAAGACAGAAGCCTCTTTCACAGTAGCACTGCCTTCCATCATTCATATCAAACAAGGCTTGGATTAACTCAAGTATAAAAAACTGAATTAGGGATTAAAATAAACTTTTCATCTAATAATAAATGAGAAAATCTTATCATAAATAGACTAATCCCTCCTAACTTCCATAGCGCCATCAATATTGCTCTTTTTCACATTTGTCATAGGCCATGCTACATGGCAGCCCATCTGCATAAAATTGGTGTTCTGACCTCTCTAGGGTGTCCTCTTTGCCTACAGCAGAAAAGGTATATGGTATACAGACTTTATTGGTCTACACACGACACCAAATGGCAAAAATTCCAAAAGTGGTTGTTGGATAAATAAATAACAAATATTGGAAAAAGAGTACCTTCTTACTCACATATATCAAAAGTTTATAAAAATACACTTTTGGAACTCCAATATCTTTCTGAAACGTGCGAAAAACCTACATATCCAGAGAACAATCAAAAGTTGGAATTATTTATATTTATACATTAAAGTTATGTAAAAAGAAACTAAACCATAATATAATAAAACAGAAAATATTAGGTTTAGCTTAAATTTAAATATAAAAGCACAAGCTAATATAATTATTTTATTTAATATTTGCGAGGTAACATAAACTTTCTTTTGATACATAATTACACTAGTATTAAAAATTACATAATTTAATAAATACAATGTGATTAGTCATCACAAAGCATGCTTTATAATTGTCAATCTGGGTCTTATTCCTCACTTGAATCAATTTTTACAAGATGTAAGGATACTCTCATTTTTCTGACATCAACTTCACCAACTCTAACAGTCACCTTCTGCCCTAAATGTAAGGTCTTACCTTGACAAAATATTGTTGGTATTAGACCACAACATTCGATACCAATATCAACAAATGCACCAAAGTGAGTAACATTTTCAATCTGGCCTGGAAGTATAGTGTTTTGTTGCAAATCGTTAATGGTTTTAGCACCATTTCTAAAAATAGGCTTGTCTAATTTTGAACGTATATCATAGTCTATTGGTTTTGTAAGTGCTTCCAAAATTAATCTAAGAGTTTCTAGTGGAATCCCAATATCTTTAGCTATTAATGGAAGGTTTTGTGTTCTCATGAATGCTGTTAATTTATTAATTAATTCTGTACTACCAATATCATCAGGTTTGAGGCCATTCATTGTTAAAATTTTCTTAACAGTGTTATAATCTTCAGGATGAATGATAGTTTGATCCAATTTATTAATTTTCAGTTTACATTTTCCTTCTTTTTTTGTAATTATAGTAGCAGGAATGATTTTTATAAACCCAGCACATTGTTGAAATGTTTTTGGTCCTATTCCTTTAACACTCTTTAGTTCATCCCTATTAACAAAGGATCCCTTTTTTTCCCTTGTTTCGATGATAGCTTTAGCCCTGCCATCAGTTAGCCCAGCTACTCTTTTAAGGATTCTTAATGGAGCATTATTTATATCTATTCCGACATTACTTACACACTCTGATACCACTTCATCTAATTCTGACTCCAGTTTTTTTTCACTGATGTCATGCTGATACATACCAACACCTAAATGTTTGGGATCAACCTTGACCATTTCACATAATGGATCCAACACACGCTTAGCCAAAGATATTGCACTAATTACATTGGGTGAATAATTAGGATATTCTTCTTTAGCTTCAGGACAACAGCTGTAAACTGAAACCCCTCTTTCGTTTATTACAATATATTTGAAGTTTTTATTCAAAAAGTTATTGTTAACAAGTTTGCTTAAACACGATTCAACATCTCTGCATCCTTTTCCATTACCAACAGCAAGTAAATCCACATTAAAATCTGTCATCAGTCTAACTAATTTACAATCATTATATGCAAAGTGATGGGCATTATTTAAATACAAAATATCTGTAGTAAGAACTTCTTGTTTTGCATTTAACACAGCTATTTTACAACCATTACTGAAACCAGGGTCAATAGCACAAACTGTAACATTATGAATTGGAGGAGTCAAGAGTAGATATTTTAAATTTGAGGAAAATACTTCCAAACTTGCTTTTTCTCCTTCTTTGGTTAGTTCAGAACGAATCACTCGTTTCAGATGGGGCAAAATTCTTTGATTACTCATAAAATCCACAGCTTTATTAAAAATATTCTTTCTAGTTTCATAATAAGTTCCTCTGTTGAACCACTTTCCAAATGCAAATCGATTTAGCTTTTGCCTGAAAGAATCTTCAAATACAATGGAAACTTGCAAACACTGTTCTTTCTCACCTCTGTTTATTGCAAGCACCTGATAGGGTCTAATTCTATTAATTCCCTGAGAGAAGTTGTAATAATTGAAATAATTATCTTCAGACCGATTACTTTTCTTTTTCTGTTCTTTATCTTTCTTTGTAGTTGATACTTTTTTCTGTTTGCAGTTCAAAACTATTCGCTCATATTTCTTCAATTCTTGAACTTTTTTAAGTAGCTCTGCATCTTTGGACATGGTTTCACCAATATAATATATAATCAATTCTATTATTTCATTTTCTTTCATACCTTGTGGCACTTGAAGTTTTTCTAAACTAACAATTTCAGTTCCATTCAAAATTGCTGTTGCTGTCCCAACAAGACCTGAATCAATAACTTTCATTAACTTGGAAGATTTTGTGACTTTATAAGGCTCATAGATATAATCAAGTTCTTGCAAAGTGGTGCAACAATCTATAGCATTGGATAAAGTTTCATCGAGATGTCCAAGTGTTTGAAGTTTTTTTTTTAATGTATCAGCTTTATCGAAAACTTTATTGAGGTAATCATAATTATGCTTAAAGTCACGTAACTCTTCAGCTGTAATATTCTGAATAATGTGTTGACGATACCTAGCTATGAATGGTATAGTTGCATCACTATCAAATAAAGTCATTATTTTTGCAGTTAAATCAAAAGATAATTTTAAAACTTCTGAGAGTATAAAGCACTGTCTTTTTTTCCTTATGTCTGTTTCAAACACTTGGTTTAATAATTTGATATCATTTTCAGTTTTCAGATCAAATTTCAAATCAGGTTTGTCATCTACTTGAGAAGTTCCTGAAATAATATTTACTTCCTTCTTTGTTCTGCATGGTTTTTTCTTCTTAGGAACAGGGGAATCATCTACATACTTTGCATTGGATTTTACATTTTCTAGATCAAGAGTCATTGATGATTTTCGTTTCTTTATTTTTACCTTTGTATTAGATTCTACATTTTCGGAACTAAGGACCGATGATTTTTCTTTCTTTATTTTAACTAAGTTTGTGGAATTTCCAACCAGCCTTTTTTTGCCTATCTTATGACCTGGCCGTGGAGAGTTATTATCCACTGGCTCTTGTTTTATAGATATTTTACTATTAGTAAGAAATTCCTTTTTGATTTGGGGACCTTTCAAAGGTGTATTAGAATCCTTCCTCTTCTTATCCATGTTTCTCTGTGCCAGATTAGGTGAAACTATATAGGTATTCCCAGATACATCATGAAACAATTCTTGCTTAATTGATTTTCTATTAATGGGTTCATCACAGAAGTTTGTGTTGTAAGCATCTGGTGTTGAGCAATGACTTTTTTTAAGTTGAGAACTGCATGAAAATTGTTGACAGTCAAACTCCTTACTGCATGAAGGATGGGATTGTTCTTTTATTTTAAATTTCTTAGAAGAACCAATAACTGGGTAGTCATGAATCTTATTACTATAATACAAGTTATTTTCTTTATCTAAAAAACTCATAATTTAATAATTAATTTCCAGTAGACAAACTTATTTGAAATATATTTGTCATCACTAAAACACAACAAAGTAAGCATTTGACAAGATCTATACCACTTAACGCAATAGGAGAAAAAAGTAGTAAAAATAACAAAAACTTAACAAAATATCACAGAAGTTCACTAACTCATTCAAACTTATAAACAAACATAAATAACGAATTACAGTGTAGCCATAATCTAATTGGAATTTCCCTCCAAATGAAAAAACCAACTTTATTGAAAATAATTATATTTGTTGATTTAAACAAATTTCACTTTTATTAAAAAATAAAAAAATAAATAACTATTCAATAACAATACTATCTATCCATGAAATGACAACTGGTATAGACGAAAATGGTGATGGAAACGACAAATCCATCCTAATTACAGCTAAGACAGATTAAAAGTGCAATGTACCGGTAGTTTTAAATGTCAACATCGAGAATTATATGTGCTAAATTTCAAATGGAGAAAACAAAAAATGTTATGTGAGTAGTAGGGTAGTGATGAAGGGAGAAGGGGGGGAGGAGTATACGTAGGATTCTGAATTAACTGGCAACACCATTGCGCTCATTAAGATCTAAGATACCTACTGTAAACTGGCCTGACTCTTCTTGCCATTAACTTTTTTTTATCTGAAGTATTTATGGGCAGTTCTCCAACTTATGGACATTTGTATCCAACGTTCTCTGGTGTGGCATACATCAACTTTTTTGGTCAAATGTTAAAAAACAGGCAGTTTTTGATGAGACAATATTTTGGAAGACCGAAATGTGGGACAGTCCTACGTAATGGGGAACACATGATCACAAACTAGGAGGTTTTAAAGCTTCGGCGGTGGTGAATCGGCGGATCGAGAGCAGACGAATCGAGATTTAAAGATTTCGACGCGGGGATCGAGATCCGGTATAAGGCCGCAAGGCCCTGTGCCAATTTGTGTGTCGTCATGGCAACTTCATATCTATGGAAGCAAGTTTATATCACGAGCATGTGAAATTGCTGTGCGAAAAAGATATTTTGTAAATAAAATGTGACGCTCCAGGCCAAACATTTTGTTTTTAAGAACATCATTTTATTTTGAGTATTATTCATACCTTCAAATAATGATGTATTGTATGATAGTATTAATGGAAGTTTGAGGGTTTTTAAAAACAATTTAAGATTCATATTGGACATTGAATGACTGTTATTTCGAGCCGAATCGTTTTGTAGTTAATGTGCTTTAATTAAATATATTACATGATTCTTTTTTATTTAAGAATAAAAATCTCTATTATCAAAGTTTATCATTTTGAATATTCACTTAATATTACTGATAAATAACATATAGCCCGTTAGGCAGAACTATTCCTTCCTGAGAATTTGAGAAAAGTCATTATGCCTTCATCTGACTTTTAAAGACAATGTTTAAAAGCTTTTGTAAATTTCTGATAATACTGAGCTTAGAAAACTAAAATTTTATTTAAGATTATAATGAAACAAGCAGTTTGCTCAATAGCAGAGTTCAGATTTGTTTGTACAAATATTAACGAATGCAAATAATTTAAGTTGTGCTGAACCATTAATGCACCTATTAAACTCCAGTACAAACCTATAGTTTGTGCGGAATTTTCGCACGGATCCATCGAGTCATTATTTTTATTGACCATTAACCATCTCATTCCTTTGGCCGGCCCAAGATCGCGCTTTTGTACTTTCAACAGCCAGAGGAAGGACAATGACACGTCTAGGCTATCTTACAAAAGACACCAAAAATATATGCTAGTACCCTATTTAATCGATATAACTCCATGAGTTTGAACCCATTTTTGTACTGGATTGAGAGGTTTTTGGGCAATACCGTTTTGTTAGGTGATTAGTGAGTGCATTGATAACTTGTGGAAACTAAAATAGAAACATTTTGGGAAAAAATTGAGTTAAGTCGGCTTTGAAACTAATTAACTCAAATAATTTACCAAATTTCGAACAGGATATTTTGAGACCAGAAATCTGACACCTCGATAAAAATTGATCTTAGCAATCTTGAGGCTATTGTCGATCAGAGTTAATTTAGCTTTCTCTCCTCTCTCCCTCCCAAAGTGGAAGATATTGCAACAGTATTAAATATATCACTACTCACTGCACACAAATCAACAAACTGAGAATTTTTTTAATTTCAAATCGTTGTTCCTTGCCTTATTAACACTCTCATTTGTAGGAGCGCCTATATTAAATAAATACCAGTTCTTCTGGTCCATTTATTCAGCTGCGTGAACGAGAAAAAGGTTCAAAACTAGCAGGCCATCCAAAAGGTCTTGGATGAATGGCTGTTTTTTCCAGTTAGACTTGATCTATGAACCCTTTATGAACATTATGAAGCTATGGGAACGATGAGAGGAGGTTTTATACTAATATGAACATACGAACATTATATGAACATTATAATAATAGCATTATAAAATAAACATTATTATTGCTGTGTATACATTTTAATTTATAATATAAAAAAATAGTTTCAATTTACCTAGATAAACTGAAAATACTTGTTTTCCAGCTATATATTTCGTTCTACTAAAAATATTATATATAATAATCACCATATTCCTGATTCTGTAGGATATTTTGAATTTGAATAGATAGATAGTCATAATTCAAATAGATAATTTGAATTCCGAAAATTATCAGGAAATATTTCTGTAATTTTGATAAACAACTATCATTGTACCCAAAGGCAGCCCTGGGTCGCTGCAAAGCGCAAATAGGTCGGTGCTCAAGCGATCCATGAGACATGCGTTTGACTCTCGTCAAGCCAGCAAAAAAACGATTCTCGTCTCCTTCTGTTGACGTCCGCACACGATTCGTCAAGAAATCCAACTATCGTCATCACAACATTGATTCCAGTGAATAGTATAGTATACTGGATTGATTTCAAGATGTTAACTTCTTCATAGGTTAGTGACGAAGAGGAAATATTATTATATTGTCAGTATGCCTCAGAGTCCCAGAGATCACGGAAACATTTTTTAACATTCCATTACTTGACAAATCAATAAGTTAATCTTTCTCTGATTCAGTCAAATTTAGCTCTTCATTATCGCTTGTGCTGGTGAATGAATTTTTTATCCAACTGTTTGTATGATCTATTTATTAAATAAATTAAAGGAATATTTCACGAAATAATTACTTCCAAAGTAATGATTATTGGTCATATTTTATTTCGTATTTCAGAGAAAATATTCTCAATAAATTATGTGTATTTATTTCTTGATGTAATTATTTGGCTATTTTGAATATTCATAAATGAGGTCTCTTGGCATATTAAAATGTATCTAGATGAACTCGTCAAAATCGTCACTTCAGAAAAAATTACTTGAAATAATTATTTCATCAATTATAAGAACTTATTTCGTGAAATAATCATTTTATCAATCATGAAATAATTTATTTTGTGAAATCACCATTTAACAAATAAGATTCAAGTAAAATGATCTTTTCATCAATCATGAAATAACTTATTTTGTGAAATAACCATTTAACAAATAAGATTCAAGTAAAATGATAAAATAAATTATTTCAAAAATAATTCGTTAAGGCCATAATAAATATAAAAAAAAATAGCCATAATATCATTTCAAATAAATTTTGCCCGTCTAGGAAATAGGGGGCTGTTAATTTCTTAAGATGCGCTAATATTTCAGTTTCAATTTTTCATATAAATCTTCAGAGCTAGATTCTAAAAACATTTGTAAAGTAGGAAAGTTTGTAGACTTTTTTCCTCCCATTTGACCCTGGTTTTAAAGTTTTTAATTATTACTTCAATCTTGTCTTCCACTCTGAAAATATCCACATAATGTCCTTGTAGTCTCAATAAATGTATATGGAGTCAGCATATTGGGCTTTAGTAACTCACTGCACACCGTTCGAAACGAGACAACTACGGGCTTCTCAGACTTTACGATTGTTTGACTTTCGCGTCCTTTTGCGTGCAGCGTTTTCAATTATAAAATTGATATAAATACACCAGTCCTGGGTTAGATAGGCGGAGGGCGTGCTGTTTACTGTCTGGTGCAGCAGGCAGCGTGCATCTCAAGTCTCTTTGTCCTCATAGAGCGTTTGTAGAACGTGTAAAGTGAATGAAAGAGATTATTATCTAAATACAGAGCATTTTATTAGCATTCATTTTATGAATAATTTAATAAGCATAATTAATCACCTAATAATTATAATTATTAAATAATTAATAGCATTACCAAGTCATATTCAACCGTTTCCGAGCAAAACTCTACCTTTTTTTTTACTTCAATAAGTTAATATAAATCAGGTTTAAATAATTATGTTGTTTATGGTTATTTAAATTGACTCATGTTTTTTTAAACAACGTGGCTTGTTTTCATGTGGTATTTGTATCTATCTATTTTAACTTCTCGGATAGTCTGGATATTGAGGCCCATTACTGGGTTGTTGGAGGGCTCTATTACAAAAATATTATCGATTTTGAAATCGCGAATTCACATACCGATTTATTTAACCTCCTCGGATATCTTCGATATTGAGATCTATTACGGTGTTATCGGAGGCTCCTATTACAAAAATATAGATTTTGAATTCCCGAACTCACGTATCGATTTATTTTAACTTCTCGGATATTCTCGATATTGAGATCCATTACTGGGTTATCGGAGGTCTGTTTTACAAAAACACAATCGATTTTCAAATCGCGCTCTCACGTTTCGATTTGTTTAAACTTCTCGAATATCCTCAATATTGTGTCTGTGATTGGGTTTCCGAGGGCCTTTATTTTGAAAATATTTTGAAATCGTGCACTTACGTATCGATATTTGAATTAAGTCATAACAGTAAATAGAAATGTCCATGCGCGATAAAAAATATATTTTGTATTATCGATTATGAATTTGCGTCCTCAAAAGTGTGAAACATGATCTCTGTTCCAAATAATGCTATAAAAGTAGATGGAATTAAAAGAAAATTCATAATTAGCATCTCCAAAAATTATTACGCGCTCACTTTATGCTGCATTTCGATGAAACTGCAACTCCGAATTCTGAAAATCGATTCCCACATCGAAAAGGTATATAGAAAAAACCAAAATAAATTACACGTAAACGCGGAATAATAAAGTCGATAGTATTTTTGTAATAGGGGCCTCCGATAACCCCAAAATGGACCTCGATTATGAGGATATCCGAAAAGTTAAAATTAATCGATATAAATATCATTTATATGAAGCCACCTTTTTTTTTTTTAAATATCTGATGTGACACCTACATGCCTTCATCCAATTTCGGCCATCCAATTTTAACCAAAATCTTTTATATTATTTATGTCTTGTTTACCAAATTTTGGATGTTTTTCATTATATTCTAACGTAATATTTGATGAAAGTTTATTATGATCTTCAAGTAAAGTACCACTTCTGGTATGCCAATTTTAATCAAAATCTAGTATGCTATTAATATTAATATATAAGTTTTTTAATCCAAATTTCATAATTTTTGATGCAAGTCTATTATGACCTTTAATTAAAGTACCACTTCCGGTAGTCTGTAGTGGCCAAAAAGGGAGGTTCATGACTAGATTTTACAACAATCCTAAATACAAAATTTCAACTTTCTACGGCTAACCGTTTTTGAATTATTCGAGATACGAACGTACGTATGTACAGACGCCACGACGAAACTAGTTAAAATGGATTCAGGGATGGCCAAAATGGTTATTTCCGTTGAAATCTGAAAACCGAAAATTTTCGCGATTACAATACTTCTTTTCCTTTGTACAAGGAAGTAGAAAGGTTGAATTCAAATGCAAAGGTTTAATTTGAAATGGAAATGGTTGAATTTGACAAGTAAATGTTTAATATATAGATAAACTCAACCTTTCTTGATTTTTATAAAATTATATAAATCATGTTTACATTAAATTGTAAACTTAATTTAATTTAATATTATAATATCAATAATAATTGTAATACTAATTATACTATTATAATTAATATTATATTATAAATATGTGGAGAGCGTGTAGTTAATCCTCTTATAAACGCTGCACGCTCTTCACTCAGGCCATGATGATGTACAAATCGCTGCATATGCGGATGACATTGCTATATATACAGCAAGCATGAATGCAGATCACGCCATGCGCAAGGCCGAAACAGTAGCCCAAAAAATCACAGACCAACTTAAAAACATTAATATCCACATAAACACACAAAAAACTGATGCAATCACATTTTCATACAAGAAAACACTCAAAAAACAGCCAAAACTGAATGGGCAAACCATACAGAATAAAAGACAGCTAACATACCTCGGTATGAAATTGGAATCACACCTATCATTTACAGCTCACACAAAACACAGGATACAGATAGCCAAAGCCACTACACACCAACTAAATCACTTACTCTATTCACCAGGGCTGTCACTCAGACTCAAGATCCTGATCTACAAAGCCATCCTTAGGCCTACACTGCTTCACGGTGCCCCCATCCTGCACTACCTATACCCCTCAGCCCTGAAGTCTATCCAAACATACCAAAACAGCGTCCTACAAAAAATCACAAAACGAACATCTCTCGAAAGACGGAACATGGCACACATTCACAATGAATTACAACTCGACACTGTTCAACAGCACATCACAAGGAGACACATCAAGTTCTTTGACAACATCCCTGCCTCATTTAACCCACTCTTCCGGGCCATCACCCCATCCTCCCTTCCTGCCAGATGGCAGGGCCGAAAGGGACCACTCAACCCGGTCAACACTATACTTTAAGTCGCTTCTAAAGCACCCCCACTCCCAGTATCCTATCCCATCGCCCCGTCCTGCCTTCTTCCTAGTCCCTCCCCCCCCTCTCCCCCAGCACCACTCTCTTATATCCATCCTTTGTAAATATAACCATGTAAATATTGTAAATATTATCATTATTAATCTTGTATATAGTTTTAGTAGTAGGTATTTTTATTTAACAAACAACTAGAAGAGGACCCTCACCTCTAAATAATGAGAAAATTCCCTGACTGGGAAATATCATTCCAATTGTAAATAGATCAGACCTTCAAATACCAACAGGTAGTAAAAGGTAAAGTACATCAAGTTTATAATTTATCTAATTATTTGTTTTATTAATGTTCTTTTTGTTTGAGGGATTGGGAAAAAAAAAAAAAAAAAAAAAAAAAAAAAAAAAAAAAAAAAAAAAAAAAAAAACTCAGGCCACAGCCTTGGGGACAGATTTTCAATGACCCCACATAGACACGAAACATCTTTGACCACTCAATTCTCTTCAACACTGTTCATAATATTAATTTTTTTCGCACAATATGGATTTTTCATATTAAGTACTACATTCTTTTTTTAATAAAAGTAGGAAAAACATTTTTTTTTTCTAATGACTATTGACAAGATAATTAAGAAATGCTCTTGAAAATATTTGTTTAAAAGTTTAAGCCCCTTTATTTTTATTTAATCTGGATGTTAGCTTGTCTTAATTTACTAATGACCTTCTCTCAAAGAACATTAAAGCAGAATGAATGAACATTTTCCTTAAAACTTGGCCTTACTAAGAGTCAGGGTGCCACTCGGTTGATGCTAAATTAACAATTTCATCTGCCAGCTAAGAATCCAGTCAAACCCATAATCGGAACATTTCCGGGGCAATTCTAAAATGTTAGCTACATTATAATACTGATTTCGAATTGGGACAATTTTTTATTATAGTTGAATGCTTTTTACGACCTCCTATGCTCCTAAATAAATAAAAAAAATACAATTTAGCTTTATATGATCGATGAAATTGTCATTAGTCTTTAACGATACTATTGGATTTTCCTGTGAGAGAAATATTATAAATTATTCACAATATTTATTTCTATTTGTGTACCGTTTTATTGAGTTGGTTTTTATTCTTTCTTCTTCGAAGAAGTCTTCGAAAGATGGATAATGAGCCTCAAATTCATTTTCGTCCACAAACGATTTTTGATAATCGGAGATATCGGTATCTTCACACGACATTGTGTCATCATCAGAAAGACTAAGAGCTGTTTTAAATGAACTGTCACTATCCGACATCATGAATATCAATTCCTCTGGATTTAAGGAGTCCGGTAATATAATCTCATACGAATCATTGTCTTTGATATCAGTTTGACTAACTCGTTTGTCACTGTCTATTTCTTTACCTCCTTTCAGTAACCCTATAAGCTTTCTTTCACTTTTTATACCGCGTAAATGGCTGTTCGTTTTAGTACTGTCTTTTGGTGGACTGGCTCTCAATTCTTTATCATGAGACAGTTTATTTCTTTTTTTGGTTGGTTCATTCTTAGCTTTAGATTCCTTGTTTGCAGAGGTTTGTATCTTCATGCGCCTTATGTAGTTATTTTGAGATTTTGAAGTTGTGTCTGTTCCATTGAACGCTCGTGAATGGTTAGGCATTTTTTTTCTCTCACGATAATCCTTAATGCCAAGTTTTTTCTTTAAACGCTCCTCCTTTTCAGTTTTACTAATCCTTAGGACATTTATTGAATCCGTTCTTGATTTATCAAATAAAACCTTCTCGATTGAGGTGCTGGGTTTTTTAACTCGTTTTGCGGAACCTATACGGCGTTTAACGTTTTGTTTATTAGGAAAATTTTTAGTTTTTATACTATTATTACTTCCTTTAATAGCTTCCACGCCAAAATATGTTTTACTGCTATTCACGAGCCCTGTTCTTTTTTTTATCGTATCGGCAAGAACAAAGATCTTTGAGTCCTTAATTACATTAGGGATCATTTCGTGTTTCGATTTAATTACCGTCGAAGATTGCTTTAGCGCGTTTAGGGTCTTATCTTTGTTCACCGACCTTTTCGCATTCCTATTCTTGGCTGAGTTAAAGTTTTTAGGCTTCATTGTTTGCTCTGATATTTTTGTGGGTTTTTTTTTGTCTGTATTAGTTACCTTCTCTAGGTTGATTTGTTTTCTTGGATTCACTGGTTTGTCTGCGGGCGGAGAATTCTCTGAGTTGGGAAGATTTTTAGCATCTTCTATGGCCTTGGCCTTTTTTGAATTCGTTATTTTCTCTGGATTTTTAAGGGCTACTTCTTTGGTTGTAATTCCAGGTTTAGCCTTAATAATTTCAGGTACGCTTCGTACTTCAATAACTTCACTCTGAATGATTTTATTTCGTTGAACTTCCATTTCAGCATTTGATTTTAGCGCCTCATTTTGTTTCACATCAATACTTACTTGTGTAATAATGCTTTGCATCTCGCTTATATTCTGAAGTTTGGCATTACCAGTATTTTTATTCGAACTGTTTTCGGTTTCATCCTCAGTATTTTCTTTTTCCGTGGAAGTCTTTTCTTTGGGTTTTAGTTTAGCGATTACTTTTCTATGTAATGTGATCTGGTTGGCAGGCTTTGAAGAAATTGCTGGTAATTTTTCTAACATGACTTTTTCTTTATCTGCTGTTTCATCTGATGGGCTGCTTGCTTCATCGTTTGCTTCTTCTGCGTTTTCACTTACATTAACTTTGTCAAGTACACCTGCATACCCAATGTCTCGTTGAGTAATACTATCACCAGGGTCTAAAGGCATATCAGTATGCCTTAAAACTACATATTTAAAATTAATTTTGTTATGCTTTTTATAACTGGCTACACTTGTATATGATAACCATTTCCCGAACTTCGATGGAGCTTTGGACGTCTCCAAAAATGTTTTGGTAGGTAGGTCTTTTGGATTTGTTGTATTCAGAAGTCTAATTTTTCTTGCATGAACACCTGCTGCTGATGCTGGCACACCGACAGTAGGCATATGTGTTTGCTGCCTATAAATTTCAATAAATTTCCCGGTATCGGCATGGGGATTAGCTCTTCTATCCAACCCAACTAAAAATAAAAGTATCACAGATTTAGTAATTTTTATTACTTTTTAGGTAAATTTTATTTTCTAGATGATAAATGATTGATCATAAGAAGTATGAATCACTAAAGGTTGATTGATACAATTAGGGCAAGTGAGAAGATCTTACTATACTTATTATGCACTAAATACAAATTCAAGCACATATTTTATTTGCGTTTAAGACAATAATAAATGGAATTTTATAAATAGAATGTAAAATGTCACAAAAATAGGATTATTCTGCAAGATAATATGCTTTAATTACATGATTTATTATGAAGAGATCGTTCTTCGAAAAAATCATAACCGCAGATTTTCCATTTTATGATGTTTATTATTACATATACTCAATACTTTTGTTTACGAAATAGGTTTTTAAAAATTTCAGTTCATATTCAAGATAAAAAGGTAAACAAAAAATCCGAATCAATTGGTAAAATATCTTTGCATTCATAACCTATTAAATCTTCCAATAAATTAAAAAAAAATCGATTTAGAAACTTTTTTTTTCAACACAAGAAATTACTAAACTAAACTGATAAAAACAATTGGAATGCATAAAAACACTTGATTACCACCATGTGTCTTCTCAAAGAATATTGGGTAACGAAAATGATACTTTTTCAACAAATCAGTTATTTAAAGACGGACTAAGGTAATAAATTCACTGTATACAAGGAGACACCACTTGCACTTGTATTTAACGCTGTACAGCGATTCAAAGCGACGAAAAAAAAATCAATTTTCAAAGTATTAAAACAATTTTTTTGTTTCACCTTGGCTAATTTGAAAAGCTTGATAGAACATTTTACTAATTAAATCTGGAATATCTTAATTATCTCAATACTGATGAACCTTTGATATCGACTCATGACTTTCGTTAACTTGAAGTTGGTAATCCCTTTGAAATGTAGGGCAGAATATTAGGTTACACTGATTTTTTCGTGATGCTAAAAGGAGAAAATTACTGGTATGATCTATTATCCAAGAAATTTGAGTGGTAAAAAGTTCATAATGTTATTCCAAATTATGTGATTGATTCCAAATGCTTGTTGTACTCAAAAATAATTCTGAGATGAGGTCCGGTCCCTCTTGATACTAATAAGAAACGTAACGCTACGGGTCTTATACAGTAAGCGTACGAATTCTATTTTTTCTAAATAGACGCAATTATGTGAACATTTAATTATTTTTTCACTGACAATATTGGATGAAAAAGGGTTATATCTTCAATTATTTGGTGGAATAAATCTTTATCCTCATCCCTATGTCTTCACATATATTGACATAAATATGAGTCTAATAATTCCCGCGAGGTGCCGCATTCTTTTTTGTTTCTTCTTTTTCCAAGCGTCCAAGTTCCTTCTATGTTGTTAACACAACTTCCAGGGACGGGTCTACAAAATTGGCTTCATGATTGACTGTTTGAAATTACTTTATATATCTTTCAAGGTTTGGTATTCCATTGCAACTCCTCCAACAGTCAGAAACTATAACTGAACCAGGCTTGTGACGTTCAATAAAGTCGAAGCTGTACAATATGGCATAAATGAAGCAATCAAGTTTCACAGCATATTTCTCTAAATGACCATGGTTGAAGATAAACTCGGCCAACATTGTATTTCTATCAGAGAAAAATAAATAACTTTATAATCTTCCTTCTTTGTCGTCAGCGCCAGTTTCATGCTTAACCATGAAATATAAATGCGTCCGCTTTGTGTATAAGACCCAATATAAAAGAATCGCCAATATTTTTTTCATTTTTGTTAAGAAGTAACAGATTTTTTTTAATAGACCTCAATGTAGCGAATGAAGTCTACTAGAAAGGAATGAACTAGCATGATCTAATTAAAGCAATACCTTTTAGCGTATCTTGCAAAACCTCTTTACACATTCGAGATGTCACACTAGTGGAATACTTCATACTTGGATGTGTGTTGATCTCGATCAGCAATACTTCGTAATCGGGGGTGATCATGAAATCTGCACCGTAGAGGTGGAACGAGTTAGTTCTGTGGTACATTTTGTCCTGGCTGACCAAGCAAGCGGCGATGATAGCTTGCTGCATTTTGCTCTTAATACCAGGCCAGGCTGTAGTGCTGTCCTTGTCGCTATAATACTTGTAATTATATATGATCAAGTTAAAAAATATTTATTTTATAATGGATAAGATAAAGATGGCCATATCATCTGAAGTTGTATAGAAAATATAAAGAATAGACAGCACAAAATTGTAAAACAATTTCATAAAAAATTTTCATTTTGAATAGTTACTAGGTGTTAAAAACATAATAAAATGAAATAAAAGGTGGCAAATTATCAGGATACGTAATAAATCTGGAGTTGTGAATTTACGCCTTTAAGTAAAGTTAAGAATAAGTTAAGGGGCCTGTCGAAATATGCCGTTTTCCACCTCAAAGTTAGTCTAGGGATATTTGGAAAAATTTCAAGACTGTCTCGTTACGGTCAACTTTAAGGATTTCATCAACGAGCGTGGGTGGCCTCAATGACCCGCAAGATGAAAGGTTCAGGGGCATTTCACTTTTCTGTTGACGTGCTCGCAAATTGTTGTTTTCAAAGAATTTGTTTTAGTTGTGTTATGACTGATCAAAGAAAAACTAGGAAACAACAGTATATTCTGGTCCATGATATTACAACACTTATTTCCGTATTTTATAGTTTGTTTGTAGTTGTTTTTTTTCAGAGGTAAGAATATTTTAGTACCAATTAATTCTAGTACATACTTCATTTCTTGTCTTTACTTCAATGCTTGACTTTTCTAACAGTATTACGATTACATTAGAAAAACAGAACGTATATAAACTAATACCTCAAATATGCTTGAAACGTTGCATCAGCCCACATGTTGTCATCAGGCAGTTGAGGATTCCGAATACCATTTTTATATTTATACTGAATTGAGTTATTACACAAGTGTACTGATTCGTGGACGTTGCTGAGACTAAACTGCTGAGAGCAAAATCGAAGGTAGCATTCACTGTTGGATTATGTACATTCCATGAGTTATTTCAATTTAGTATTATCAATCACCAAAGTTAAAATTAAATGCACTTACTTATACATCCATATAACCAAAGGATAAACGCTGGTAATCAAAAACCACTGCCTTACGTCAAACTTGGTCTGGTAAATCAGCAGTGGATCCTCTAAAAAAAATCAAAAGCCTTTAATATTTTGATTGGATGGGGTTGAGAATAACAAGAGCTTGCCTATCCAACAACTTACCCTAACTTTTACTATGTTCTGGTGAAAAAAAAAATTAAACAATTTCTACATGCTATATTCGTATTACAAGTGAATAAGTGCTTATGACAAAATTAAATTAAATCACTACTCGGTTGTAAAATTTTATATTTGCATCTTCTCTTCATACTCTAGTCTTCCCGGTCAAACTCAGCTGCTTCATTTTAAAGAGGGTTTTTTGTCTGCTCTCTTCAATCCTCTATAATCCATATAATTCATAAACCATCTGTACTCCATTCCTGAATGGAGGCCCCTGGACGGCGGTGTGGTCACCACCAATCTTCCATTCAGTGACGCAGCCAAAAGGGAGGTCCGAATCTCTCTCTACCCCCAAAATTACACAACTTTTACTAATTATTATCTGTAAACAAAAAGTGTATTAACCTATTTTAATGCTATTTCATAATTAATATACGTCGGCATAGAAAATTTTATGTTATACGAACTAAAAGGACACTCCCGTCTGGGATGGTCTTGGGATAATCCTTGGATGGACCCCCCTTCCGAACCGAAATCTTGGCCACGCAACTGCTTCCATTGTTTTATTATGTTCTCTAGTGATACGTTTATACGACAAATACGTCCGAACCATTTTATTCATCTATTTTTCAGGATTGTATTCAACAGAGATGTGATCCTATTCGTTACCGGATCCTTTCATTTCTTACGCAGTCTCTCCTTTTTTTTTTTTTGTTGCGGGAATATCTCATTTCAGCACCAGTCGTTCGGCTAACTCTCTCGGCCATAGCTGAGGATATTGTTGAATTAAATGAACTTATAAAAATGTAAAAACAATTAACATTACTTCACTGAATTTGCAATTTTACAAATTATGATATGCGCTTTATTATGGTATGATCAATATTTTTTTATTGAAAATTTTGGCGCCTTGCGGGCAACTGGGAGTCGCACCTCCCAGGTGGAAACCCCTGCCTCATAAATCTGCAATGGTTATTAAATAAGCGAATTTGTAATATTTATGCCTATTTTACCTACGAAATTAAATAAACTTTTTCATAATTGAGATATTTTTACTGGGATTTTTCCTTAAATATAAGTGATGATAGAAGCTATTTATTTTTTTCAGCATACAGATAAATGTTAAATAAAATAAATTGTAAATAAAATTAAAATACTTCAACTTGCCAATACTTTATTATAAAACAAATTTTTACCAATGTATTTCTGGATAACGTAGGCATTGGTCGGTTTGCAATACTGTTGAATCTCATTCAGTCTTTTAAAAACTTTCACGCCTCGTCCGCAGCTACCATTGGACGGTTTCACTATCCAGAGATTCTTGTGACCATCATGTTTGGTGTCAGGGAAGTACTTCTCAAAAATTATGGATAATTTTTCACAAGCATACGTTAACTTCTGCAATGTTTTAATAGTGCCATTAAGTAAAACAATTTCATCAGAATTGTATATATTTCATTAAATATATGATTACTATAAAAGGAAAACCAAAGATCTAAACTATTGGAAATTTAGTTGATAATTTATTTTATTGGAAGGTTATAAATTGAGGAGGCTGCAGAGGATGCTGAGATGGTTGTGGTACTAGTGTGGTACTAATGTCCTTGCCAAAAATTGTTGACATTTTGCCTGTTTCTTAATTCTGGAATCTTGGTACGGTTTTCGTGGACTATGTAACAACCTGGAAGTTTCGTCCATAGTTTCTATACTATCGAGTTTTATCAGATCCTGGTTCATCTAGTATGTACTATATGTACTAACAGCTCAGATATCTCTTTATAGATAATGGTAGAAATATCCAGGAGCGGATTTTTTATAATGCCACCCACAGGCATGACAGACAACGCCACTCCTATCTCCAAATACAATTATTGCTTTATAGTAAAAAACTAAGTGGATGTAATTTTTATATTCTTGTGTGCTTATATTTATTTATAAATTCGCTTGAATTGAGAAATATAATTTCACTCAAATACCGCCGCGAAAACTCGAAAACTGCCTCCTCAGACAAGTGCCTATGTGCAAATCCACAACTAGAAATTTCCAAAGTATTTTTGGAGGAAGTATTGAAAGGAAATTATTGGCATGTTAGGATTAATAAGGAGTAATACATGATTTTCAGGAAACCAGATGTTTCTAAATTTCCTCCAGTGATGGAGGAAGGGGTTATACTTGTATTAAAAAAGGATATCCATCCAAGAGCAGACCTATTCTACTATTATTAAAGGAAAACCGAAGCTGGCTGCTGTAGGAGGACTGCGCGTCGCTTAAAGCTGGAACACTTCTAAAAGTGCGTAGCTGAATGGTAAAAGCAAAGGACAAAATTACAATTATAATTAGTAGAAGCTAATGATGGACACATAGACTATAGACACATAGACTGTACTTTCTGCTGGCCCGAGAAAACAATAAACTAAGGGATTTACTCGATTTCTTACTACACTTTGACCCTAATTGTTTGTGAAAAGGCACTGCTGAATCACTTTCAATGGCATTAGTTAGAGAATTATTTATGGCCTTCTGCCTAGAAAACAACCCTGGATACCGAATTTTACTAATTTGATCAAAAAGCGGGCTCAAAGTGCCCAAATGTAGTAGTAAGTGGGAGAGAAATTTATAAAAATGTATATATATATATATATATATATATATATATATATATATATATATATATATATACACACATATATATATACATCTATATACATATATATAGATGTTTGGTAACAAGTTGTTTACAAAGTATTAACCATACCATAATAAGCATTACTTTATAGTTGATTATTTATTTGTTTATTATTCAAATAATTTTTAAATATAAATATATATAGATACTATAGAAACAAATAGCTCACAAACAATACAAACAAATAGATACTACAGCGGAAACTGTTAGTTCATCTAAAGGCACTAATCAGGAAACAGATATTCGGAGACGGGATATAGTATCGGTAAACCATAAAGAGGGTGGTAAGAAACAGTGCCTGCAGCTTTTGAATTTCAAGAACCGGCCTGGAAAACGTAGTTGAAAATGTTCACCGTTAGATAGCCGCACCTACTTTTCCATACTTAATATACTTTGTCCTACAGAGGGTAGCACTATCGAATACCTTCAACAACATTCAGCCAATCAATTTACGAATGGAAACAGTGTTCTATGCATCCGGCGTTAGATCGCGACTCCATTGGTAACTATCCCAACTTGAGACAGCCAATCAAAATTAAGAATGGAAACGAGAAAAGTATAAAAAAAAAGAAGATTAACCAACTATACTTAATTGATCACCAAACGAACGTTACTAGAAAGACTAAACATGATACATATTCACAACGAACTACAACTCGACACTGTTCAACAGCACATCACATGAAGACACGTAAAGTCCTTTGACAACCTCCCTGCCTCATTTAACCCACTATTCCGCTCCATCACATCATGCCACCTTCCTGCCAGATAGCAGGCCCGAAAGGGACCACTTAACTCTGTAAACACCATCCTTTAATCCGCTTCTTTTTTTTTTTTTTTTTTTTTTTTTTTTTTTTTTTTTTTTTTTTTTTTCCGATCCCTCAAACAAAAGAAAAAACATAAAATTAGTAACATTATAACATCATGCAAATAAAACTATGATTCAGAATACATACATTACCTTATTCTACCTGTGAGTATTTGAAGGTGGATCATCTATATACATACCATGGATTATCTTTTCCTATTAGGATTTCTCTAATGAATCGGAGGTGAGGGGCCTCCTCAAGATGCGTAGTGCAAAAAATAAAAATTTAATAAAATTAATAATAATAATAATAATAATAATAATAATAATAATAATAATAAAAATAGAGTGGTGGGATAGGAGAGGATGATATGTGGGAGTGGATGTGTATGTGGAAGGGGAGATTGTGGGAGTTGGGGGTAGGTGAGGGAAAAGGATGGGGGAGAGGACTATTTAAGTGGGTTGTTGGATGATGTTAATCGGGTTGATTGGGCCCTTACGACCCTGCCATCTGGCAGGAAGGGGGGATGGTGTGATGGCTCGGAAGAGTGGATTGAAGGAAGCGGGGAGATTGTCAAAGAATTTGACGTGTCGCCTTGTGATGTGTTGTTGTATAGTATCCAATTGTAGTTCGTTATGTATGAGTTTCATGTTTCGTCTTTCGAGTGACGTACGTTTTGTGATCTTCTGTAGCATGCTGTTTTGAAATGTTTGGAGGGACTTCAGGGCTGTGGGGTATAGGTGATGAAGGAGGGGGGCACCGTGTAATAATGTGGGTCTGAGTATGGCCTTGTATATTAGGATTTTGAGTCTGAGTGACAGCCCTGGTGAGTAGAGTAGGTGTTTGAGTTGGTGTGCTGTGGCTCTGGCTATATGTGTTCTGTGTTTTATGTGTGCTGTGAATGATAAGTGGGTTTCGAGTTTCATACCGAGGTATGTGAGGTGTCTTTTGTTCTGTATTGTTTGACCGTTTAGTTTAGGTTGTTTAGTGAGTGTTTTCTTGTAAGAGAATACAATGGCGTCAGTTTTTTGCGTGTTGATGTGTATGTTTATGTTTTGTAGTTGTTCTGTAATCAGTTGAGCTACATTTTGGGCCTTGCGCATAGCGTGGTCTGCATTCATGCTTGCTGTGTATATAGCAATATCATCAGCATACGCAGCGATTTGAACATCGTCAATCTTTTGCCCTACTATCTGGGCTGTATATATGTTAAATAGGACAGGCGCAAGGACCGAGCCCTGGGGAACACCACAGGTGACTGGGCGGGGGGCAGAGATATCCGAATTGACACGTACAGAGAAAGTCCGGCCACTGATATAGGATCCAATAATGTCGACCAGCTGGTCCGGGAAGTGGTGAAGCCTGAGTATATCAATTAGGGTGGAGTGAGATACAGAGTCAAAAGCCTGCGTGCAATCGAGAGAGATCATTGCCGTGGCCAGGTTTCGATTAAGGTTATTGGCTGCATCATACTGTAATTTGGCTACATGATGATAGCAGCTAACGCCGCGGGTAAACCCGGTTTGTTCCGGGGGGATGATATCATGTGTTTCACAGTGTTTGCGGATGTGGGTAAGAATAAGTTTCTCATATATTTTTGAGATATGGTTGAGGAGACTGATGGGCCGGTATTCTTCCGGTACCGCTCCTCGTTTTCGGGGTTTGAGGAGTGGAACGACGATAGCATGTTTCCACTCAGTGGGGTAGTATCTGAGGCGTGAGCAAGAATTGAAGATGTTGAGGAGAAACATATGGGCTTTTCTGGGGAGTTGTTTGAGTAGGACATAAGAGATATTATCCTCTCCTGTTGACTTGTTTCCCCTCGTTTTTCTCATGGTTGCAGTCAGTTCTTTATATGTGGAGAAGATACTGTTATGTGCAGTATCAGCCAGTGGGATATGATGATATGTTGTGACTGTTCGTGCTTTGTCACGTTCTACATAGTAGTCGGCAAGTATGTCGGCCTGATCTGCGGGAGTGAGAAGCTCATCGCCACGCTGTATTTTCACCGATTTGGATTTGGTGTTATGGCTTCTGACTAATTTCCAGAAGTTTTTGGGATCGCTGTGGGTACGGCGGAGTTGTTCATGCCATAAGGATGTTTTCCACT
The DNA here is from genome assembly GCA_948150685.1 of Rhaphigaster nebulosa. Lineage (NCBI taxonomy): Eukaryota > Metazoa > Arthropoda > Insecta > Hemiptera > Pentatomidae > Rhaphigaster > Rhaphigaster nebulosa. Next base: position 101,490,425 of record OX411308.1, read on the forward strand.
GTGACATTAGAGAAGTGATTTGTCTAGTGAGATTGTTTATGATCGGTCGGTATGTGGGGTCTTTGGTCCTGTACCAACAGTTTTTAATGTTATTTCGTTGTTTGATGAGTGTAAGTATGTGTGCCGGTGGTTTGCGCAGGTGTATAGGAGTGGGGGTGAATGTGGGAATGGCTGTAGTGGCTGCCTCGTTTATGATGTTTTGTAGTGTGCCTATGGCAGTGTCTATGTCTTGGATTTTTGTGAGTGGTGTTATGTTGGGTATGTTAGTGTATACTGTATTTTTGTATTGTTTCCAGTCTGCTTGTTGGAAATTGTATTTGTGGTGAGTGGGTGGGGTTCTTGTTGTGTCCCTGCCAAGTTTGTATAATACGGGAATGTGGTCATTGTCACTGAATTCCAATGCTGTACAGTGTGTGAATCTGTGTGATTGTTGCGTGAGTAGAAGATCCAGTGTGGATGTGTATGCCGGGTTTGAGTGATGTCTGAATGTGTATGCATTAGGATGAATAATAGTGTACTTTGTTTTTGTCAAATGATTTCCTAATGCATTTGGTCGACTACAGTTCCAGGTGTGATGTTTGGCATTGAGGTCTCCTACAATGATATGTTGTCTGTCGGTTTCAGTTTCTTGTAGCAGTGTCTTGGTGATGTCAAGTGTTCCTCCTGGGCGCCTGTATATGCATGTAATTTTGTATGTGTGTTTGAGTTTGATTTGTATTGTAATTGCTGTATGTTTTTCGTCATTGAGTGTGTTGTTGTTTACCAGTCGTGATGGGACGTCATAACGCACCAGGAGTGCGACGCCACCGTGTCCGGGGGTTTGTGAGTCAAGTCTGTATGTGTGGTAACCGCGAAAGTGTATGTGTGTTTGTCTGTTGAGTTTTGTGTCTGTGAGTGCGACAACTGATGGCCTGTGAGAGGCCAGGAGGGATTCTAGCTCTAGCTTACGCTTTGCGAGCCCTGTTATGTTATAATTAATGATAGAATGTCTATCCATTTTTTGTTCCTGAGAAAACTTGTTGAAGCACAATGTTCAACGTGCTCATCAGGGTGTGCATCATCGCCTTCATGTCGCTGAACATGGAGACCAGGCCATCAACCCATGGGGGTTGTTCCGTGGACGATTGGGTGGGTTGGGGTGGGGCCGATGGGGCCGGTGGTCCGTTAAAAACAACCCCTGCATAAGAGCGTGGGTCAGAGGTGGTGGTAGCAGCGCTAGATGCGGTCTGCTGAGTTATGTTAGGTCTGATGACCTTTGTTTGTGCTTTGGTCTTAATAAGTTTGACCCTAGCAGGGCATTCGCGGTAAGAGGCCACATGTGGGCCACCGCAGTTTGCACATTTAGGGGGAATGTTTCGGGGACACTCTGATGTTTCGTGGTTATCACCACAGCGTACGCATTTGATGATGCGCCCGCAGAAATTTTTGGTGTGGCCGAATTCCTGGCAGTTATGGCACTGCCTGGGGCCAGCAATGTTCTTCATTTTTTCTACTGAATAGATCATGTGGTCTATGGCACCCACTTTCTCTATGTCTTTAAGCGTGACATTATTTTCAGTTGTTAGTATGAGAAAAGATAACTCGGTTTTAACACCGGTTGGGCTTGTCTTCCGCATTCTCCATATAGACTTAAACCCAGGAAGACGGGTTTGGAATGCGTTGTTTAATGATGTTAGGGAGTGATCTAAGTCAAACCCTTTAATTATAAATTTTTTCAGTGGTTTTGTGCCCCGAGGAGCATATGAGTGGTAGTCAATGTCCTTGTTGTCATTTAACAATTCTATGATATTGTCATATTCAGTCTTGGTTGAGACGAATATTTTTGTCTCAACCTTGGTGGACCGTATTGAAAAATTCTCAATTCCGTTATTAAGGAATGAGTTTTTAAGCTCAACCGCTGAAATGGCTGGCCTGATTATAATGGGGGGGGGTTTGTGTGTTTTGTTATTTGTGGGGTTGGCTGTTGTTATTGGTGTGTTATTGTTCATGCTTGTGGAGGGTTGTATATTTAATGCATCGAAGGGGTTGGGTGTTTCGATGGATGTGGTCGCGGCGTGTGTTGGTCTAGGTTTAACTGTAATTTTGCGCTTGGGTGTGATAAAACCTTCTGCGTCGTGTGTATTATGTCTCTTAAGAGCTTTTGATTTCTGTATTTGTGTGATGTTTGTTTTCGTGTTGTTTTCTGTTGCAGCTTGTGTAGTAGTGTCCGTTGTTTGAGGTCCGTTGTCGTGTTCCATGTTTTCAATGTTCATGATTTTTAAAGTTTATACTTACAATCTAATACAGTAATAGCAACTAAAGCAATTAAATAATGTCTTAAAACTAGTACTCACGGAATCCTTACATCCTGAGGATGTAAGGATGGACACAAAAAGATCGCAACAGCCAAAACCGTTAAAAACCGTTAAAGCCGTTAAGCACAGGAACTAGCACTGTCACTATAAACAGACGGACCGTAATGAAGACACTATGTGATCCCTTTGGCTGCTGGCTGTCGACTCACTATCTGTTGAACTATATGATAATCCGCTTCTGGAGCTCTCCCATCCCCTATATCCTCTCCCATCGCCCCGTCCTACCTACTTCCAGGTCCCACCCCAACCCAGCTCTCTCATATCCATCCTTGTAATCCATCCTCATAACTCTGTAAATATTGTAAATATTATTATTATTAATCATGTATATAGTTTTTTAGTAGTAGGATATTTTATTTTTAACATACAACAAGAAGAGGACCCGCACCTCTAAATAATGAGAAGATTCCCTGATCGGGAAATATCATTTGTAAATAGTCAACAGACCTTCCAGTACCAACAGGTAGAAAAAGGTAAAATACAGTAAGTTTTATGATTTTTAATTATTTGTTTTATAATGTTCTTTTTTGTTTGAGGGATTAGAAAAAAAAAAGAAAAAAAAAACTATAGTTAATTCCGAGCAGTCTACAGCTAGCAGTCTTGGAAGAAGGACCTACTCCTGAATACCTCTCCAGCGAGCTGAAGATTATTCTTTCTCTTCACTTGCTTAGTTAGCGCCCGAGATTTGCTGAGGTCCATGCTTATCACTTGGATCTAACCTCGACAAACACCCAATCGGGTAAGGGTAGAGTTGCACTAGCAAGCTTCCCCTAGTGACAGCTGATGTTCTTGATACGGCCAGTTGATTGGTGCTACCTGTTGTGCTCTCGTTACGGTCTGTCCTGGTGCTCCTGTCACGTGAGTTCACTATTTACTTAATAAGTAAAAAGTGTTAGATTTATTTAGTTTATTATTTTATTTACAAAAATGACACCGCCCACACATAGTCCAATAGCTACAGATAAAGTTGCTTCAACCTCATCTAACCCGCCCTCTCTGATTAAATTAAAACTAAAACGGAAATTCATTCTGTTTACTGATAGTGATGGCTTCACCACACTAAAGAAAAAACTAACATTTTTCCACCGACCCACAAATAGCCACATAGCTAAAACCCAAATCTCAAATAGCTTTGCAGCACTTAGCGGCCCGTCTACCTCTCAACAACAAACTACATCCACCCCAGCTACCCCACCAACTAATCAAAAGCCGTACAAAACGACCCCTATTGTTATTAGACCACCAATATCATCGGTGGAACTAAGAAAACACCTCTTAGAGGCTAATATAACATCATTTATCATTCGTTCTAAGCAGAACGAAAATAAAATATTCACAAATACTAGGGCTGATTACGACGCCACTCTACATTTGCTCCACCAATCGGATGATATCGACTTTCACACTTACGCCCCAAGAGGCACTAAACCTCTCAGGAAATATATTTTAAAAGGGTTTGACAGTAACCACTCTGTCAGCTCTATAGAAAATACCCTCAAGTCCCGCCTACCCAGGTTCAAAAGCATCTGGAGGATGTAGAAAACCGAAGAGAATGGGAATAACAGAAATCTTCCACTCCTCATTGTAACCACTGACGAAACCGCCACCTAACAAGAAAAGGAAAAAATTAGTCCAATCGATCATATGGGATACTCATTTGAAAAACAGAAATATCAGCGGCCCCAGGAATTGCCAGGAATTTGGCCATACAAAAAATTTCTGTGGACGCACCATAAAATGTGTCCGATGTGGTGATAACCACGACACTAAAGAATGCCCCCAAAACAACCCTCTGAAATGCGCAATGCCCCCAAAACAACCCTCTGAAATGCGCAAACTGCTGTGGCCCTCATGTGGCCTCTTACCGTGATTGCCCAAAAAGGCAAATCCTTCTTAAAAAGAAGAAAACTAAGATCAAAATAAGACCAAATAACAACACCCAGGAGACTGCATCTCCTGCTCCCACCACCACCTCTGCCCCAAACTCATACGCAGGTATCCTATTCAACGGATCACCTACCCCCCACACCTACACCTCCATCCCCACCTCCCCAACCGTCCACTGATAAACCCCAAAGGGTTGAAGACCTAGTCTCCATGTTTAGCGACATGAAGGCCATGTTAAATACCCTTATCAGCACGCTTAACATCGTGCTCCAACAAGTATTCGCAGCTAAAGTTAATGGATAGACACTCTATCCTTAACTATAACATAGTTATAACCTCTCATAGGCCTTCAGTTGACGCACTCACAGACACAAAAATTAAGAGGCATACGCAAATACACTTTCGCGGCCACCACTCTTACAGACTTGACTCACAAACCACCGCACACGGTGGCGTTGCACTTCCGGTGCGTTATGACGTGCCCTCTAAACTTATAAACAATAACACACTCAATGACGAAAAACACACAGCCGTCACTGTACAAGTAAAACTTAAACACACATACAAAATCACATTTATATACAGAAGAACAGGAGCTCAACTCGAGACCTTCAAAACTCTCTTACGGGAAACCGAAACAGACAGACAATACCTCATCGTAGGGGACCTAAACGCTAAACACCACACATGAAATTGCACATAATCAAATGCATTAGGTGCCCATCTCACTAAAACAAAATACACAGTTATACACCCCATCGCCTACACATACAGACATCACTCAAACCCAGCGTACACATCAACACTTGATCTGCTTCTCACACAACAATCACACAGATTCACAAATTGCACAACAATAGAATTTAGCGATAATGATCACATCCCCGTCATTTACCATCTCGGCCGTGACAAAACAAGAATCCCACCAACCGAATACAAATACAACTTCAAACAGGCAGATTGGAAACAATACAAGAACACACACAGTCTACACTAACACACCTAACATCACACCTCTCACAAACACCCAAGACATAAACAATGCCATAAACACTCTCCAAAACATCATGCACGAAGCCGTCTCCATCTCGATACCCACATTCAACCCCACTCCCATCCACCTACGCCAGCCACCAAAACACATACACACACTAATCAAACAACACAACAACATAAAAATCTGCTGGTATAAGGACTAAAGACCCAACATACAGACCTATCATAAACAGTCTTACAAGACAAATCACATCATTAATGTTGCAGTGAAAAACATCCCTCTGGCACGAACAATTACGCCGTGCCCATAACGACCACAAAAACTTATGGAAACTAGTCAGAAGCCACAACACCAAATCAAAATCGGTGAAAATACAACGAGGTGTTGACCGCAGATCAGGCGACCATTCTTGCTGATCATTACGTCGATAGAGACGCAGCACGTACTAATACCACATATCACCACAGTCCACAGACAGATGTAACACAAACCATATTTTCCTCCGATAAAGAACTGACTGCAACTCTGAGAAAAACGATGGGAAACAAATCAACAAGAGAGGACAACATACCGTATGTCCTGCTCAAACAACTCTCCAGAAAAACCCATATGTGTTCTCCTTAATATTTTTAACTCATGCTCACGCCTTAGATATAACCCTACCGAGTGGAAACATACTATAGTTGTTCTCAAACTCAAAAAAAGAGGAGCGACACCGGAAGAATACCGGCCCATCAGTCTCCTCAACCACGTCTCAAAAATACATGAGAAACTAATGCTCATACATGTCCGAAAACACTGTGACACACATGACATCATCCCCTCGGAACAAACCGGGTTCTCTCGCGGTGTTAGCTGCTACCATCACGTAGCAAAACTGCAGTATGATACAGCTAAAAACCTCAACAAAAATCTTGCCACCGCAATGATTTCATTAGATTGCACGCAGGCATTTGATTCTGTATCCCACTCCACTCTAATTGACCAATTCCGACTTCACCAATTACCGAACCAACTGGTCGACATCAGTGGCCGGACATTTTCTGTCCGTGTCAAATCTGAGATCTCTGCCCTCCCTCCCCGCCCAGTTACCTGTGGTGTTCCTCAGGGCTCATAAACATTTATACAGCCCATATATTAGGGCAAAAGATTGACGATGCACAAATCGCTGCATATGCCGATGATATTGCTATATACACAGCAAGCATGAATGCAGATCACGCCATGCGCAATGCCCAAACAGCAGCCCAACAAATCACAGAACAACTTAAAAACATAAATATACACATGAACACACAAAAAACAGATGCCATCACATTTTCATGCAAGAAAACACTGAAACAACAACCAAAACTAAATGGAAAAACCATTCAGAACAAAAGACAGCTCACATATCTCGGTATGAAACTTGAATCACACTTATCATTCACAGCTCACACAAAACACAGCTTACACAAAGCCAAAGCCACAAAACACCAACTAAATCACTTACTCTACTCACTATGACCGTCACTCAGACCAAGATCCTCATTTACAAAGCCATCCTCAGGCCTACACTGCTATACGCTGGCTCCCTCCTGCACTACCTATGCCCCTCAGCCCTGAAGTCTCTCCAAACATTCCAAAACAGCGTTCTGCAAAAAAACACCAAACGAACGTCTCTCGAAAGACGAAACATGATACACATTCTCAACGAATTACAACTCGACACTGTTAAACAGCACATCACTAGAAGACACGTAAAGTTCTTCGACAACCTTCCTGCCTCATTTAACCCCCTATTCCGCTCCATCACCCCATCGCCCCTTACTGCCAGATGGCAGGGCCGAAAGGGACCACTTAACCCTGTAAACACCATCCTTTAATCCGCTTCTGGAGCTCCCCCATCCCCTATATCCTCTCCCATCGCCCCGTCCTACCACCTCCCACATTCCACCCCAGCTCCGCTCTCTCATATCCATCCTTGTAAATATAACCCTGTAAATATTATTATTATTAATTTTGTATATATTATTTTATTAGTAGGCCATTTTATTTTATTTCTTTTACTAAACAACACGAAGAGGACCCTCACCTCTAAATAATGAGAAGATTCCCTGATCGGGAAATATCATTTGTAAATAGTCAACAGACCTTCCAGTACCAACAGGTAGAAAAAGGTAGAGTACATAAAGTTTTATGACTTTTATAATTATTTGTTTTATTAATCTTCTTTTTTGTTTAAGAGATTGGAAAAAGAATAAGGTACAGTTAATTAATTATTATTCTGCAGAATATTATTTGCGTTTTAAAATTAATACATTATTAAATTCATATTAAATTTTAACGGCCGTAATTAGTATAGATTGATTGTTAATTAATATAAGGCAAAGTAAGATAATAATTGTATCATCTAATTGATAAGTATAGTATGTTGATTAAAGATATTTATTTTTTTTCTAATATGAGTATAAAAATAAATCGAACATTTAATTAGAAAAGTGGAGTATTGTTCCATCATTATTTTAGGTCTCCTTAAATATAAATCATTGAAGACAAAGAAGTAAATTATTTTTTTTATTGCTGTTTGGAAAACGATGTAACGTTTTCCAAACAGCAATAAAAAAAATTCGGGAAGAAAAAATAATAAAAATAACGAGACAGACGAGGAGTGTGACGTACCCCTATAAAAATGTATAAATAAATTATATGAAATGAATATATAAATTACATTTATAAATAATTTATATAAACTATGTATATATACATAATTTTATTATGTATCACATAATTTATTTATTTAATTTATTTTATAAGTTAAGGTACACAGTGTAACTGTATATAACTTAATCCTAATCCTAAGATGTAAACACTCTCTAAGACTATATATAGAGGATTACTAAGGCAATAAAGTCAGTCTTTTCTCAACAATTATGCGTGTCATTTCGTTCCTTTTTTTCCTTTTTTTATTTTAAGTCCTCGGAACGAACATAAGTTATATATGTATGTGAACGAACATATGTGTGTGACATTCCTCTGTACTATGGTTTATGAAAGTTTCTAAGGGTTATTAGGAGAAGAATATAAAATGTACCCCCCATTCAATGACCTTCCAATGACTCCAGATACTCTAATGACCTTAAATACAGTGCAAAAGTCTATTATTTTCGCGGAAAATACGATTAAAACTATATAAAAAAAGAAAATGAAAGTTAATGTTTAGTTGAAATTCTGAAATATAATATATTGACCCTTTCGTGATGGGACGATATTTTTTCTAGAAGTTTTTGAGAAATTAGGAAGACCTAGAAGTTGTTTGATTATATTGATTATCTACGATGGTTGATTTATCAGAAGCAGTGTCGGATATGAAAAACACATGTTCAAAGCTTTATATTGTTTGAAAGTTTGATAGAACGCAGTTATGTAACAGGCATGGGCGTAGAAAGGTACCAGGCCCACCAGAAAATATTTTAAAAAGAATTACTAAGAAGTAAAAAAAAAAAAAAACAACCGAAAGCATTTTGTTGGCCACGCCTATAATGTCAATCTCCAAGCACATTGGCGTAGATAAGTAGATATCATGTATATATATGTACATATATATATATATATATATATATATATATATATATATATATATATATATATATATATAGATATAGATATAGATATAGATATAGATATACATAAGAGACGGACTGGTCCTCCCAGACACATGCCGGCGCCTCCCTAGAGAATTTGCTTAGCGACGCCAATGGTGAGAGGGCATTTGTGATATTCAATTTGTGGGAGTAATCCTGAAGCCCAAGACTCTTTACGGTTATTTTTTTATTTAGTATAATATCCTTGAATTCTTAGATAGTAAAATATTGGATTTCAGAGGGAAAAAAAAAATCGAAAATTATAGTGTCAATACAAAGATCTTGCACACTTACTGGTATATTTATATTATGATGATTTATTTGAAACTTAGCGTCTTGGTGGATGATGTCGTAGAATCTGTAAAGAAATACATTCCAGTCTTCTTCACTGACAACACTGAAGTGCCACTCGTCAATGTCGGCATGCTGGTTGTAACGGATCATTTCAACTATCCTTTGGACTGCGAAGTCTAAGCAATCCAGTGGGACCTGTCACATCGAAAAATCATGTTTGACTTCTATTTATAAAAATTAGGATTTGCATTAGTTGTGACTGTCATTTTACCGTTCCGTCCTCGCTAAAAATCTGAACCTTGGAACCAAGTTCCATGGAAGATACGAATTTTCGAATCAGAGATATGCAAGCATTTATTCGGTACTGTTTCATAAAATGTTTCACATCTTCGGGACATCTTACTTCATAAGTCCTGGGTATCTTGACGTCAATAAACCCTTTTTGATAAAGGAACGGGAACAGGTCTCTGATTGACGAAGCCAAGGCTGTCTGAAATCATGACGGTTATAAAGCTTTGAGTTAGAGAGATTACAGTTTCAAATTTATGAACGGCTAGTTTAATTGAACGTTTTCAATTAATACCAACCTGTATAATATTACTATTTTATAGTATATCTGTAGATACTCGTAAGTGAACTGAAATAATAGGGATTTACGAAGTTTTGCAAGAATATTATCGCATTAATGTCACGCACATGCACATCTACGGGACAATCAAATGTAAAAATACTTTGACGGGGATGAAAAACTTTTATTACCCCAAAATTGTTCGTTGCGAACCCGCCCTATTTGTCTTAATAAGAGTAGAAAAGGACGTTAAACACCAAAAAAAAAAGAAAGAAAAAAGGATAAGCATGAAAATTGCATAAAAATTATTGTTAAAAATTACCAAAAATATAATTCAAAATACAAACCAAAAAAAAAAAAAAAATGCAGATGGATATGAAAATCATATTTTCTCGTACATTTTGGGGGAAATAAATATCCTTCCAATCCCTCCCATTGCGTACGCCGCAATTTTATTGCACTGTCAGGGCATAAAGTTCAGCAAGACCTGAAGAGCAGCGTCCCTTCAACATTGGTACTGGAGAACACGACACCCACTAGAGGCCAGACGGGGAACCATCCACACCGCCCACGGGATCGCACCGTCTCGGACAACGCTTTCTGAACTAAACCTGCTGCGCCATGTGTCGGTCCAAGGAGGGACAGAAGCCGGGGCCGGTTGGGTGGGGTAGCGGGAGAAGCTCTCTCACATTTATAAATGAATAAATAAAAAATCAATATTTCAATCATTTTGTTTAACTACTACTCCTACCCCTGAAATATGTTGCTAACCACCAGTATCTTCTTTTCTTGGTAAATGCCTACCTAATAATTTATTGTGTATTCAAAATCTTTACAAATAGACCTTTTATACAAAACTATGGAAGAAAAACACAAGGCAATCTTTCAATGAACAGTCTATTTTTATTAAAACTCTAGAATGGAGTTTGTAAAAATTAATGAATTAAAAAATTATAAGACGTAGTAAAAATTAATGAACTAAAAAATTAAAAGACGTATAAAATTTACAAAACGTGAAGAATAATTTTGTTGTAAATAATAAATCGATGTTAAAATATGAATATGAAGATATTTCTGTGCATGGAACTTTGGCAGAAATTCAACGATTTCCATTTCAATTACAATCCAGGCGGACAAGAATAAATCTTAATTTATTGTTGAAGAATGATTCTTCCTAGGACACTCCCCTGGCGGAACCTGCCCGCAAGGGAGCGCGTCCCCCTGGTGGCGGATGGGGGATGGGGATGGGGGTCCTTCTTAGGCGGGGTGGCCTGAATATACTGAATAAAAGAATAAATACCCGTGGACTAACAGTGCTGGAGGGTATGGCCCGGCAACCCTTTCTCCTGAGGGGATATAATTATTAGGATACGGGACCTCCTCTGCTGGGCTCACCCGTAGTGGAGTAAATTCGATTCAAAGCAACTCAACTTGCCTCGGATCTGGACGAACTCATCGGCTACGACACTGCGCTCGAAAGGACATCAGATTTGGAACGTGGAATATTAAGACATTGACTGGCAAAGAAATTGAAATAGTGGAGGGAATAGAGTTCTATAAAGTAGATGTTCTAGGCATCAGCGAAGTAAGGAGGAAGGGTCACGGAGAAATATATTTGGATGAACAGTATATTCTTATATGCTGTAGGAGTGAGGACAAAGGAAGGGATTGTATTAATTATGAAGGATAGTCTCTTTGTAAAAGTAGAGGAATTCGGACCCTCATCATCCAGAATAATTAAAGCATGCCTTGAGTTGTCGATAGGAAAAGTTGGCAAATCCAAGTTTACGCCCTAACGGAAGATGTAGATGTAATATACATCGATCAATTCTGCGCTAAACTAGAAAGGGAAGTCATTAAAAGCCAGAATAGGAATAGAGAAGTAATCATAATGGGCGACTTCAATGCCAGGACTAGGTGTGGCTATGCAAGAACACACGGAGTAATGGGACCACATGGAGGCGAACACAATAAAATGGAATTAGCCAAAGACTAATAGATTTTTGTGTAGACAGCGATCTTCTTATCGGCACCTCATAATTTCCCCACATGAAAATAAATAAAATATTTTTTTCGGCCAAAGAGAAAAATGTAAATAGCATAAATGACTATCACATATATTGATTAGGAGACTATTTACTGATGTTAAAGCAATTAGGGGAGTGGAAAAGTAATTAGTAGTGATTAGTAATACTAAGTATTAGTAATAGTGATTAGTAGTAAGTAATTAGTAGTAGTAGTAGTGGAAAAGTAATTAGGGTCGGACCACCTTCTGTTGATTGGAGATACACAAATACTCCATCCAAGAAAGGAAGGCCCTAGAAGCTACAAGAAAATTGATAATGTGAAGCTCCAGTCAAAGGAAAAAGAACGGAATATTCAGAGTTATTGGATTTAAACTTAGGGACACCGATATGGAAGGAAATGTGGATGAAGAAAGCCATATTGGAAGCGGCTACGACTACTTGTGGGATTGCTATTATTTCATCGAAAAGGAAAAGAATTAAGTGGTGGAATGAAGGGGTAAAGGCATCAGTCACGAGGCTGATTCCATATACTTGGAAGAAGTACCACAGACATAAGACGAAATGAGTCAAAGATGGTATTGAGAGTGGCCAAAATAAAGAGCTGGTAGGAATTCGGTCAAAGCCTACAAAATGACTATAAAAAAAATGTCAAAGTTAAGGCAATGAAAGAAAAGAAAAGTGAACCAATAAGTATTGTTAAAAATGAGAGAGGCAGATTGGTCACTAAAGATAAATATATTTTGGAGAGATGAAGACGCCATTACTCAGGGACTTTTTCTGGGAATGTTAAGGAGATAATAACAAGAGGGAATGTACAGGAGGAACACAATGTAATGTAATGTGATCTGGGAAGAAGAGATAGAAGTCGCAATGGAAAAGTTAAGACTTGGCAAGGCAGCTGACAGATGCCGTATAGCTCTCGAATTCTTCAAATTTGGTGAAACGAAACTGTTAAAAGCACTACAGTTTCTTTTCCAGAAAATATACACTGATAAAACTATACTTGAAGAATGGGAATATAATGTAATTATCATTATTCATAAATATCTGATGTGGGCAACACATGACTTCCTTGTACGCCTATTAAATTATAAATCCGTGATACTGAATTTGGTTACTAGTTTCCGACTAAGGAAGCTAAAGGAAGTAAAGAAATAATCCAAGGAAGAATAAAACAGAGAGATACGAGGAAGTCAGAAGCCCAATAAATAAGTCAGGAAGCAGGATGACTAGCCGCCAGAAGAATCTGTCTCAGAAGTTCCTTACGCAATATCTCAGCTAATAATGGTCCGATTTAAATGATTTTTATTTCGTTTTGTAGGGAATTTCATTAGCTTTCGTTTAAATACAATAAACCAGACGGCGGACTTTTTTTTTAGATTTTTTTTTATTCGATATTTGGATTATACGTATCTTTAAACGTAAAACATCCTCAAATTTTGAGGGGAGGGGGATAGAAAAATTTTTTATTGATAGTCTAAGATGACCGTCAAGTAAAGTGCCACTTCCGGTTTTCCAATTTAGACCAAAATCTAGTAAGTTTTTAAAATCAATATATAAGTTATAAATACCAAATTTGAGAAGTTTTAATATAATTTAATTATAAGCATAGTATTTTAATATAATTTTTGATGGAAATAAATTATGACCTTCAAGTAAAGTACCACTTCCGGTGATCAAGCAGTGACCAATAAGGGAGGTTCACAACTAGATTTTAAAACAATCCTAAATACAACATTTCAATTTTCTACGGCTAACTGTTTTTGAGTTATGCGAAATGCGAACGTACGAACGTTCGTACAGACGCCACGACGAAACTAGTCAAAATGGATTCAGGGATGGTCAAAATGGATATTTCCGTTGAAATCTGAAAATCGAAAATTTTCGCGATAACAATACTTCCTTTACTTCGTACAAGGAAGTAAAAAAGAAAGTGCAAGCGATTGTGGGAAATATAGACTTATCTGCCTATCTCACGTTGTATACAAGCTATACACTTCAATATTAGAAAAGAAATTGAGGATGCTTATGGAGGAGGATTTTGCATATGGAGGAGCAATCTGCATTCCGACCACAATGCCAAACCCAAGATTTCATTTACTCTCTGAGAACTATTATATACAAGTCTTGGGATCCAGATAAGAGTGTCTTCTTGGTATTCCTTGTCCTGAAGGCTGCCTTTGACTCTGTTCCTAAACAAGAATTATGGGATGCCCTCTCCACCAAGAATATCCCAAGGATTAATAGAGCTATCAAGTCCACATACCATAATTCCAAAGGTACAATTAGGATCAACGGAATTGATGTGGTTACTATGAGAACATCATCAACCTCTTCTGCTTGTATCATCGTCATGTTCGAGTAGGAAAATAAAACGATTTTTTTTTCTTATTTCCAATAAACAAGGTTTTGATTTTCTTTAGAAGGCAAAACCTCAGCAGAAGTCGTAGCCCTGGCACGTCGATCTCTTTTTACTCCTTTGGTGGTTTTGTTTTTCATCTAATGTGTTATAGTACCAACTATTGCAAATAAAGTAAGTTAAAAATTAAAAAAAAAATTAAATAAATCCAGCAATACTTTTGTTCAAAACACTAAACAGCTTTTCTAATTTTTGAACCTCGATACCTAATTGAGATTAAAATGGATAAAGAGGAAGGCCTAAATTATTGCTCTCAGAATTCAATAACACCCGAAGTACAAGCTGTAAAACTACCGAGGGTATTCAACTTCAGGTGAGATCAGTTCACTTAATTATTATTGACCAAATATGACGGGTTTGTAAGTAACTATCCCGGTTAAGAATAAATGTTGGAGTAGCGACTTGGATGGTACCTTCATTGTTCGGTCAAAGAAGATATGACAGATCTAGATAGTATAGACCTACTTATCGGAAAGTCCAACATAATCACTCCACACAAAATAAATTACATATCTGTAAATTAATGTCTAAGCTGGATTGGAGCTGCCAAGTTGTAAAATAGCTGTCAAATGGGAATATTCCCATTTAATAATTTAAATAGAGCATTAATTGTCGATGCTTAGGACTATCGTCACGTTTATTATAAGTGTTCCAAACAAAAACATTAATACTTGCTTTACAGCCAATCGAACTTCTGTAATATATGCTCCCATGGTTCTGCCAGCTTTGTGGTCCTGAAGTAGTCTGCATTTTAAAATAATTCTAGGTTTTATATAGAGTTGTAAATTTTTTATGTGATCCAAATTATAGTGTTATTATGTTTTCTGTTGTATTTTAGAAGGATGTAAACAATTATTAGTGTTTGATGTATTGATATTTAACATATGTTTAATGCGATACATTGAAATTTGCTATCAGGCTGAGAATTAGGTTCGATTCGGCGCCCTTAGCATATAACCATGAAGGTTAAACTAAAAAAAAAAACTTTTTTTATGGACTAACCTCTAATTTTCTCTCTGATTTCCTGACTTTTCTATATTCAATAAGTGCTTTATGGTTTTCTTTATCAATTACTTTCCGACTAGTTTTCATAGTTAGTTTGCTCATATTTACGTGTTCTATGTGATATATTTATTTTTAACTTTTTCCAATTTCTTTTTATGATTTGGAATATATTTGAATAGTTATATGAATGTAATGTGAATTTAGGAATAATGAAGAAATATTTTTTATGGATATTAAACATATGGTAATGAAATTTGGTGAGTTTGAAATAGCAATATTATAAATGAAAATCATGGTTGCATAAAAATGTCTCATAGTTTTCTTTTTTTCTTTTCTTTTTTTTTTTGCGATGAGAAGATACTTTTGAAAGCTCTGATGTAATTTCTGATTCTCTTTATACGTATTCAAAATATATAGGTACATTCTTATTCGTACTCTTCCCTCTTCTCTTTCTTCCATGTCGGGCAGAGGAAGTGAACCATGAGGCATGCCAGTGGCGTGAGTTTGATTTTGGAAGCTCCTTGTAGCCGGGTTAAGATTCTTGCTCAGAATTTTGAAGATATGTTTTATACATAATAATACAAAGTTAGTTATTAATTGTATTATTATATATAACATAATATATTTGGATATTGTATTTTATTGTTATAATGAGCTCAAAATACATTCAAAATACGATCTTGTTGCCAGACAAAGAAACATCTTGTGATACATTATTCCCGGAAAACACAAGATTCTCCTCAATTTCTTTTTTATGTCTAAAATGATACAAGCACCACCTATACTCTTCAGTTATAGCTAAACAAAATTCTATTTCACATTTTATGAAATCTCTTCTAGGCAATATAATCGAATAATTTTCAAAGTTTCCGTAAGATGTGGTAACTTTGGGACAACTTTTGAGGATTTCATGATTTCTCATGCACAACATTTTTTTATTTTTCACATCCTGCTATTTTTGAACAATGGCCCTGCATGTAGGCTCATTATTTATTCCATGAAGACATTTTAATTTGGCTCACGTGAGGAGCTAACCTTTTTTTTTGTATGTAACAGTTTTAACTCGTCACGTAACTCAGTGGCAGAGGCAATTTCGAATGAAAAGTCGCAAGAATTCACAAAATGATCTCACATTGCACACCTAATTACCTTCAGAAACATTTAACCACGTTTCTTAAACCGAGAAACCTCCTAAAATTCATCTAACTGGTACCTGGTATAGGTCACTATTCTCCTACTATAAAATCTTTTTCTGGTTGATTTTGTTGGGCCTTTTCAGTGCTGTCGTTTGTTTGTGGCTCCAAGATGTCACAGGGCCCAGGCTCCCGAATGTGGATGGAAACGTGCGAGTAGCTGCTGGTTTCACCTTCTTAGATACAGTTGTTCTTTTCGAGGAACTTGTTTCAGAACCTGAATTGTGAAGAAGTTGAGTTGAGGAGGATCGAGGAATGACAATGCAAAACTTCTCAAATTAGTAATAAATTTTGGCTAACATTGGCAGACCGGAAGTGGTACTTTCCTTGAAGGTCATTTTAGATTTTCATGAAACATTATATATTAAAATATAATGCAAAATATCTCAAATATGGTAAATAGGACTTTTATATCGATATGAATATATTTACTAGATTTTGGTTAAAAATTGGTGAGCTGAAAAGTGTATTTTAATTGAAGGTCATAATAAGCTTACATCAAAAATTAAATACAGAAATCATATATTTCGATAATAAAGATTGCAAACGTAATTTGGTTTCCAGTCCAATTAAACATTTTTATTACTTGGTTAAAGTGTTAAAATTGAGCTTAAAATACTGGATTTCCTCCCCATTTGTGAGATCAACAAGTCTGCTGCAGGAGAATAAGATATAAGTTAAGTAGGATTTTCCGCTTAAAATGACAATAATAAACAGTCTCACCAGACAAATCACTTCTCTAATGTCGCAGTGGAAAAAATCCCTCTGGCACGAACAATTACGACCCCAAAAACTTCTGGAAATTAGTCAGAAGCCACAACACCAAATCAAAATCGGTGAATACAACGAGGCGATGAGCTTCTCACTCCCGCAGATCAGGCTACCATACTTGCTGACTATTATGTCGATAGAGACTCAGCACGTACCACTACCATTTACAACCACAGTCCACTGACTGATATAACTCAAACCATATTTTCCTCCTATAAAGAACTGACTGCAACTCTGAGAAATACGAGGGGAAACAAATCAACAGGAGAGGACAACATACCCTATGTCCTACTCAAACAACTCCCCAGGAAAGCCCATATGTTTCTCCTCAATATTTTCAACTAATTCTCACGCCTGAGATAATACCCTACTGAGTGGAAACATGCTATACTTGTTCCACTTCTCAAACCCAAAAACGAGGAGCGGTACCGGAAGAATACCGGCCCATCAGTCTCCTCAACCACGTCTCAAAAATACATGAGAAACTAATTCTCATACATGTCCGAAAACACTGCGACACACATGACATCATCCCCTCGGAACAAACGGGATGCTCTCGCGGCGTTAGCTGCTACCATCACGTAGCAAAACTGCAGTATGATACAGCTAAAAACCTCAACAAAAATCTTGCAACCGCAATGATCTCATTAGATTGCACACAGGCATTTGATTCTGTATCCCACTCCACCTTAATTGATCAACTCCGGCTTCAACAATTCCCGGACCAACTGGTCGACATTATTGGCCCCTACATCAGTGGCAAATTTCTGTCCGTGTCAAATCTGAGATCTCCACCCCGCGCCCAGTTACCTGTGGTGTTCCTCAGGGCTCGGTCCTTGCGCCAGTCCTTTTCAACATATATACAGGCCATATAGTAGGGCAAAAGATTGAAGATGTTCAAATCGCTGCATATGCTGATGATATTGCTATATACACAGCCAGCATGAATGCAGATCACGCCATGCGCAAGGCCCAAACAGTAGCCCAAAAAATCACAGATCAACTTAAAAACATTAATACCCACATAAATACACAAAAAACAGATACCATCACATTTTCATACAAGAAAACACTTAAACAACAACCAAAACTGAATGGGCAAACCATTCAGAACAAAAAACAGCTCACATACCTTGGTATGGAATTGGAATCACACTTATCATTCACCGCTCATACAAAACACCGAATACACATAGCCAAAGCCACAACACACCAACTAAATCACTTACTCTATTCACCAGGGCTGTCACTCAGACTCAAGATCCTGATTTACAAAGCCATCCTTAGGCCTACACTGCTCCACGGTGCCCCCATCCTGCACTACCTATACCTCTCAGCCCTGAAGTCTCTCCAAACATTCCAAAACAGCATCCTACAAAAATCACAAAACGAACGTCACTCGAAAGACGGAACATGGCACACATTCACATTGAATTATAACTCGACACTGTTCAACAACAATCACAAGAAGTTCTTTGACAACCTCCCTGCCTCATTTAACCCACTTTTTCGCGCCATCACCCCAGCTTCCCTTCCTGCCAGATGTCAGGGCCGAAAGGGACCACTCAACCCGGTCAACACCGTACTTTAATCCGCTTCTAAAGCATCCCCATCCACTATATCCTATCCCACCGCCCCGTCCTGCCAACTTCCTAGTCCCACCCTGGGGTGGCACCCTGTGCTGGCAACACTCTCTCATATCCATCTTTGTAAATATTGTAAATATTATTATTATTAATTTTGTATATAGTTTTTAGTAGTAGGTATTTTATTTAACGTACAACAAGAAGGGACCCTCAACTCTAAATAATGAGAAAATTCCCTGACCGGGAAATATCATTCTAATACCAACAGGTAGTAAAAGGTAAAGTACATCAAGTTTATAATTTATCTAATTTTCTGTTTTATTAATGTTCTTTTTGTCTGAGGGATTAGAAAAAAAAAAAAAAAAAAACTGTCGATTTCCAATGCTTTATCTAGTGATATTGACAGTTTTAATGTTGTCACGGAAGAAATCTCTTGGAAACTAGTTACCTACTGAAAGAAAACGACATATAATAACGGAATGAGACCTCCAGAAACAAGAGTATGTCTATGTGCCGAGTGTCGTTTTTGAGATACTGCATTCTTCGGATACTAGTAACAAAATACAGGATCACTTTTTGAGCCACCGATTTATAGTTTAATAGGCGCAGAAGGAAGTCATGTGATGTCCACATCAGATTTTTTTTGGTGGAGTTTCTGCCATTTCTTATAAAAAGAGCTACTGGTAAGCAAAATATTAGTTCGACGTTTGCCACTAAGTTACCATTCATTTTGGGCATTTTTTACGTTTCTATTAATTTCTCACTGGAAAAACAATATTTCATAACAGATAATGCGGCGTTATGATCTCAGATAGTTATGAGACGTAGTTCTGAGGGATAGTTATGACTTATATTGCGAAAGTAAAATTGTGCTAGACACATCATAACAAAGTTCCTATTAAACTGTAGAACTTGCGCATTTAAGTGAGGTTAAATCTTCATTTCATGGAAGACCACTAACCATGGACAAGGTCACGTTAAGTTTAGCAACCCTTGAGGCTCAAGGCACCATACCATACATACCAACAAGGTATCACTTCTGTTGCTAATTTTTGGCGAGAAATTAAAAAATAAAGCCCCATCTTATTAAAATCATAAAACTAAACTAAAATAAAATGTTTTAAATGTTAAGTTCAGTTAGTGAACATTACAAGGACCAAAGAACGTAGTTGTTTACAAAACGTTTCGCCAAGACTCATTAGTAGAGGAGACCTATTACTCCTCTGTGTATAAATATGTCATCGCTCTAACCTGATTTTTCACCTCCATCCAATCATTATGTATTCCTTGCCTTTTAAAAAATTTAATACTAAAAAAATGATATGATTTTACATGTTATTAGAATGTTACTGATCCTATCAACGGAATCGTAATTGGTCTTACCTTTGAAAAATAGTAACTTGACGATGGTATCCTACTGACAATGACGTTGTTGTTGATGAGTGACCAGTTGATGAAGCCGTTGACCCAGATGAACTTGACCGGATCAGTAGCCAGCATCCTGCCCAGAGTTCTGTTGTCGCTGGTGGGAAGCCCCTGGAGGCTGCGAATCAGCTGGGACCTCTCTTCCGGTCCGCCTTCGAGCAGGGAGATCGCACTAGTGATTATGTCATACAACCCCATGATATTGATCCTATCGTCTTATAACTTGTAGTGTATTAAATAGTTTTTACATTGTTCAAAACGATTTTGACTCCACCTTCTAACCATAAATATTAATGAAAAGAAAGTTAAAATTGGGTTGCTTAGTAACGAAATGAATGTCTAGGTTATAAAATACATTCGAAATTCCCCATCAAAAACTCTTATAGCAGTAAGCTACAAACTATTTTGTTTCTTTATCTTTTCTAACAAATCTCTGCAATCGTATTATTTCTTAGTATTAGTTCATTTAAGATCTGATACGACAGAGATAGTTAGCCTTTTTAGAAATCGTGACCCCCTTAAAAAATAAAAAAATGTTGGCATCCCTTTTAATCCATAATATGAAATATAGATAACATATTAAAATTCTAAACACTTAATTTCTGTATGGTTCTAATTGTCTCTCCATCACATTGAAGAAAAAGGTTTTATTTTAGTCTTATTATTTATCTTATGTCTCCCAATTTTTTTTCTTTCTTTTTTTTTTTTTTAGAGTACATATCAAATCCAACTTAGCGATTTTTCATATATGGAACTACATAGAACCAGGTTCCATTCCCTCCCTCTCCGAAACGGCTTCAAGAATCACTTTAGAGAAGCAAAAATAAAAAATCTGGAATAGAAACTACAACAAATGATGATGTGGAGGAAGCTGTTCCATCGATATTTAGGGGTATTTTTGACTTAAAGCCATTGTTCTATCTTGATTTTCCTAGAATTTTTTTTTTTTTAAATTATTAAAAAATTAAATAAAAAACAACACTAAGGGGTTCCACATTACCCGCACCTCCATAAAATTAATAAAATAAAATTTTGCTCATTTGGTGGTTGGACGAATGCAAATTGGAAATTGATAGTGTATTTAATATATAAAGATAGTAATTACCATAGAGGACGATACAATTTTTTGAAATTTTTTGCACTGCTAAGTCAAAAACAAAGTGGATTTCCACATCGCCTCTACCAACAACTATCGAATGTGAAAAAATGCGAATTTCATATTTTCTACTTTTGAAACGCACTAGGTGAGGCACCTAATGTGGTCAAGTCTTGAAAACCTAACCCCCCAAAACACACGAGTCAACACTTGAGAATTAGGAATTCAAAACAGCGTGCAATGCGTACAATTAACTAGTGCGTTTCAAAGTGACGAATATGAAAACCACATTTTATCACATTCGATAGTTTGGCATGGCAGAGACGATATTACCATATTTTCCTATATATTTTGTTTTAAAATTATTCTATAATAGTAAATCCTCAACATTTCGTGTGAAAACGAATATAAAACTTATGTGTAAGTGTTATATAGCAGTTAACAATAACCAAACTGTGCCTATTAATTTATGGAGTGGGATTGGGCAAAATCAGATTCCCTCGGCTTATCTCATATCGATTTCCTTTTTTTTCTATACGAAGCATTTTGCAGATGGTATACACAAGTCCTACGTTTAGTTTCTCGAGTGTCTAAATTCATAAATGGAAGTTGACTTAAAGGCCAACGCAGCCTAATTGGCAGATACCTATGTAGAAGACCTTTCAAGGAAGAATTTATTTTTGAAATTGAAATTATCAGATACCATGCGCTAACAATAGCGGGAAGCTTGGAAGATGCCCCTGCATCATCCATAGTAATTTAAAAAATATGGAGGTATATAACTTAAAGAGGTATATTCCAACCTTAAGTCTATTCTTTGCCATCCCAGTTTCTATTTTTTCCGGGAAGAAAGGAGTTTCAGCAAACTGAAACTAATTAAAAGTCATTTACGGAACTCAAGGTTATCAACAAAGGTTAACAAATCGAAGCGAAAACGAGCTGCTTCCATAAACTATGTGGAGATCATAAATATTTTTCTGAAAAAAAAGATCAGAAAGACAAATTTTAATGTTATTATTTGTAGTTGTTCATTCAAAGTGACGAATATATGGAAAAGCTTATCATGGTATATTGGCTAAAAAATAATTAAATAATAATAACTTTTTTGACTTATGAACATGTGCTGTGCTATTTAAATGAATAAAAAACCAAAAAAGAAAATTTGTTAGTTACAAATGGTGCAGATGATGGTAAAAAGTCTTTTGGTCTAATAAATGAGCTAGTCCACGAAGTTTTTCTGAACTTTATCGCAAGTTGTTTAGTCCTCGTGTCCGGAAAGCTTAAAAAAATTAAAACTTTTCTCACAAACCTAGCCTATTTATACTTTCCCGTTCTTTCCCAGTTTACCTTAGATCTTAAAACCATTGATTAACGAACTCATTTTAACTTTGTTCTCTTCTCACCTCGGTCAAAGCTTTTGTCGGTATATTATGGAATTATCGGATTTCAGCAATCCTGATTCATATTCATATCAGATTACAGCGTATACCACTCCAAGTCAACAAATTATTTGGTACGTTGAAGACCAAGAATATTAGGCTGTAAATTATTTCTTCAGTCAATTCATTAATAAAAATTTAATCTCTATAGCTTGGATAACCGAAACATTATAATGTTATAATGGAAAGTAACCCAGGGCCGAATCTAGTATTTTTTCTAGAGGAAGCAAGCTTAGTTTTTCCTTCTTTGATCACCTCCGCCCAATAAAAGCCAACAGTATTATAATTATATTTTTGGTAATATATTTCGAAATGAATACCATCTCATAACATTAACACATTTTATTGACTAAATTAAGTTTAATGGTAATAACATTTATTTGAAATAAATTTTAAAAGTTCTCATTAGGGATTGATCATTCTGTACCATCATGCGAATGCCAACTATTTAAAACTTCTCATTTAGTTTCCAGGGAAATTTCATGTAGTTTCCATGGAAACATTTGGCTTCCATTAAATAATAAAAATTATTATTTGAATCGCTTCATGCTAAAAGAAGATTTTTCAAACTATTTTCATAGTGACTAATCCCCTTTTAAAATAAAGCGATTCATTTACAACAATCACTGAAGTTTTTGCGTTTTTCATCAATCTCCACTACCTTCTGTAGGTTTAGATAGAAAAACAACTTTATTCTGGGACGACGCCCCTTTAGAATAACAAATATGCATGTTTGTTAGACATTAATTTTTCTAAAATCTTGAGCTTTCCAACGGTATATTACTTCTCTCATTTCCGTAAATTTGTTTATAATCTGAAATATTGAAAATATTTTTCCTATGTTTTCCTTTAGTTAAATATCAAATTCTTTCATAGTTTATATTTATCAATTTTTTCATCACAACCTGATACTTAGAGAAGGTTAACAATTTCAAATAAACAAAGTTAAGGGTACATTAGAGGAAGCCGTTATGATAATCGGCATTTAGCCCTGTCAGACTATTTCAATGAGGATAAGACATAGCTGATATAGCCTCAGAGAAGAAATAGCCCTCACGTGGCTGAGAATTGGTCATAAAAGATTGACAAATCTCCACCTAATTATGAAAGAAGCTCCTCCCAGATGTCGAAAATGTGGCAACATATTGAAAATATCACACATTTTAGAGGATTGTCCTTTCTACACGAGAAGGCTAAAGGAATGTGGGTGAGGCGTGAATTTTTTGGGAAGGGTCCTCGTTTCGGTTGCCGTAAAATTACAACTATGAACACTTCATATTTTTGGGCCAGTTCTTCGATAAATATTTTATTCTAGGTACGATTTTTATATTCGGGACAAGTTGCAAAAAAGGTGCCAAGTGCAAATCTTCAATAAAAAATAATACTTTCTCTGTAGGTCACATCATGAATATAGAACAAAAATAAATCGGGAGGAACGCAGAAAAACTGCAAACCTTGTCTACCACCGAGACGTCCACACTATGACACAATACCCAACAATTATCTCGTGTCTTCCAGTTCAAACGGTGAGACAAATTAGAGTAATAAATGTTTTTATTGATGTGTATCGCTTTTTGGTTGCACTTTTTTTTATATCCATTTAGATCTATTTCAAGAAATTTACATCTATTTAAAGCTTCACATGCATTTAGATGTAATACAAGTAACGTGCAATAAAAGTGCTTTGCTCTTTTGTATTAATTAAAATTGAGCAGACAAATCAAAATTATAACAAAAAAATTCAATGGAAATTTGCCGTCCCTTCAATTCTGCCGCCCGGGATAAATGCTCGTTTGCCCTCCCCCCCCTAGATCTGTCCCTGAAGTTAACTACCGCCACGCAATGCATACAATTAGATGAATACGAACAATATTATGAAAATTTCTATTCCCAATAAAATACAAAATATTTATATTGTTTAATTATTTATATTCCTATTTAGATACGTTTTGACTAGTACGATAAATGTTAGCAAGATAATCCAGCAAGATACTTACAAAATTTTTCTGTCCAGCCATTGGCTACAAGGTATTCTCTAATACACTTGTGTACATCTCCTAGAATAAAGAATGTATTTGCTGAACTTTCGTCCTGCAAATAATAATCAGTATTTTTTACAATATAAATACTTCAAATTTTAAACTATAAAGAGTCAACTTATCACTATTATTTACAGACTCTATTATTTCAGATTACTAGATGCAATAATTAAAGTTCCACAATCTTGTCTACGTTTTCGAATAGTCCAAACAATTACTAACTTAATATTAGTAAGTCCAACAAGAATAAGCCACTTTTAGCTTTGAAAAATATAAAATAACTAATTAATTTTTTTTCTCACAAATAATTTTACAATCATAAATCTATTGATGTCCAACTATCTTATGACTGGGACCTTACGGACGAACACTGCGTACGTACACGAACCATTTGATATTAATGGTTGCATAGTTAATACAAAGCTAATTTTTAAATGTTCTCAAAGATAATCGAAACTCGTTTAATTATATCCAATATTATAAAGAAGGCGAAAAATGTTTTTTAAAAAAAATAAAAATAGTACGTAATAGCGTTTAAAATACAGTAAAATGAGTTTTTAACAATTGAAATCGGTCAACAATTTTCCGCAAAAAAGATTAAAAACCTTGAAATTTCACCATATTTGGATATTTTATTACAGGTTTAATTATTTGTAATTATCGCAGAAATGTTTTTCAATAATTTCCTGCGATAATTACAATATATAATACAGTATATTTCTTTTTATCTATTCCGCCTTTTCCGCTCGACCTAATCTACTTAGTGCTAATACGTCAAATTTAAAATAAGCATCTGCCCCGACCCGCTTACATTTTGCTTGGCTGAAGCATCGTACGTACATTCCAGATAGCAATAACCAAATCCAAATTCCGTTGTCTTTGTCCACTAATCTCATCCAGCTTTCTTTTGTCTTCGGGTTTCTGGACAATAGAATTTTTCTCGGGGTAGGACTGTTAACCCCCACGCACAACCCCCAGCCAGGAGGAACAAGTCATTTAACATCAGGGTTTCCCTCCCTTAGGCCAATTCCTTTCACTACAGTTCTATGGCCTCGATCTGCACATGGTTTCTTTTCAGTTTCCTTCCTAGCCTTCAGGGTTCCAATCCCTTACCATGCCAGGTAGCACGGATAAGTGCTTATTTACTGGCGGCAATGACTAACCAAGACACACAATCGTTATAGAGTTTTTGTGGTATTTATCCGAGATGCGCTCACCAGAACCAACTTCCCGCCACACTGATAATGTCGCCGCTTCGGTCCGGTACTGCTTATTTGGATATACCCTTCATTCGCACATCATCTATGGTAGAATTTCACTATCCGCCACCTGTTACCCACCCAGTAGCTGAGACTCGCTCTGGAACAGGATTTATGATTACCAGTAAAATTAGAAAAAGTTTGCTTCTCTTTGAACCAAGAAATGAAAGTATATGCAAGATGAGATTGAAAGATAAATTCAGAAATATTAACTTGTTTTCAGTGTATCCACAAGACAGTGACGATAATACAAAGCTTCTTTTTTACCAAGATCTAGAGCGAATCTATCATGCAATCCAGAAATATGACATAAAAATTATATTTGGATATATAAACGCTCAGTTAGGAAAGGAAAGCTTTACGCAGACTGTTGCAGGACACTTCATGACACAACCTAACGAAAATGGTAAACATCTGTGTCAATTCACTGAAGCCAATAATATGCTCATAAAAAGTAGGTGCTTTAAACGTAAAAATATTCATAGAGGATCATGGAAAGCCCCAGACTATAGTGAACAAGCTCAATGTTAGAGGCATCATAATTTATTCCTCGAATCAAATCTGCCCTTATTCTACTACGCCAGCCACCTAAACACATTCTCGCACTAATTAAACAGAGAAACAACATAAAAAACTGCTGGTATAGGATTAAAGACCCAACATACAGACCTATCATAAACAGTCTCACCAGACAAATCACCTCTCTAATGTCGCAGTGGAAAACGTCCCTCTGGCACGAACAATTACGCCGTACCCATTACGACCCCAAAAACTTATATATACTTATAAACTTATACAAAAATATTTTCAACTCATGCACACGCCTGAGATACTACCCTACTCAGTGGAAACATGCTATAGTTGTTCCACTTCTCAAACCCAAAAAACGAGGAGCGGCACCGGAAGAATACCGGCCCATCAGTCTCCTCAACCACATCTCAAAAATATATGAGAAACTTATTCTTATCCACATCCGAAAACACTGCGACACACATGACATCATCCCCCCGGAACAAACCGGGTCCTCTCGCGGCGTTAGCTGTTATCATCACGTAGCAAAACTACAGTATGATACAGCTAAAAACCTCAATAAAAATCTAGCTACAGCAATGATCTCATTAGATTGCACACAGGCACTTGATTCTGTATCCCACTCCACCTTAATTGATCAACTCCGGCTTCACCAATTCCCGGACCAACTGGTCGACATTATTGGCCCCTACATCAGTGGCCGGACATTTTCTGTCCGTGTCAAATCTGAGATCTCCACCCCGCGCCCAGTTACCTGTGGTGTTCCTCAAGGCTCGGTCCTTGCGCCAGTCCTTTTCAACATATATACAGCCCATATAGTAGGGCAAAAGAATGATGATGTACAAATCGCTGCATATGCTGATGACATTGCTATATATACAGCAAGCATGAATGCAGATCACGCCATGCGCAAGGCCGAAACAGTAGCCCAAAAATCACAGACCAACTTAAAAACATTAATATCCACATAAACACACAAAAAACTGGTGCAATCACATTTTCATACAAGAAAACACTCAAACAACAGCCAAAACTGAATGGGCAAACCATTCAGAACAAAAGACAACTAACATACCTCGGTATGAAATTGGAATCACACCTATCATTTACAGCTCACACAAAACACAGGATACAGATAGCCAAAGCCACTACACACCAACTAAATCACTTACTCTATTCACCAGGGCTGTCACTCAGACTCAAAATCCTGATTTACAAAGCCATCCTTAGGCCTACACTGCTTCACGGTGCCCCCATCCTGCACTACCTATACCCCTCAGCCCTGAAGTCTCTCCAAACATACCAAAACAGCGTCCTACAAAAAATCACAAAACGAAAGACGGAACATGGCGCACATTCACAATGAATTACATCTGGACACTGTTCAACAGCACATCACAAGGAGACACATAAAGTTCTTTGACAACATCTCTGCCTCATTTAATCCACTCTTCCGCGCCATCACCCCATCCCCCCTTCCTACCAAATGGCAGGGCCGAAAGGGACCACTCAACCTGGTCAACACCATACTTTAATCCGCTTCTAAAGCACCCCCACTCCCAACATCCTATCCCATCGCCCCATCCTGCCAATTTCCTAGTCCCACCCCTAACCACTCTCTCATATCCATCCTTGTAAATAAAACCATGTAAATATTGTAAATATTATCATTATTAATCTTGTATATAGTCCTTAGTAGTAGGTAATTTATTTAACACACAACAAGAAGAGGACCCTCACCTCTAAATAATGAGAAAATTCTCTGACTGGGAAATAGCACTCCAATTGTATATAGTCATCAGACCTTCAAATACCAACAGGTAGTAAAAGGTAAAGTACATCAAGTTTATAATTTATCTAATTATTTGTTTTATTAATGTTCTTTTTTGTTTGAGGGATTGGAAAAAAGAAACAAAAAAAAAAACGCTTATACAGACGATATATGTCTTTTAGCAAGAAATATTCGATTATTGCCAGATACATCTCAAGCGTTGAAAGCGGAAGGAGAGAAAATTGACCTCACTGTCAATGAATGTTCTTACTCGGTCTTCCGAGTATATGTATGTCAGTCCAAATGGCAATTTAACGATAGACAGAAACATAGTTTTTAGGAAAGCTATTACTTCGAAAGAGTGAAAACGTATGCTTATCTAGGGGAGGAGATTGATCAATAAAATAACTGCAGAGATCGATAAGAGAATTATGGCCGATAACCGCCATAATTAAACTTTTGCGTTCTCCCTATTTATCACGAAAAACAAAAATAAATTTGTACAAAACGTTAGTGAGACCTGTGTGACGTACACTTCGGAAACATGGATCCTATGCAATGTCACTATTAACATGTTAAAAATATTTAAAAGGAAAGTGCTCAGGAAAATATATGGGCCTCTTCTTGACGTGAGAAACTGGCGAATACGAAAAAACATTAAGCTGTATGAGCTGTACGGCAAATGTGACATTGTTAACTTCATAAAGGTGAGGCGAATAGAATGGTTAGGCTATTAATGAGAATGCCAGATGATATAATGCCAAAGTAGATCTTGTTCACCCCTATGCAAGGCACAAGAGATAGAGGTCGCCCGAGACGACGAGGTTGCATGACGTACAGGAAGATTTGCGTATGCTGGGAAAAATTAAGAGAAAAGTATTGTGCAGGGAGCAGGTCGCATGTAAGGGAAGCCAAGACCGACCCCGGGCTGTAGTGATGTCCTGTAATAATAATAAAAAAATCCATAAATGGCCATATTTTGCGGTTTTTAATTTTTTTTTTTGCGAAAAGTTGTCCAACTTCAATTGTTTAAAACTCATTGTTTCCGAATTTTAAACGCTATTACGTAATATTTTTTTTTTCACCTCTTAAGCGTAAAATACACTTTTTACCTTTATGAATTTTTTTCACCATGTTGCTACACATCGATTTTATCTAAAACTTATACAATTTGTTTCTACTATTTTTCTCCTAATTTAAACGTTGAGAAAGTCAGGTGGCAATTTATTTGAAAAAAATAAATTGTCGCGCCTGGACTACGTACGCTAACCCTTGATCCAGCAACCGATCCTGACTAAACTGTGTCCATTTGGCGGTATAAATGAAATAAATGATTTTAGGAAATACTTTTATGTGATTGTTTAAAAGAATTAAAACGCTTTTATATTTGTTTCGGTGGATTTTTGTATGATTGAATCATACTGAGGAACACTTACTAATCAATAATTAATCCTTAAAAGGTGTATGCTGTCGAACTAAGCACAAAGGGGAGTAACTGCATTTGAGGTAAAACTGAGAAAATGAAGTTTAAAGTTTTGATGCTTCCTTTTTGTTCCTTCAATAATTAAGAACATCATGACCGGTACGTCACTCATCCTTATTTAAATCTTTATTTATAATTAAGTGTATAAGTATAAATCTGCATACATCAATGAATAACTTGGTATCAAATTCGCAATTCACCAAATATGTCTGTTACCCCCTTTGTACTTAGCCCAGCAATATAATTTATAAACCTCTTCGATAAAACTTGTTAAAGTGGTCAAGAGAAATGGAAGAACCTAACGATCAAATGGTTAATGACTTTAGAAATTACAGATGATATAGATGCGAGAAATTTAATATCTCCAATGATTCGGAAAATTTATCAGTTACGTCAGTTTGACTTCTAACTATTATGATGCTGACTGAAATAAATAAAGCAGTTTCCAATTTATTACTAATTATCGGCCTTATTAAATTAAAATAGCTGTACATTTTAAACTGTTTGTGGAAAACACTGCGCGTCCATTAGAGTTCCCAAAAACCTTTTGGAATTTATCAACAAACGTGGATCACGGAATCCACATGGACAGTTTCTGGAACAGCCTAGAAACTGATATTTGATTTATTACTCAATTCTCAATAGAATATCCCTTCTTTGCTATTTAAGCAATAGTATTTCTGATTTATTTAATTATTATTATTTTGTTCCGATTTTATTTGTTTTGTTTTTTCACACTTAATTCTTTTATCCATTGACATACAAGATATGCAATACTATGTATACACAATATGTGCACAAATTGTTGCTTAAAAGGTGTGGCAGAGGGGAATTCCTCTGAGTTCGATGTATTAATTAAGTCTCGAGTTTGTGAAAGTTGGAGGGGCTACCAAAAACTACACGTTCTCATCCAGGTCCTTCTGAACATTCAGAGGAATTTCTCATGTGAACACTTATCATGTCCTGTATTTGTAGGTTAGTGTGTTCAGCCATTTTGTGTTGGGGTAGTCTGTAGGTTTGGGAATGATCGAGAGTACTCTAGAATGTCTTTATGTCTTTACTATGCCAAAATTGACTGGAATGGTTGTAGTACGTAAATGTTTGACTTGTTGGAAACTCCAAGATAGTATGAGTACACATATCGTATATATACTATATGATCGATAGTTCTGATTTGCATCATAAAAATGAATAAAGAATTTTCAATCAATTGTTGACAGCCTTTCTTTATTGTCTGGCATGATGGTTCTATGACATTCTTCTATCGAAGTTTAGTCATAGGCAAGACACTATTTCAGTTTATTGAATTTTTTGATAATTAATGAGTAGAGACATGTAGTACGACGAAGTGTAAATTTTATTTACTTTGTTTTTTGAAGATTAATTTTTATTTTCCTCTTTTTCTTCTGGATCACTATTAAATTTGGATGGTGTTGTAATGTGTATGTGCCCAATTCAGGAGTAGTCATTGAAGGCCTTTCATCTATCGAAACTTAGTCTATGGTTCTTCCATAGTAAGGTAATTCACTGTTTCAGTTTTTTTTAAATTGGTCAAATTGGTACCGACTTCGGTTGAAAAAAATCACCACGAAGAAGAGTGATGCATGCTTCTACACGAGTCACTTTAGCTTTGAGTGTTCTATGAGCTGACTTCTAGCTAAAATACTTTAATATTGTTCGAGGGTTACAGTTGGCGAGAATGTTGAGGTCTCTTTTTTTCCAGTCTATAGATTCATAGTTTCGTTCGCAACGCAGAACGGCTTGGTAAGAATGTACTCCTAGTAACGTTTGTATTATGGTCTCTGCTGGTTACTGCTGTTGATGTTTTATCGTCTATTAATTGAAATTTAGGAATATTGTATGTATGAATTTATGAATATTGAATGTACGAATTTTCCATTTCCAACAGAGATTGAAAATGCATTGCTTTATGTACTGTGACTTTTTAACGAATAGCTGATGATGAGAAGGCCTCTAGAAAAGATATTTATATATTTTAAAATAAGTTATAAGGTAAATGAATTTTTTCTACCATATTTTATTAAAAAGTAAATAGACAAAACGTAAAAGTCTAGATTACCTTCCAGATAAATAGGATGTGGTTTGCTTGCAAGTTGTTGCCCAGGTTGCTACTGATGACTTGCTTAGCTCCACTTCCAGGTCTAAATTTTCAAATATAGAAACTTTATTACTTACGTGAGCATCAGATTTTACTCTAGTGATCTTTGGAGGGTCCCTGGAGAGAGGACCAGCTCTTTTTCTCTCAACTACCCGTAGTTGGACCCGTCCCCACGAACCTCTCTGGACGATATTGTCAGAACTCTCATCTTTTTCTGGAATCTTCTCCTGCGAATTTTCCATCCCCGACAGGGATTGAAAATTCATTGTTTCTGATGACTCTTCCA
Source organism: Rhaphigaster nebulosa (assembly GCA_948150685.1). Taxonomy (NCBI): domain Eukaryota; kingdom Metazoa; phylum Arthropoda; class Insecta; order Hemiptera; family Pentatomidae; genus Rhaphigaster; species Rhaphigaster nebulosa. Next base: position 101,522,597 of record OX411308.1, read on the forward strand.
CAATATTTAAATATAATATGCAACAATTCACAATTAAAAGTAAAATGATCACAGACTGAAATTTATAAGTTATTCGTCTTTGCACAACTCTACAGCTGACCAATTGAAGTTCTAATTCTGCTTTATGTACTGTACATGCCTGGTGTTAGGGAAAATATAGCTAACTCAAATTTTTCAGTAAAGCAGTTTAAAGCTTGCATACATCATCCTAGTTCATATAAAAAAAGGGACATTGCTATTAACAGAAGAATATTGTATAGCAAAACTTTTTCCTAATAAAATGATTCACAGGTGATGGTAATAAGAATTAACACATCATTAAGACTTTACAATTTTCAACTTTTCTTCTGAAAACAGTGTTTTCGGATATTTCCCGAACACCAACCAAATAACCGAATTACAACATGGATTAAAAGAACTTGTAATGTTGCAAGTAATATTCTATTCCCACCAATGCAAATAAATCTACTTAATTAATATATTTACCGAACTAGGATATTGCTTCTTAACATAATCCATTACTTTTGAGGGCCTAGAACCTGCTAGTTCGTCCATCCTTTGCAACATGAAATTCCTCTTTTCTATCGACCCTTTTCGGTTAAGGTCTTCTAATAATGGTCTTAACCTTAGCTTAGGAGCTGTATTCGTTAAGTAAAGCGGTGTTTCATCAAAAGATCTTCTATAACCAAGTTCATCTTTGATGTCTTTTCTTTCCCTACAAGGATTATAGTATATGAAGATATGTATGTCATTGACAGTTAGAAATATTAGAAAAATCCTAATATAATTGCAATACTGAATACAATTTGTTTGACACTAAGTAAGCTTATGAAACGTACATGTTGTTTGTTATTTTCCCAAGGAACATTGGGAAAAAAAGAGAGCTGGTGATCAGACTGAACTCCACAGGGAAAAGGAGGTAGGATGAGAGCAGTATTTAATAATAAAAAAGTGAGGGCTCTTTTTTAAGATATTACAATACACATTGTTGAATTAAAAACTCCATACTAAAAAAACCTCTAGTTTGTAACCTTTCATCCCAATCTAAGCATTATAATTCTCCGAGACGTTTGATGAGTCGTCATTGTACTATTACCAATGAGTGGTTTTTTGAAAAACCATCTCCATGTCATAATAACACTGGTCGACAAGATTTTCTTCACAGGAAATGTAATTAGTGACTGCAGTCCTATAATTTTGCCATCAGGCATAGTTTTCCTGAGACAGCAACTTTTAAAATCTGATTTTAACATTCCCGTTGACCTGCATAGGAACCTTTTAATGTAAACTTCCTTTCTGTCATAAGAATCTTTTAATATAACTTTCCTTTCTGTTTAGAAGTGCATTGTGAATATTTTGTTGTAGTGATTCGTTTTTTTATCATGCCAAGAAAGTGTGTAAATCATGAAGATAATTTCTGCAATATTTTTGGCCAGCTGACATTAATGTCCCAGAGATGAAATTTTACGCCACTTGTAAAAAAGTATTATGAAATTTATTTTGGATGACAAGCTGGTCCCAAATATATGCTGTATATTGTGTTAGACTGGGTGTGTGGAAAAATGTCACGCATCATATGCCATTTGCAATTCCCATGATTTGGAAGGAACCGAAGGATCATTTAACTGATTATTATTTTGTTTAACAAATATTAAAGGAATCGCAGAATCGTCTGAAGACATCGCACTAACATGTGGAGTACCCCAAGGCTCCGTGCTATCACCAGTACTGTTCTCAGTGTACACAGCTGAAACTGTTGGAGCAAAGTATAGAAGGGCTACTGTAGCGGCTTACGCCGATGACATCGCTATCTACAGTAGCTCAATGAATGCAGAGAGAGCTCTACGGCAGGCGGAGAATGCCTGTGAGGAAATAACAACGAAGCTGGAAAGACTAAATATCACAGTTAATTCCACGAAAACCGACTGTGTTATTTTCTCTTTTCAGACGAATAAGCGCCTTCTACCTAAGGTCTATAAGGTAGCGGGTAGCGAGAACAGACCAGCAAGCAGTATAGTGTACTTGGGTGTCACCCTCGACAGACATCTGGCACTATCTCGCCACTGCTATAAAAAAATCAGGTCGGTAATGACCAAGTCTTATAGACTGAACCACCTGCTAACATCTCGCCCAAACATATCGCCCGGAACGACAAAGAGGCTCCAACAGTTTCAGAATGGCGTGCTAAGGCGTATAGTAAGACATACTTCACTACAGAGAGCAAAAACAAACTTAATGCATACAACACTAGAGCTCCCCTCAGTGACCGATTTCATCTCAAGGAGGCATATTAAATTCTTTGATAGCCTCAACTACTGTACAAACCCTCTATTCCAGACATTAACACCAGTTGGACGGCCATAACGCTGACAAAAACATGTACAGAGCCTCAGACTAGACTGAGAAAATTAACAGACTAGACAGACTCAAAACAACTAGTGAGCCCCGTCTCTAGAAAATGATTCCTAATTTCCATCATTCCCAAAAATATCTCCTATCCTCATACCCCTCTTAAAATGCATCCGATGCAGTACAAGTGATCCCATCTATCCCAAATTTATACCCCTAAATATCAACTCCACATCCCCATGGGGCTTTGAAAAAAAAAAAAAAAATATCCAATCTTTTTTTCCAAAGATTGGATGGGATTCAAGGAGAGCTTTTATAATATGGTGGAGAGGAGGTCTGTACCAGCTCATATTTGACAAATGGATGGAGGAGAAGGTCGAGATGATTGGAAGGTGCGAATTAACATTCGCTTCTTTCCGGAAAAAAAAACTTGGGGCTGTCAGCGACGAGCACGGTGAGCGTTTTCATCACCGAATTTCTGCAATGGAAAAGAGGTACCAAGGCAAGTGGAGTAATATCTAATATGCTGTCTGATTACTGTTGGAATGAGAAGAGAGTTGTTCTAGATGCAAAATATGCGGGGGTTTTGGAATCAGGAGGTTCTGAAACGCATAGATCCACTAAAAACTGCACATCGAAAATTTGATCCGATTACACCTTCTTACCTATGTGGTAAGGAAAGTAAAAACATACTATAAATTGAATCTTTTCATCATTTCTTGAACAAACAAAACTTTAAGTCAGCGTACGAGAGCCGGGAGAGACCAGCACTGTATCACCCTCTGGGACAACTGGGTATTCCCAAGAAGCTGCTTCGCCTTGTGAAAATGACGATGAGGGGCTCTAAATACGCGGTGAAAGTTGGCACAGACCTTTCCGAGTAATTTAAGGCCAACAGTAGCGTGAGGCAAGGAGATGCCTTGGCATGATTCTTCTTCAACCTGGCAGGTGAGAAAGCTGTGTGATCTCAGGCATACAAACCAAATACACTATGTTTGACAGGTTTTCCAGCTCTTTGGATATGCAGATGATATCGACATCGCAGCAAGATCCGAGAGTGCTATGAAGGAAGCATTCCTCGCCCTGGAAGCTGCTGCGAAGATCCTAGGACGAAGTGGCGACAAAGATAAGACCAAGTATATGAGAATAGGTGGGAGAAATGTGGATGGAAATTTGCCCCTAGAAGTTTGAGTGTGTGAATAGCTTTGCATACCTTGGTTCCGAGCTCAACATCCAGAACGATGTCTCCAAAGAAATCCAGAGGTGCTGTTTCGGTCTGACTAAACTCATTAGGATCCGCTTCTTGCCCAACAAAATGAAGGTGATCCTGTACAAAACCCTGGTGCACCCGGTGCTTACCTATGGCTCGGAAGCATGGGCAATTACAAGCGCTGACGAAGAAAGAATTGCTGCATTCGAGAGCAACGCGCTCCACCGAATATATGGGCCCATTAAGGAAGGAGAGCACTGGAGGCTCCGTAAAAACCAGGAGTTGTCAATCCTATACAACGACGAAAAACGTCGTGAAACATAAAAATTGGCCTACATTGATGGGCTGGCCACGTTGCCAGGATGAACCCAGATGAAATTCCTGCAAGAGCTATGTTTGGGGAGCTCCATGGAACAAGAAGAGTTGAAAGGCCAAGAGTGAGATGACTGTGCAGCGTAACCGCGGAGTCTAGGACCCTATTTAATACCCCACACTGGAAGACTGCAGCTCAGGACCGTTCCAACTGGCGGAGGCTTGTATTGGAGGAGGTCCCGACCGGACAACGGGGTGTCGCGCCATAGAAGAAAAGAAGAATTTCTAAAGATTTCTCTCCTCTTCCTCCGAACGTTTTAAATATTGTCTACCAACTCCAATGGATCATCCTCGAGCTTACGCTCATTGTTTTTCATTCGGTGCTTCAATTTTGAAATTATGAGGCACTAATAAAACTGGATTGACCTTTTTTCTTATTAATGTCTATACTGAGAGGATACTCAAGTTTCAGATGCGCCATACTACAACCTGTTCTTCTGATTCTATAATCCTTTGGTCGTTGCAATCCTTCGCAGGGGTATGACAGATACCGTAGACGAATTCCAGCTTACTCATCCCTGACCATTCTAATATTCATAAAATATTTATATTTATTCATTGATATATATATATATATATATATATATATATATATATATATATATATATATATATATATATATCCGATATTGATCCGATTACACCTTCTTACCTATGTGGTAAGGAAAGTAAAAACATATTATAAATTGAATCTTTTCATCATTTCTTGAACAAACAAAACTTTAAGTCAGCGTACGAGAACCGGGAGAGACCAGCACTGTATCACGCTCTGGGACAACTGGGCATTCCCAAGATATATATATATATATATATATATATATATATATATATATATATATATATATATATATATATGATCTGATATATCCGTCAACATTCCAATGCTAATGGCTCCATTCACACTATCCATTATCTGAATGCACAATTCTAGTCAAAAAAATCAAATTTGGATCCTAGTATCATATTGCGCTGCAAGAAGAGGCTGCCTTTATGAATTGTAAATTTAAACAGTGACTGATTTACTCACAGACATACTCAGACAGGCATTGCCTAGGGAGTCAATAGTTGGAGAGGAGCAAAATTTGGGAGAAATTATATTTTTAGCTTCAAATGATTTTGCAAGTACAAAAATAGCTCAGTTAAATACAAAAACTCTCTCCACTTAGTTTTTAACTATATACCTAATAAAAGAAAGGATATCAGGACGGCTGGAGAGGGTGGAATACCAGGTCTGTGTTATCTTCCTGTTATCTGTTATCTTCCAGGTCTGTGTGCAGAAGTACAACTAATCCGCCCTTGGAGATGATTTGAAAAATCTTAAAGGTGAAGTAAACAATCATAACGGAAATTACTCCTTTACCATTGCTGATCTAGACAAGAGACGAGACAGAAGGATTAAGACATCAGTCCACGTCTATGAAATTGTGGAGTCCATGAAGAAAAAATAAGAAGGCAGTGGAACATGAACAGTGTGTTGATTTTGTCTTCCAAAATGACTGTTCCTGCATAATAATGACGAACACGAAGCATAACAACTGAAACTGCAGAATTGACATACATCACTACCAAAAAGAAGCGAGCTGTCCTTAAATGATTCGTAATGTATGTAAGCTCAAAGCGTGCATGTTCTTGCACAGACGTTTCCAATCTTAAAGATGGCAAAGTTGAAATTAATAGTCACTCCAGAAAATGTAATGGAACTACAAAAAACCTCTAATCTCTGAACGACATGTCTATTAGGGTATTGTGATAAATTTACAAGGCCGATTCTCATAGAAACCGATCTAATTTAAAATTATTACCTGACCTACCTGATTTTATTTTTCCTATAAACAATTATTACGAATTGAAACGAATATCTGTCCGCTTAGGTTTCACCATTCTTCGACAGTAGGAAAGCATTCATATCCAATATTATCCTTCACCTCATCGTGTAGATTTAGCTTTACTATTGTAACAACAGAAATATAACCCTACATTAAATTTAAAACTAATAATTAATCAAGAAGTATCGATTTGAGATTTGTAATGAGAAAGGTTACCGCATCAAGGTTTAGGTAGCACATCGGAGGTTATAGTTTTATAAACATTACTCAATCATTTTATCTAATCTGTAAGACTGTATACTGCAATACATAGAGGACATCTTACTGCTATTAGAGAGCTTACTGCTTTATTTACTAGCAATGCTGCCCAAATACATAGGGTTGCTACATCACATTGACTTACTATATTATTCCATAATTAGACATAATACATATATATTTTAAATTTGTTTTCCAATTTTAGCCACCATAACAAATTTGCATAAAGTATTATAAAGGAAATAATTTCAATTTTGAAGCTTGTTCTAAAATTAAGTAAGATTACTTACTCCTGAGTATTTTTTTGGCTAGTGCTTTGAACTGGAAATATACGCCTGTAATGCAATAGATAATCATCGGAAGGGAAAGCAAACTTTTTACCCGATTCACGTTCCGAAAATAATTTGAAATAGGTTTCCTTCAGTTCTTTGAGTCTTTCTTCAGCCGAAAAAGGTTCTTGAGACATGTCGTGTCTTGAGTGTGAGAGGAATTTGTGTTATATGTTATGCGTCTCTCATAATTTGGAATTGATTTTGGGAGCCCCCTTGAAAAAAATCATAAATCCATGATGGAATTGTGTTTATTATCATATGTGCGATTATACTTACAGCTGAAAAGTTTCTATTTCGAACGGGAGATACTGTACAGGTATTAAACTCATTTAGATCCTGTCCCTCAGGGACGGATTTAGAGTTCGGGCGCCCCTAAGCGCGTGAATTTTTTTATCGGCCGAGTGGGAAGGGCGGTTAGTCTGGTATTTTTCCTAATGAAAATAACTTTGATGACTTTAAATTTTATTACATAATAATATCACTTATGAATTTATACGACTTTTTAATGAGATCATCACAAACATTTTCTTAGTTAATTAGACAAATATTATTTAGCGTGCGTCCCTTGACATTGTACGCCGCTAGGCCTGAGCCTAGAGTGTCTAGTGGTAAATCCGACTCTGCCTGTTCCATTTGAAATTAATAATTTGCAAAGATAAAGAATGAATGAGAACCAAGACATTTCGAGATATACTTTCAAAGATTGTTATTCGCTCTGAGTATTTTTACTTTTCGGGTAAAACTAAAAAAGGATTCTGAACCCCATCATAATAAAACAGTCTAGTCAGCAATCGATAAGCATAGCTGTTGATCTAGTTAGATGATTTTATAATAACAATCATAGATGGAGGAAAATTGTTTATTAAAGGGGCCTATAGACGACCAATATTGTTACTTATCCTTCTTTAAAGAAAGATTGAAGAACATGGTGGTCTTAGGCCTCGTACGCACTTGTAACAAACTGCCGTTCCGTTTCTCCTTACCGTACCACCGATCCGAACATTGTTTCGAAGAACAAGACAGAGTTCCGGATATCGTTCCTTACGAATTAGATACGAGAGGGCGATCGAGAGAATCGAGCGTTCTTCTGAAGTTGTGGTCGAGTTCTCGCCCCAGTATCAATCATGGCATCTCAGCAGCAAGTGGCAGCAGCCGCGTACATTTTGATTGATTACCTTCTATAAAAGAGGAAGAAAAAACCGCATTGGTGGACAGCGAACTTATATTTAAACCGGGAACAATTTGGTGGAAGCAGCCTGTTTGCTGAGTTAAAGTTCCAGGGGGTCAGCAGCCTGTACAATCATTTTGCCCGGATGCATCTGACGGATTTTGAATTCTTGCTAAAGAAAGTAAATCCGAAAAACGCGAACCAGGAAACGACCTTTCGAAGAGCAATTTCTGTGCAGGAAAAGTGAGCCTACGGTTTTTGGCTACGGGTGACTCCTTTACAAGCTTAAAATACCTGTTCAGGATGTCAAAACAGGCAATCAGTGAAATCGTCCTGGAAGTATGTCAAGAGATAGTGGAAGAGTTACTTGAAGACTACATGCCGTTAAGTATATTTTTATTAGCATTCTAGCATGTTGTTTAACATTAAATTTTTATATTTAGCATTAAAGTTTTTTTTTTTCTTAAGCCTACTGCTCTGAATCCCAAGTTAATTTGTTCGGCCGTTTTAATAACAAAGGAATATCAAAATCGTACAAAGTTTGTTGTAAAATAAAAGTTATTCGTAACATAAGAATATTAATAGTTGTTTTAAAATGTTGACTAAAGACTGGATTGATGATCATTGTACATTTTTAGATTTTATGGATGTATTCAAAACTTTAATATTTTTCTTCAAATAAAAAAATAGATCAAAATAAATCTTATTAAAATGAATCATTACAGAAGTTACTCAACAAGCCGTTGGGAAATCACTAACCTATTTTACAGGAACCTAAGTTTTTTTATTCATTGATCAGATTAATATTTTTCATATTATTATTCATTGATCGTATGTTATTATTATTTTTGAGTTTCCAATAAATGTTAATAACTTTTTTGCTATTTAAGGAATTCGAAGAATGGATGAACGGAACGGTGCTACCTTGGATCCCGTCCACACTAGTCTCACCCCGTTTCGAACATTTCTTTGATGCGATGGTGAAAAACTGCCAGCGGAGCGATCGGCCCCGATCCGTTCTTCCGAATATTATTTATTTGAAGTTTTGTCGACCCGATCCTAGATTCGTTCGGTTCGGAGGAACGGAACGGCAGTTTGTTACAAGTGCGTACGAGGCCTTACACGAGTTTTTTTAAACGTTTCATTGGGGTCTTGGTGTCACGAGTTGCTTTAGGCGGACTTGTAATATTTTGTCTGATTTATTTGTTGTATTGAGTCAATGTGAGTGAGGAGTCGCTGCCGCTTCGATAGTATCTGATGGCAGAGTAAGGAAAATATCAGCCGCCTAAAAAAACATAAAAGGCGGTGTGAAGAATGATACCAAGATTTTCACATTAAAATAAAATGAAAGAACTGCTCATAGTAGCACCGGCGGAGTTAAAAAGCTATGAGGGATGCTATTTCAGCTAATGAACGACTCTCGAGTTTTTTGCCAGTGGTCAGTTTTCCAGACATGAAGTTTTTAACGGCAATCTCTCTAGGATTTATATAATTTAAAAAAATCCCTCAACTCTTAATTATCAGGAATATTGGTCATGGTGAAAAAATAGCAACTACCTTCGCCTTGGTAAACGATCAAGAACAGATATTTTCATTTGGTTGGCCAATACAAAGGGACCAATATTGCCACAAGCACTTCAACACAGGTGGATGAATAGGTCCCACCCAGCAAATATCAAATCTTGTTTGATTTTACTTCAAACGTTGGCTCAACATAGGACTCAACCAACAACTCGCCTATAAACGCTCAACATCGCTCCTTAACTCAGTCCAAATAGGAGCTCACTCAGCACAGCTGTGTACAGGATCTGAAGGAGATACTTAGGTCGATTGTGTATCGAGCTCTGAACAGGTAATCCTCTAGAGCTCGATATTGCCTACAGATAAGAATATTTTCAGTTCTTTTCCTTTATATATTATCTTTTTCTTTGTTTATCTATGTCTTTTTATTATAGTTTATTCTTTATTTTCCTCTTATCTTATTTAATAATCTCAGCACCTCAATTGTGCTGGAGCCGATGCCACGGCGATCGTAACACGTTCGGCTAGCTCGGCTGCGACCTCATAACCCCTCTCAAATCCATGTTCTACCACACTAGAGTCTGGGAAAAGGAGACACTAGAGTCTGGGGAAAGGAGATTCCCAAGGCGAAGATATCCGGTTCCACCCGAATCCTCCCTTCTTTTCTCTCGTTGCTTTTCTTGCATTATTTTACTGCTATGCTATTTTTCTGCTTAAAATAATATTTTAAATTTAGAAAGAAAAAAACTTAAAGAGAATACACTTAAAGAGAAATATTAATCAGATAATAAATAACAAAGAATTTTATCAAGAACATACAAATTATATAATTATTAATGAAATAATGCAAGCTAGTTTCTCAAAAAAGAAAACCAACATATGGCATACATTTAACAAATATAAAATACCAAGAATTAACAAATCTACCTTAAATATAACAATTACAGAAATAAATAGAAAATACGATTATATTCCTCCCATTAGAGTCACTGATAATAAACAACCATTAAATATTACACAAGATATAAATAATATGAATACAATTTTAAACAAATAAAAAAAAGGAGCCAAGAAAAAAATATTTTATGTAATTTAAACAATTATTTATATTATTGTTTTCTGCCTAATATTAGACTAGTCTAAATATTAGACACTAGAGTCTGGAGAAAGGAGATTCCCAAGGCGAAGATAGCCGATTCCACCCGAATTTTCCCTTCTTTTCTCTCGATGCTTTTCTTGCGTGATTTTACCGATCTTATGAATTTTAATTTTTTTCAACAGATCTTCGTAATTTAAAGTTCATGATTAATGAAAACTTTAATAATTAATGTTATAAACTTATTTTTAACAATTTAATTTTCTATAAAAATAAGTTGAATTTAAAATTAAATTAAATTTAATTTAATTAATTAATTAAATAAAATATTATTAATTATTTATTAATAATTATAATTATTAATATTATTAATTATTTTTAACAATTTAATTTTCTATAAAAATAAGTTGAATTTAAAATTAAATTAAATTTAATTAAAATAATTAATTAATTTAATTTAAAATATTATTAATTGTAGAGATATAATATAAAACCTTAAGGCGACAAGAGAGCGGTAAAATCAATAATAAGTGCGGTAAAATCACGCAAGAAGGATTCGGGTGGAAACGGCTATCTTCGGCTTGGGAATCTCCTTTCCCCAGACTCTAGTCGTCTAGTGGGCCTCCCCAAACCTCTTCACACTCTAGTAGTGAAAGAACGACCGGACGCTCACGATCTACGACGGAGAGTAAGCCCAGAGTCTCACAGTCTGAGACTGTGGGAGAAAATTCGCTAAGCAAAAATTCAAAAAGAAATAATATCTGATATGCACAACACATGACTTCCTTTGTACGCCTATTAAACTATAAATCGCTGTCTCAAAAAGTAATCCTGAATTTGGTTACTAGTTTCCGAAGATTCCAATATCTCAAAAACGATATTCGGCGTCGCGACATCCATCTATTGACACACATAAACAGAGACATACTCTTGTTTCTGGAGGTCTCATGATAACTGAAATTTCCAAGAGATTTCTTCGTGTTCCGTGACAACATTTAAACTGTCAATATCACTAGATAAAGCATTGGAAATTGACAGTTTAGACATTTTAAGCGGAAAAACCCACTTAACTTATATCTTATTCTCCTGCTGCAGACTTGTTCATCTCATAAATGGGGTGGAAAACTAGTATTTTACAATCAATTTTAACGCCTAAAACAAGTAATAAAATTATTTAATTATAGTGGAAACAAAATTACGTTTATAACCTTTATTACCGAAACATATGATTTCTGTATTTAATTTAAATATAATTTTTCATGTAACCTTATTTTGATCTTCAAGTAAAGTACCCTTTTCGCTTCACCAATTTTAACCAAAATCTAGTAAATACATATATACATATATACATATTATATATGCATATAAAAGTCCTATTTACCAAATTTTAGATAATTTGCATTATATTTTAATATAATTTTTGATGAAAGTCTAATACAACCTTCAAGTAAAGTACAAGTTCCGGTTTGCCAATGTGTACCAAAATGTATGTGTACGAATGTACGAATTCTGTACGAACATACGTACAGACGCCACGACGAAACTACTCAAAATGGATTCAGGGATGGTCAAAATGGATATTTCCGTTAAAAACTGAAAACTGAAAATTTTCGCGATTATAATACTTCCTTTACTGTACAAGGAAGTAAAAATATAAAAAATAAAATCAGTGACGAAATGGAGACCTAAATATGCATTTAAAATTATTGTATTAGAAATAATGTATTTTAACTCCAAAACAAATTACTTATTGAAAGAAAACGCAATCACCACATACGAAGACAGCTGCACCACTTCGTCTTATAAACACATTAATTCTTAACACAAGATATTGTCTTAACATAAGACAACTATACATGTTCTGAACAATACAACAATAACAATTTTTCACAACACAGGAAAAATTCTCCTTTCAAAAATAACCTTTCCCTTAGATACACTAATTTATTTTATAAAAACAATAAAGAATTCTTATAAAGTCACAATATATTCCAGTATATTTTATGATTATATATATTATAGTTATATTCAGATATATCATTTTAATACATTATAAAAACTTTATATGAATGGGGCTTCAGAGGAGCGATGCCTAAGTTTGTATAAAGTTTCTTACAGGAAAGATAGATATATTAGAGTGAGAGTAGGAGATTCGACATCTAGTTGTAAAGAAATAGGTAGGTAAAGGGAAAAATTGCATAAAATGTAAACATTGAGAACTGAAAAAGGTATAAAACTTTAGCTAATAATAATGACGTCACCTATCCAGATATGAAAGGATTAAAAGGCTCTATATCATTGTTTGTAAATGATAAAGAAACTTTAAGGATTTAATATTTAATTCTTTTTACGACGTTTTAATTGTTTATACTATGAAAGATTAAAAATACATATAAGATTAAAAAGCTGTTTGGTTTATGTTTCAGCAAGATGAGTAATGATAGAGGATTAACAGTTCAAAGTACAAAAGCTGTTGTAAGAGTAAGATCCTGAATGAAATAGATCGATACAAGTTGGACATAGCTGCCATCCAGGAAATCCGATGGATTGGCCAGGGCACTCTGGAGAAAAGAAATCACACGGTATACTATAGCTGCAACGACTGGGTACATACCTTTGGGACGGGATTCATCGTCAGGAAATCGTTTAGAAGATTAGTCATCGGATTTAAACCAGTGAACCCAAGAATATCAGTGCTGAGGATTCGTGGAAAGTTTTATAACTTCTCAATCCTAAGTGTACATACTCCGACCGAAGAAACGAATGAAGAGGAAAAGGATGAGTTCTATGATCTGCTTGAGAACACACTGGATTCATTACCTCACTATGATATGAAAATCATTGCAGGTGACCTAAACGCTAAAGTAGGCCAGGAAGATATCTATGTCCCTACTATTGGTAAACACAGCCTGCATGAAATAAGTAATGATAATGGCCGACGACTGACCAACTTTGCTGCATCCAAAAGCCTTAAAATTGCCAGCACATTATTCCCTCATTAGAAAATCCATAAGGGCACGTGGACATCACCTAATGGACTCACTGTCAACCAGATTGACCACATACTTGTCAGTGACAGACATCTTAGTAGCATCACCGATTCCGAGTATTCAGAGGAGCCAATATCGATTCTGACCATTTCTTGAGTATTGCCCATGTTACAGCAAAGATTGCTATTAATCCACCTATGCCACGGGAAAGAGCGAAGAAATTTAATATTTTAAAGCTTAAAGACCCACACATTAAGGCGAGATATGGAGAATCATTGGACTTACGGTTAAGGTGCATGCAAACTACAAATGATAGCATAGGAGATATCTGGAGCAGCTGCCGGAAAACTATTGAAGAGACTGCTGAAGCCGTTCTGGAACCAGCTGAAAAAGAGGCTAGGCATTATTGGTTCGATGAAGATTGTCGGACTGCCACTGAAGCTAAAAATGGAGCCTATAAGATGATGATTAACAGGCGCACACGTGGAAATGTGGAAGAATATAGAAGGAAACGAAGGGAAGAAAAGTGCTTACATCGCAGGAAGAAAAGGGAAAATAAGAACAGGGAGTTAAAGGAGTTAGAGGAGTCTAGGACCATTGGGGACACCAGGAAGTTCTACACTAATGTAAATAGAACCCGAAAACCATTTAAGCAAATCCCTTCGATGTGTGTGGATGAGCAGGGAGCTCTCCTATCTGAAGAACAGGCCTGCCTAGCAGAATGGAGAAGATTTTTCGAGAGGCTTCTGAATGGCCCAAGTGTAGAAAGACAGATAGAGCCCCAAATCCTGGAATCCCAAATTGATGACTTAGAACCACCAGATGAAGATGAAGTGACAGATGCTCTCAACAAGCTGAAAAACAACAAAGCGCCAGGAATTGATGGCCTCCCTTCCGAATTATTCAAGCCTGGAGGAAACGAACTCATCAAACTCCTTCACAATTTACTGATAAGCATCTGGACTGAGGATATTATACCAACGGATTGGAAGAAGACTGTTATATACCCAATACACAAAAAGGGTGAGCTACTGAAATGTTCGAACTACCGTGGTGTCGCTTTGCTCCCTTGGGTATATAAAATACTGTCCAACATTCTGTTTCAAAGACTTTTACTGACTGTATGCAGAGCGAGAACTGGGTCAATATCAGTGCGGATTTAGACGTGGTCGATCGACAATAGACCAAATTTTCTGTCTGAGAACCATTCTGGAAAGAGGGCGTGAATACAAACTTAAAACCCATCATTTGTTTGTCGACTTTAAATCAGCCTATGACACAGTAGATCATGCAAAGCTATACGAAGCATTAACCCATTTCGGAATCCCCAGAAAGCTAATAAGATTGATAAGGATAACGATGGAAGACATTGTTTGTGTTGTGAAAATTCGGGGCAACATCTCAGAAGAATTTTCAACAAAAAGGGGAGTGAGACAGGGTGATGCTTTAGCGTGCCTCCTCTTCCTAATAGTACTGGAAAAGGCTGTTCGAGACTCCAACATTCAAACATCTGGCACGATATTTAACATGATGGTCCAGATTCTCGCTTTTGCTGACGACATTGACATAATTGGACGTTCTCGGCAGGCGGTTACTGAATCCTTCTTGAAACTGGAGGCTGCAGCAAGAAATCTGGGTTTGATTGTCAATGAGGAAAAAACAAAATACATGGTAACCCAGGAGATCCCTCGGCAGGATCGTGATAGAGTAGATTTTGGCCCCTACAAGTTTGAGCAGGTTCAAGAATTCTCTTACCTAGGTTCGCAGATAACCAGCGATAACCGGATGGAGGTAGAGGTAAGGAAAAGGATTTTGATGGCTAACCGTTGTTACTATGGATTGAAACAGCACTTGAAAAGTCACTTAGTAACCCAGCGTACCAAGTTCATCCTGTATAAGACTCTCATCCGACCGGTTCTGACTTATGGATCCGAGACATGGACAACAACAAAGGCTGTGGAACACGACCTTCTGGTATTGGAACGAATTTGTGGTCCAGTACTTGTAGATGGAGAATGGAAACGGAGGAAGAACCAGGATATCTACAAGAAGTTTGATGGCCCTGATGTCGTTAAATTTATAAAAGCAGCCCGACTCAGATGGGCAGGCCATGTTGCCAGAATGGGAGACGATATGATACCAAGGAAGCTTCTGACTGAGATCCTTCATGGTGGACGATGCGTCGGAAGACCCAAGTTGCGATGGAGGGACTGTGTGGACACCGATGCAAAGAAGTTTGGAGTGAGAGACTGGATGGTGGCAGCAAAAAATAGGGACACCTGGTGGTTGCTGTTGGCGGAGGCCATGACTCGCTAGCGGGTTGTAGTGCCAAGAAAAGAAGAAGAAGAGTAAGAAGCCCTACATATTTATTTATGATTTAGAAGCCCTGTATATTTGTTTATGTTGTAGAGCTTAACAGTTCAAAGTCCATTGTTTACTTTTAAAGGAAGGATTAAGAGATAGAGCATTATTGCTAAAGCTAAATTTGTTTACTTTTTAGCGGAAGGATTAACAAGTCCTAAATCATTCTTTATGTTTTGGCATTAACAGCTCAAAGTATTATTAGAATTAGTATTAATTAATGATTAATAATATTCATTAATTAAAATTTACTGCGACGTGTTCGTAGTTATTAATATCGACTAGTGTACTTTGAAAATATTTCAAAGCTATGAAAAGGTATACTCCTTTGGCCAGCGTGATACAGTCGTTTCGATTTATCGATTTATTTACAAATTTGTATGTCCATTGGTAAAACAATCAGAGATTAAAACCTCTTTGGTCTGCGTGATGTCGTCGTTTCGATTTATCGATATATTTATAAATTTTGAGTTTACAATCAGAGATTAAAAATACATAGAAGATTAAAAAGTTGTTTTGTTTACGTATAACAGTTAAACTTTTTAAGGATTAACAGTTAAATGTTCAAAAGCTATTCAAAAATTATGAAGCCCTACTATTTATTTATGTGTTAGAGATTAACAGTTCAAAGTCCAAAAGCTATTATAGGATTAAGGGACTCTACTATATTATTTATGTTTTAGTGATTAACAGTTCAAAGTCCAACAGTTGTTATAGGATTAAGGAGCCATACTTTTTGTTTATATTTTATTTGTTTATATTTAGTTATATTTTATATTTTAGGGATTAACAGTTCAAAATCCATAAGCTGTCATAGGATTAAGGAGCCCTACCCTTTGATTATGTTTTCGAAGTTCATGTTTACATTTCACCCAAAAAAACAAAATGGCGGCCGGGTACACTCAGCCTGTATATAACCACAAGTCTCTCAAACGGCAGAAAAAAACAAAATGGCGGCCGGGTACACTCAGCCTCTATAAGGTGGTACCTGGTCCTTCAATGGGTGGAGGAGATAAACCTTGTGGACGCAGCATAGGTCAGAATGTGCCGTGGGCCACGTGACTAAACATGTGGGCGGAGTTTAGGCCAGGAGGCGCCGAGGGACACGTGACTAAAAAGGGGCGAGGCCCGATGGTTTAGGTTAGGTCGAGGTGAGACCACGTGGTGGTTACGGTAGGTTCGAGGTGAGACCACATGGTAGTTGATGTTCGGTCGAGGTGAAAATTTAAATTTCCTGCCATAGGCCACGTGACTGGGCACACAGTGCGCGCAGAAGGTGGCCCAGCTCCCGCAATTCTCCTCTACTTATATAATTACATTTGACAATTTCGACGATTGATTTCTCGCAGGATTAGCCAAGGTTAATTTTCCTTCTTTCTACCTATTGAATGATGTTTTATCACAAAGTTACTCTCGAGTTTTGGTAATAGTATACATAAATTAAATTCAGATGTATTTTTTTTTTCTCAGTGGCTATTTTGGAACGTAAATTTCCCCTTACAAACCCTCTTCCCTCTCTCCCTCCCCCATGGATCCGCCTCTGCTTCTTCCCTAAGTCTACAACAGAATCGAAAATGTAGGTATAGAACACAGAAACTTGCCCTCTGGCTTATCACAACATATGATTTTGCTGACGACATTGTCCTGAATGCTAATTCTTCAGAAAATCTCTAAAGAGCAGTTATTCAATGGAGTGATTATGATAATCATTGTAGCGAAAAAAATTCCTAGTTGGAGTACATAAGTGCGTTAAATACAATGATTTGTATTTTTGTTAACTGTATCCCTTCAACACTTCCATTATATACATATAATATAAACTATAAATAAAGGGATCAAAATCAAAATTGTATTTCATGGCTACTTACTTAATTATTACTAATGCATTATTCTATTGTCGGTGTTTGGAGATGATAGATTAGTAACGTTACTACTTTAATACAGATAATGATTAAATACATAATAAGAAATAAAATGTGTTTATTTTATTCATTCATTGCAAGCTGTTCATATACTAATTTTTTAATTTTTTTTAGTTTTTCTTGTTATCTTCTTTTGTCTATTTGTTTTTTGACGGTCGGAATCAAAACTCTTGAGATGTTTCATATGGGCCAAGTGTCGGGTACATGCTATTGCACCATTGCACCTACAACAGAAAAGTAAGCTTACCTAACTAGTATCATTATTTGCATATTCGTGTGGATACAAAATACTTACCTATTAAATTCAAAAAAATCATTCTTCCTCCATTTCTAAAAAAAATAAAATAAACAATGTGTATCAACTCCTTTATTTCTCCTCAAATTAATAATTTTTATTTATTTAATTTTGGAGCTTGTTGAAATAGTCAATTTCTAAAATAATTATCAACAAAAAACAAACTTACATCTCGACTGAATCGCCTAGAGTTGGTAAAATCAACGTCAACCTCATTTTTAGAATTTACAGTCGAAGAATTGCTATATTCTTTCTTTTTCACCTTGAATATGTCAATTATGTCTACGATGCAAATTCGAGGTTTATCTTCCCACAAGTTTTGCCAGAACTCCTCATATAGTTTTGGGTCGTCGATTCCATAACCCGAATATAATCTCTGAAAATTCATACCATGTGGAGTTTTCTTTACTTCAGTCATCGTCTTATGAAATAAACTTTGCACTTGTATGTCAAAATATTTTATACCACATGAGCTAATTTTTTTTATAATTAGTTTTTATACAGAATTTTATGAAAATTCTTTATTGGTCATTTCTTACTGCCATGATTCAAGAATATAACTGTCATTTTCAGAGAACATACACTTTTCAACAATACAATGTGCACAAACCATCAATTTCTCTCGATGCATTTTATTTCGGTATTGTTTAATGAGTTGCCTAATTCATCATAGATACTTTTGTCGCATGATTATATGCATTTATTGAATTTTTTAAACTTGAATGTTACATTTGAAACATCTATTGTCGTGCATTTCAACTTTTTCTATTGTTATACATCTGAATTATCAAGCATAGATAAATATAATTTAATTAAAAAAAAAAAAAAAAAAAAAAACGGCAACGGAAATAATCCTATCTTAAGGGACCGAGTGTAATTGCACATAACACATTGGTGGGTTGTTAGTGAATTTGACGACTCTGAATTTTGATACTTGGTGAAGTTTTCGGGTGCCTTCCACAACCCGTTACGACTTTCAAAACATTCATGGGATCTCACTGAGCCATCTGAGCCACCAAACTTGAAAATCGGTACAGCTATTTTCTCAAAAAATCGTTACAAACATACACACGGATAGACTAAACACATTACTCTCCTTGTGACTTGTTATGATTATGAAGGTAATTGAATAAAGCACGATTATAACCTTAAGGAAGGCTATTATTCACTTTGAACATACACATTAATTGTAAGCATATATGTAACACATAATGTAAACACAAACTATATAATTAAGAATCAGGTTGGGAATAATGATTATTGGGATAAGGAGGTTACACTTTATAGAGGTGTATAACATTTTCTCCTCTTATTTTATTTATTTAATATAAAATCTTTTAGGTAGGAAAGTGCCCTCCTTATGGTCTTCTGAGGCCTTTGCTTGTCTGGAGGCAAAGGTTCACTCAGCGCTTTCTCATTGATCCAATTATCATGCATATCCTTAAAACTTACTCTCACTTTGGCGATTATAGACATTAAGGTGATTACTTGCCTTCTTCCTATTTATCTCTCCCCCGAAAAAAAACTCTGTGTACTGCCCAGGGTCGAGGATTTACCATTACGAAGATTGATTTAATATTTCTGTATATAGTCGGAATCTGACATTCCCAAGTTCAGCAATTACAAATGGAATATTCGCGGTCAAAAAAATATACATCTGGTCTTAGCATGAATCAACTTTTGAAGAGTTAAAAAAAAACAGAATTAAAAATTACAGACTCTACAGAATCCTTCTCTCTTGGAATAATGCTCTTTCTCACGAATGAATCATTAATACACTCAAATACTACGCAATGAAGATTTAGTAGCACTTAATTTTCTGTTAGTGTTTGCACTTCATAAAAATGTTTGATGATTTATTGTCGCATTCTTGTCCATTACTACGAACAATAACAGAGGTTAATTATTCCAAATAAACAAAATTAAAGGTACTTTAGAGGAAGCTATTTTAAAAATTTGACATTTAAGCCCTGTCTGACTATTTCAATGAGGATAAGACCTAGGTGATATTAAAGACCATTTAATTGAACATTGGTATAAAGGTTACCATACTTGGTTTAATGGTTTCAAAATCGTATGAGCTATTTTCGAGAAAATTATAGAAATATGATTACTCCATGATATAAAGTGGCACTTCCGGTTAGTCAATTTTCACAATTTGGTATGATCATGGTATTTCATTGAAATAGCAATGAATAAAAATGATCGCAATACTTTCCCTTACTATATATTTCATTTATAGGTAAGTGAAATTAAAAATTACAATGCTTTGAAATTTCTATACATAATAAAATTAAAATATTAACGTATTCAGTTGGTCCTTTGTTTGATTCATTGTCTTTATAGAATTGTAGTAATCTGTCATCAATGAAGATGACAACAGTGATGATAAAAATAGAGATGATGATCCTGAGGATGATTTCATTAATCATTATTCTTAATTTTAAATGCTTATTTCTTAAACGTGAATTTAGAGTTATAATTTGTGAAACATTAAATATTTTTTTAAATAAGAAGTGAAATATTTAATTACATTGTTATCCATCATTCTAATGACTATTGTGGTAGCTAAATAAATATAAAACTTAGGACTTTTTTGCTTTGGCATCTGAATTCACAAAACCCTTCTTATCCAATAATTATTGTCTCCCAATTTTTATTTGTATCATACAAATAATATTTTCATTTTGCCTCTAAAAATGCAAAGACATGCAATCTAGTAAAATAATTAATTTGGCAATTTCTGCAACATATTCCAAAATGGGCCACATCATCCAGTTATTGTAATAATCGATGCTGAGTTGGCTGTTGACAAAATAAGTAAGACAATGAGGGTAGATCAGGAGAAAAAATCAAAAGTCTAAAAATATTAAACATTTATTACCACGACTACATAAAAATAAAATCTCAAGACATTATTAATAAAAACAAATTTGTTTATCAAAATATAAATTTTTTATTAATAAAATAAATCAGCTTAAGAGGTACAGGAATTGTTATGTATTGATTTCACATGTTTACAAGTAATAAAAACATCTTAACTTTCCTTGTGCTACCAGGGCCATTAACTAGGCATTTAGGGGCCACGGGGCATGGGCACACATCGGGTTCCTTGGGTGAATAATGAAACATATTTTTCTTGAGCCTCCCCTCCCATGTTTCATAAATGTTTTCCCAATAAAAAAGTTAGATATTCAATTTATGCATTCTATTCACTGTAAAATAAAATTACCATTTGTCCAGAGAAAGTATTTTAAATCTTTGGATATACATTCGATATAACTATTAATACAGTTAAAATATTAAATTTATATAAGCTTAATCTTATAACTAATAAGATCATGGAAATTATAAGGATAATGAAAGAAACAGAAATATAATAGTTATTATACATAACTCTTTTAATTCTATAAATTTATAAAAACAATATAAATATGTGTTTATTATGATTAATTGATTGCACGAACTTGCTGAGTAACCTACCTATTAAACTTCTGACACGTCAAAATTGGGTAGACCTTAAGAGTTAAAAGCAGTGGCAAACCTGCTAGTCGATCCTGACTCATCAGTGATTTCATAAAACTTTCAATTATTTTCAATTTAGAAAAAAAGCGCTCTGCTTTAGATATCTGAAAATGTAGTTCGAAAACAAAAGAGCGAAACATCACAATTACGAATACGAATGAAATATGACTTCATTGTTTACCTCCTGTCTTAGGGGTCCCGGGGCATTGCCCCATTTGCCCCAGCCTAGTTACAACCCTGTACATGACTAGTAGTTACAAAATATCATAAACAAGAACAAATTAATAATGCTATGACAATCTGCGACAATAAAGATCATAAATTATCTAAATAATTTTATATATTTTACAAATATTGTGTTTTAATAAATAAGGCAGTGAGTTAAGTTCTCTGATTTTGACTTATGATTTGAATGGACTTTTGAAAAGAAGATTTGTTAATACATAACATGATTAAATAAACTGACATCTAGTTGGCAGTGAACTTTTTTAAATCTAAAAATCACTCCTAAATTCAGCTCTTAACATTAATTTAATGAAAAATAAAATAAAAAACAATTTTTAATAATCATATTTAAAGCACAGCCTTATGTTGCTTTTTCAATTGATACAGAAAAACTCGCAATGAAACACCTGTCTCCTAAAATCACTCATAATTTTAATTCAATATTAAAAAAAGATTATGGATCAATTTAGCATCAGACTGATGCTCAACTGCCTCAGAACCAAGCTTTCTATCATACTATCAATGAATATTGGCTTGAGTAAAGGTGCCAATATCAATAAAATGTAAAGCTAAGCATTTATATAATGAAACAAAAACAGATATATTAACCGATTACTATACAGAACAAAATAATATTTTAAAACATCAGAATTTTCAAGAAAGTTGAATGATTCTAGTAAATTTCTATAGAATTAATGCTATGCATAAGTAAAAACAAAAGTTTTGCACTAACAGTATGTAGGGAGTCCCAGGATGAAATATTAGTAATTAAGCGAGGAATAGTCTAATAAAAATAAAAATGTAGCTCAATGCCACCAACCACACCTTCATATCTTAATTCGTTTTCGAGATATAATTTTTTAAAGGATTTTCCAAGAAAAATAAATTTTTTCCAATAAAAGTCAACATTTCTATACTGTAACTGAACATTTCTCATCTTTTGTCATCATTTTTGGAATCTACAATGAATTTTCTATAAGATAGCAACCAATTTGTAGAAAAATATATCCTCGTCAGGGGGTAATTAGAAAATTAAGTGGAATCAAATACTATGTTAGCACATTTATCAAATTGCGCTAAGCACATTCAATCCTTCAGAAATTTACAAATAAATAAAATGTAAAATTGTTGGGCAAACAATAAAAACCATTCAAAATGAAAAACATTATGTGTGCAGTAGTGAATCACTTTAGAAATTTTTTTTAGAAAAATAAAACAAAGCAACTAGATAACAAAATCAGGACAACAAAATACTAGGTACTCATATTGTTGTAGGTATCTAATTATTTTAGACCTCCAAACCTCTTCAAAATTAGACTAGGTTCGCAAAGTATCTTGTTAGAAAGTGGATTAAATGAAGCAACCTTTATGAATTCCACAAGATCGAAACTTGAAAATCCATTCCTTGAGATTTCTGAAAATTATTTGTTTTTACTTGTTTACTTTGCTTTGGATGCTATGGTCCCCTTACAAAGATATATTTTTTTACAAATGTGTTGCTTTCTTATAGGAAATTCATCATAGATTCCGAAAATGGTGACAAAAGTTGAGAAATGCTCACTTACAGAAGAGAAATGTGAACTTTTATTAGAAAAAACATGGTTTCCTTGAAAACCCCTTTAAAAAATAAAAAATCAAATCTCGAAAATGTATTGAGATATGAAGGTGTGGTTGGCAACACTATATTTTGCCAGACCTCCTTAATTAAATTTTGTTTGATAATGGTCAATTGGATAATAATGGTCAAACACTAAACTAATTCAATATAAGTTTCTAATTTTAATGAAGTTTGCATACTTTATAGGACTACAAAAATCAAAGTTTGGCTTGATTCTTATTATATTTTCATAAACATTCTTAATTTAAATTCTTAGGATAACTTTTTTAATTTCCTATATTCAGTTCAACATTATTCATTTATTAAAATTAATAATAAAAATTAAAAAATAAATGATGTAAACAACAAAGTAACTTTATGCAACATTGACAGTTTCTAAAATGGTCCTTTTAATTGGTGATGGAATTTTTTGTGGAGGAAACACATTAAGATTTCTTGAAACTTGGATATTATTATTGAAATCTTTTCTTTTTATGTCTGGTAATCTTGATCTCGGTCTGGATTCTGAAGATTCTGCCTCCTTCCTCTCTTCTCTCTGATCTTGTAGAGAATTTTCATTGCTGAAGTTCATTATCGTTGTTTTACAGTCCAGCTTGGTACGCTCGATACGCTTTCTCCAGTCGTACAACTCATTACAACTATTGATCCTTTTTGTTACTGTTTCACTGTTTTTGGAAATCCTATACCTTTGCACTGCTTGAGAGATGGAAGTTCTTCCTGAGCAACAATGGCGTTTCACCTTCTTCCGTTTTTCAGGCTCTTTTCTGACTTCACGGCTTTCAGCTGAAGAAATCTAAAATATTAAAATACATTACATTATTATTATTATTATTGGTAGATGGGTAAACCATTGGAGCCATGAGAAAGCCTTCACTTTAACCCGTTTGGATGAAATCTTTGAGATTTTCCCTAGCTTGAGATTTCGGTCTTGAGGCTTTGAGATAGGTCAAGGCTTAAGTAATATATATTATAAAAAACTGATGAAGTTAGAAGTTATTTTAAATATGAATTATAGATTAATAAAATACATAGACATTTTCCCGATCTCCTTTGATTTAACCGTTTAGCTATAGAGTCCAAAAAAGTGATAATAGTTTTTTTGTTTATTTTGTTGTTATTGTAATAACCTGCTTCTAATTCTAAGTATCTGTTCACTGTCCTAAACTGCTAAACAATTTCCAGAGATCATACTCTGTACTGATCATTTCAGAGTTATAAAGAATATGAATGGGGTATATCAAAATCAGAAACAATTTCTAGAAAACAAATGTTTAAAAAACAATATTAAAATGTTTAATTTAATTTTTTTTACAACTATAGAATTATACCAAAGTGAATTTATATATATTAATTTAAATACAATGATTGACAAAGAAAATAGGTAATAATATTAATTAAAATGAATGATAATTGGAATAAACAGATAGTTGAGGAAGCATGTTTGTAACCCAGGCTGGATCATTATATCAGAATGATAGCAAGTATTTGCTTGCCATTAATTGGTCTTAAGGCAGCTTTTCACTCAGCTCTGAGGAAAGAAATTTCAAATATATTTGTTGATTTAAGGTGAATGCAATATATATATAAATAAATGCAGGCTGGTACTATTTCACCAAGTTCATTTATTTACATGCAAATTTTCGGCCTTTAAGCCATCCTCAGGCATCTCTGTAAAAGGCCTTTATTTAGTTTAATTTACAACATAGAAAATTGTAAAATATATTTAAACTTTCTTTCTAATATATAACCATATACATACTTCAAAAAATGTTAAAATGTATACAATGCCATTATGAATCCAATCTGTACCAAACCCAATAATACAGAGTCTCAAAAAAATAATTTCATAATCAATTCAATATGTAAAAATTTCCATTAAGTTAATACCATTAGAACACTTACAAACTTAAAAAATTCTTAAAAATTATTGAGCCATCTCCGTCATCACAGCCAGTACAGATGAAACTCCAAAGAAGGAGGCAATATAATGTTACGATTAAAATAATTTACTAAGTAATCATTAACCAATAGGCAACAATTAAGTTACATACAATGAAACCCCAAAATACCATATATTAATTTATAAATATAATGCACATATTTATTTAAATCAATTAAAATTTCAATTTAGTAATTATGTTAGCTAAGGGCAAACTATTTAAACCATTGGTATCAGATTTGAAATTGCACACTCTATTTAAATTTTTTGTTATGTGTATTGATTCTGGTACCTTTCTTTTGTGATTATTATTTTCTATTGTAATCATCCTTGTACTATTAAAATCAAAATTATGTTTGTTTTCAATGTTACCAATTAAATTAAATAAGGGTATTTTACAGAAATGCCTGAGGACGGCTTAAAGGCCGAAAATTTGCATCTAAATAAATGAACTTGGTGAAATAGAACCAGCCTGCATTTATTTTTAGAAATTTCGAAGTTTAAACAAAATCTAGAATCTCATTAATGCCATTAATGTCATAGCAGACCGGAATAAAAAAGGAATCATCTATCTTAGTGCAAAGAAATCTCCTTAATTCTCCATTAAATTAAACATTAATCAAGGGAATAATTTAAGTCCATTAGTTTTCATATATTTCATTGACAAAATGTTAAAGATGTGTAAAGAATCAGAGAGCTTTGATTGAATAAAAACATGTGATAGCTTTAATATGAACACCTAAATGTGTGATCTATTACAGCCAGTAAAAATTATATTATTTATATAATCAGATAATGATAATTTTTAGAATAAGAAGTTCGAAATGCCAACATGAAACATACTCTAACTCCTGAAGATGAGTCTTCCTTCAACTGTTCTGATAGCCTCCTGATCGCCTCCTTCATCCCATGATTGTGATCAGTCTTAATTTCCTCTGGCCTTGAAATTCTAGGTCCTGTTCTCAACTTTATACCACGTACAGTTAAGTTCATCCCAGTGTAAGGAGGCGGATTTGATACATCTTGTCGGTAAGCTAGCTCAAACATTCCTGTATGTGCATCTTTATTGGATCTTCGGTCAATTACAACTGTAAAATAATAAAGGTTGGAAAAGAACTTGATATACTTAGACATTTTTTTCCTTTCTACTTTTTCATTGGAAAATATTACAATCTGCTCCAATAGAGAGCTGGGATTAAAACAAAGAAGTTCCATGTTATCTACACGTTTTATTATCTACCTGTTAACTTCAATGAATGTTGATATTTTATTTAATTTTTCCTGCTTCTTTTTAAAAATTGTGATTACATTTTCAAATACTCTAATGAATTCTGATGAAATAAGATTACCATCATTTCAGAGTATTAAATAAAAATTTTAATTTCAATATTTTTTCTCATCCATTTTTAAAAAATATTTCTAACAACTTAATATTGTTTTAATTTTTCTACTTTATTGAAAATGACCCTATGCATTTTTATCAAATTCATACTACTGTTTTTATAAGAGAAAAAATATTTTTGTGGCAAATTCTTAAAAATTGAATCAATATTTTATTTATTCAATTATATTTAAACCTTAATGGCACTAGAAAAAACTTAATAATTGCTAATTTTTGATAATTTCTTTTTGAGGAATCACTCAAAAAACACTAAAAATAATAACAGTTTGTCTACTACCAAAATGAAAAAAACTAATGATGACAAACTATGGATGATAAATCCAGTTTTTTGCATAATTACAGAGTTACATTGAATGAACATTTAAAAAGTAATATTTCCAATATATAGGGGTTATGCAAATAGTGCACAGCATCCTATATTAAGACTTGTTGGCGACCTGATCTGGATTTGTTGCACAAACGCCCTGTGAGGCATTATTTTGATGAATTATTGACTCTTCTTCTATGGCACAAATTGTAGGAACATAAGCATGAATAGTAGGAACAAAAACATTCTTATAGAAATAATTATGAGAGTTGGAATAAAGGGTTGTGTTCATGCACAAGGACTTTTGTAACAATCTAGTATTAGAGGGTGCTGGAGTACTTCCATACTCCCCAGACGGGTAGAGAGTCCGGAGATATTCTTTACTCTTCTGGAAAATTGTTTGAAGAATATGCTGTCTAAATGTATTTTAAACAATTTTTTTGTTAAAATTAAACAAAAATTTAATACTCTTGGGTTACAAAAGATATAAGACTAACTTATTATCAGGTGCCTGTGCACCAGTAGCTCCTTCTGTGGACATGCCTATGTTCCATAAAGTAAATGATCCAAGAGTATGATTTGAATAATATATAATTATGCATGTAGATTTTTTTAAAACCTTTTTGTATTTATTTATTATATTTTATTTTTTTAAATACTTAATGATTTGATTTTATTCATTATTGTTTTTACTATTAACGTACTGACTAAATGTTAAAGCATTCATCATCAATCACTTAGCCTTTTCCACAAACCAAAATTCATTGAAAAAAAAATTATATTATATAGAGAATTAATAATAAAAAATTATTAATTTTCTAGTAAATACCTTTGATGATATCCTCCAAGCATTGTGGACACAGCCGAGCTGTGACACTGGTCGTGGGGCTCATACAAGGCGAAGAGTTGATCTCTATTAGCCATGGCTGCAGGTCCTCGGTGAGCATAAAATCCACTCCATACAGCTCGAAAGTGTTGGGTCGTGGAGACACGTGCTCCTGGGCCGCCAGTAGTGCGCATGTAAATGCACCTCTCATTCCTGGATATATGATCTTGTCCCACTTATCAGCATGCCCAATGGTCCTGCCAGCAGCATTAAGATTTTAGTTATTATAAATTTCTGTTCTGAGTACATGTATAAATTTGAGTTAGATTTGAATCAGTAACATGTTGTTCAATGTGGCATTTCAAAAAATAAACTTATAACAATAAAATAAAAATATTTTAGTAAATATTTCATAAAAAAGAAAAATATTTATGGTATCAATTAGATCAAGACTTATTTTAGAATATGTGATAAATCCTTTCTTTATTGAATTATTTTCATAAGTTTTATGATTGCTAAATGTATGATTACATTGTATTACATTAGCTTAAAGTAAATAAATTTTAAATAAATCCAGTTGTAATGTGTTCATTTTTTACATGGTTACATTATATTACATTAGCTTAAAGTAAATAAATTTTAAATAAATCCAGTTGTAATGTGTTCATTATTAATGTATTTTATATGTATCATATAAATTTTTCAAATTTTTAAATTTTGTTTTACCTTTGAATTATTTTATTCATTTTACTATTTATTTTATTTTATGAGCATTAGGGTCATTCCATGTCAAATCAACCAATGGTCTGGAACTTGATGTCTCAGAATTCAATGATTTCTTTGTACATATGTTGTATTATCAGTTAGGATAAAAAAAAAAATGCAAAATTTTAGATTTTTCATTTTTTTAGTTTTTGAGCTATAAACTTTTAAAAAATCGAAAGTCGACTGTTTTTTTTTTACATGTTTTGCTTCAAAACTATTTGACCTATAATGCTCAAACTAGTGTCATTCTTTTCAGAATTACATGAGTTTTTATTTGATATGTATTTTGACTTGATCAAACAAATCTTATTAAGTTTACAAATTTCCAAATGTTTTAATTTTTTTTTTTAAAATGTGTTACACATACCTGTTATCTTATAACGTAATAGACCATATATTCTTATGGATGGGAAAAATTTCAAGATGGGTCTTTTGAGGGTTCTCTTATAAAAAAATAAAACCTTGTATTTTTAGAGGGTTTTTTCCAAACTAAAATGGATATACTCGTACATCTATGACTATGTTTGTCATATTTAAAAAAAAAAGGACTTTGCTAAAAGTCATCATACAAACTGGGGCTTTAAAATATTTATCCATGTCCAACTTTATTAGTGAGCCATTAATTGGTGAATGAGCTTCCATAAAAATGTTATTTTTTTACATGATCCCATTAAGATATCATCCTAAAATTGGTATCTGCATTCTCATATTAGCATTTAGTATAAATACACACACACACACATATATATATATATATATATATATATATATATATATATATATATATATATATATATATATATATATATATATATATATACATATTTTAAATTTTACCAATCAAAACACAAACACATTAAATATCTACATTTTTAAAAAAATCAAAATTTCAATTTAGAGTTTAAAAAAAGTCTCTTTATTTTTAAAAATATATGTTTATGTTAATATAAGAATGTACTTACCAAATTTTATTGTGGTATTTCAATGGGATCATGTCAAAAAAAAAAGTTTTGTAGAAGCACATTCACCAGTCCGAGAGCTAGCAATATTTTGACACAGAATTTAGGTGGGCTGGTCTTTTGATATTAGTTTTGTTATTGAAGCTTGGTGAGGATGCATCTGGCTGCTGGGAGTGGTTGCTTTAACTACTGCGCATCCCATTTGTACAGAAACAAATCTGTTATTTTCAAATCATTAAAGGTCAAATGATTTCTTTTTCATAATTTCCTATATCTTTTTAGGAATATAAATTTAAAATGCCAGACACTATTTTAGTAATTTAAAAAAAATTATTTTCAAACATTTTAGTATAGCTGTAATTTTAATATGATATAGTTATGCTATCAAAGAACCTATAATTAATTTGTCTGACAAAAATTTAGTTGTTTTATAAATATTGTTAATTTTAAACATGAAACTGGCCTAAGAAAAGTCTGGGAATCTCTGTAGCAAGTGAGATTAGGAAAATTCATTGGGATATCTGGAGGGACAATTAAAATCCATCAAATCACAGTCTGATTTGCTAGTTCTCTTCTAAATCACCAACTTCCTCTAAGTCTGAAATCGTTCTGCCTCCTTCACAACTGAAATTTTGTCTTGCAAATTAATTTTAGATTTTTTGATAGCATAACTATACCCTATTAAAAGTTCAGCTATACTAAAATGGTTTGAAAATAATTTTTTTAATTACTAAAATAGTTTCAGGAACAGATTTAGCAACGACAAAACTGTCTGGCAATTTAAATGTATATTGCTAAAAGGATATAGAAAATTATGAAAAAGAAAAAATTTGAGCTAAAATAACCTGAAAATAACACATTTGTGTCTGTACAAATGGGATGCGCGCTGTTATAAATCAGTCTGGTTGTTATTAAACAACTATTTCTGTCTGGAAAATTAATTTTAGATTCTTTAATAGCATATGATAGTATAACTATATCATATTAAAATTTCAGCAACTCTAAAATGGTTCGAAAATATTTTTTTTTTAATTACAAAGATATTGTCTGGCATGGATTCAAATGGACGTCTTACTGCATCTGCACCAAGTTTCAATAACCAAACTAATATCAAAAGACCAGCCGAAAACGTTGCTAGCTCATGTTGTAATAATGGAATTATAATTATACTTATAGGACAAAGACCACTTGAAAATGGACAGACCAATCCTAAACATCATATAAAGTGGATCAGAAAGAAAGTGGATCAGTAAAGAGAATAAGTTGGATAGGTTTATAAAACTAATATCAAAAGTCCAGCCCACCTAAATTTTTTATTTTGCGATGTTGCTAACTCTTGTGCTATAAACCATTTTATGAAATTTTATAGGAAACGCAAAAGTCTCTCCTTATTTTGTTATTGGACCTATTTACTTGATTCTTTTTGCAGAAAAATCTAGAATTGTTTTTTTACAATTATTATAGTTTTTTTGTAGATTATTGCACCTTTCTCTTGAATTTTTGAAATTGTAATATTAATATAGTACTTGGATAGAGTGTTTTTTAGCAAGAACTAAATGGGATATAGTACTTTTTGAAAGAATATAACCTCTTTCATTAAATTAATGCTTAAAATATTTATTTTAATTATTTTGGTGGGTGACATTTGTAAAATAATATATAATTTCATAAACTTTGGCATGATGTTTTCAGATTAAATCGTACGTTTTTAATAAAATGCTTTTTTCTTCTTTTTTCTGTTATTTAGTTTTGTTTATCTATATATTTTATATATTTATTATAAATTATAAGCTATTTATATTTATAATATTAGTTTATAAACTGAGTGCGAACATATATAGTGCGAATATTTTCGAATAGAGACTAATAACATTTAAGACTATTAACCTAATTATTATATAATTATTCAATAAATAAATACACCCAATTTTTATTCAATAAATAAATGAAATATCGTTCTGGGAATAATAATAGGTGCGCCATATCTTAAAGTTAATATTATTATTATATTGGAGTCTTTGCAGCTTTTTTACATTATTTTTTTCCGATTTGGACAGATCAGACACCTTTTTAATTCCCCGTATTTGGAAGGACAGAGAATGGAAAATTCCAACAGTTTCCGAGATCAGATTCCATTATTCCATTAATATATGAGTTTCTGTGAATTTTTAAACCAACTTTACGTGATTGCAAGCAGAAATATTATGAAAAAAACTTAATTTAAAAGAGTGCATACAAGAGCCAATGCGATGCACAGTAGGCTTTCCAACACAATCTAACGGGACAAAAGTCAAAAAATTGATAAAAGATATTTGTTAAAAAATTTAATTCTAAAGAGAGACAAGGGTTCAGAGATATTAAAAATAACCATATTAGTCGAGTTCAAAGCCACCAATCCAAGATAAACAAGTAAAGAGTCGATGCCTAATTCCTTTAGGTCGTCTTAACTGGTAATATATCTTTGTGATTGCCAGTGTCAACAGCTAATAAATTCCACACATTTTGGTTTAGATTTTTTCTAAAATATGGATTCGAACCCTTGAGGTAACTTGTTTCAAAATGTTACAACTGAATTCATAAAAAGTTACGGTAGATTTGTAAATATTTTGTTTTCCAATTGAGTAGAAATTTAAATGGGGTTCACTAAAATATAAAGTTTAAAATGTTATATCGTTCTCAGAACTTCATATTATATATTTCCTGTTTGTAACAGCCACGTATTTTTCAGATTTACATAATTCAACTGCATCATTTTGCCTCATTTGCAATTTTGTTCAATTCAGTTGCGAAACATGTGATTAAAAGAAGTGAATTTTGTATTTTTTAAGGAACCAAAAAGCAATTAATAGGCCAGATCAAGAGTGCAGTGATATCTTGTATGATCCTTACTTTTGTTTTTTAAAGTTTTTTTTTTTTTTTTTACAAGGCATCAACCACTAGGGTCATTATTGCTTCACATTAATACTTGAAAGGGTGATGAAATCAGTACAACGTAAGTCGGTGGTAGTTAAGAATTAGATTTTATGGTGTAGTTCATTGTGTCTGATGAATTCTAAAAGATTATTAACTGTTTGTATGTTGTCCTGCAGAATGGTGTTAAGCAGGTCTGGTAAGTTGTATAGCAGTCTTGAAGAGGTGTACGCAATGCATTCAGTCAGTATGTGTTTGATTGTCAGGGGAGTTCCGCAGGTCTGACATTCAGGCGGTGAGTCTCGTGCCATAAGGTAGCCATGGGTCAGTCGTGTGTGGCCTATACGGAGGCTTGTCAGAATCACCTGCTCTCTTCGTTTATCACGAAACGACGAAGTCCATGGGGAAACGTCCTGTTTAATTTCCCTTAGTTTATTTTCCGTCACCTTTAGCCACCTTTGATTCCATTTTCACTTCACTTTTTGCCGGATTAGAGAGACAAAGTCATTGACGGGGACTCTTTGATATGGTATGCCATCATTGATCGCTCTTTTGGCAGACTGATCCGCCTTCTCATTTCCCTCTATTCCACAGTGTCCAGGAACCCATGCGAAAATCACTGTAATATTATTCCTATTTAAGGACTTTATTGCCATTAAAATATTTTGTACTATGACGTTCTGTATAAAAATGTTTCTTAGGGCGAGAAGAGCTGCTAGGGAGTCGGTACAGATAGCTATTATGCTTTTAGTTGGTACGATCACATTTAAGCTTTTTTCGATTGCAACCATCTCCGCCGTGAAATTACTGCACATTGACGATAAGGCAAACATGTGCTGGCGCTCATTGCAAACCACTGAAGCGCCTACACCTAGTGAGTTCTTTGACCCATCTGTGAATATGAAGTCAGCATCCCCTATTTTCTGCTTTAAAATTAGGAATTTCTGTTTGTATTCGTATGGCATCGTATCCTTTTTAAGCAGTGTCGCAAGAGGTAAGTGAAATTTGGGCATGGGAAGTCCCCAAGGGTAAGTCGGTGATATTGTTTCTCCCTGCAACGTCGGTAGCTCAATACGCAAGTCATGGATCAAAGCCGAAACCCTAAACGCAAAAGATGGTCTCTCTGACAAAGTGACTTGTTGCTGAGAAAGAGGATGTCTATTTGGAAATAAATCAGTCAATGGGTGGTAGTCCGTTGAAATGATTTTGGAAAAGTAGATGAGATCGAGTTGTTGCCTTCGTATGTCAAGAGGAGGCTCACCTGCATTACAGCAATACTACTTGTAGGACTGGAACGGAAGGCACCAGTGGCTATTCTGAGACCAACATTTTGAACTGAATCAAGCATTTTTAAAACATTACTCGACGCTGAATTGTAGGCATTACAACCATAATCTAGCTTCGATCTTATCAACGATTTGTACAACTTAAAATATACTTTTACGATCTGCACCCCTGCTGGTATTTCCGACCATTTTCAAAAGATTGAGGGATCGAAGACAACTTGCTTTCATTTGTTTAATGTGTTGCATCCAGTTAAGGTTTTTATCGAAAATCATTCCGAGGTACTTGACAGAGCTGGAGAAAGCGATTGGTTTATTATCTATGAGTAGAGATGGAATTGTGTTCGGCTGTCTTTTGCTGAAGATTATCGCAACGGTCTTACTGGTAGATATTTGAAAACCATGGTCACTAAGCCATTTACTGACGCGGTTTAGAGTGGATTGAATGTTTTCTTGCATGGATGTTACATATTTACCCTTTATGTAGATAACCAAATCATCAGCATACAGCAGACCTTCAACTTTTTTTTTTTTTTTTTTTTTCCAAACCCCTGGATACTTATATTTGCAGTTATATGAATTTAATTTGATGTTTTTCCTTTTGCTGAAGCTGGGCTTCATTTTAAGGAATTTTTGTGGTATTGGTATTTACATTGTTATTTCTTATTTAATTCTTATTATAACAAAAGTGTTGGGGCACACTTTATTTTTCTGTTTGTTTTTCTTTATACAACTAATTTAATCCTAATCTAATCAACTTAACTAAATTAATCACCTTTAACTAAATTTAGTGTCTATTTCACATTCTGTTTCCTTCCACTACTTTCTGCCATCTGAGTGGGGGTGGTGCTGGTGTTAGTGTCCTAAATAGTGGGTTTGCTAGATATCCCAGCGAATCCAGGAATTTGATATGCCTCCTCCTGATAAATTCCGGGACCGTTGGTAAATCTAGCAGGGTGTGAAGTTCATGAGCCTTTTTCCTCTTCCACGCCGTTGTCCTTACCATCTTCCGGAGCATCGAGTCTTGAAACCTCTGGAGGAGCCGCTGCGTGCCACCGGTGAGATGTGTGAACAATGGAGCCCCGTATAGCAGTGCCGGCCTTAGTATGCTCTTGTACACTTGCAATTTGAGGCGGAGTGAAAGCGCTGGCGAAGTCAGTAGGTGGTGAAGACGGTAAGATCTTCTCCTGACCGTCCTGGTCTTTTGATATAGATGGGTACTAAGCTTGAGATGCCGATCAAGCTTCATACCCAAGTATACTATGGAGTTAAAAGTCGAGATGACGGTGTCTGCCACCTAGAGAGTCCTCGGCAGTGTTGATTTTTTGCCCTGTTGGTGCGAGAACACTACACAGTCCGTTTTTGCTGGATTGACCTGTATGTTGAGGTTTTTCAGCTGTTGAACTATCTCTTTACAGGTTTCCTCGGCCTGTTTCAGTGCATGTTTGGCGCTCATACTGGTGCTGTAGATGGCTTCATCATCTGCATATGCACCGACCTTCGCTATTCTGTAGTTTTGCCAACTACCTCAGCAGTATATATTGAAAACAGCACCGGAGAGAGGACTGCTCCTTGCGGCACTCCGCACTTCAGTGAGATGGTCCGGGATTGCTTATCACAAACTCGCACAGAGATGGTCCTGTTGCCGAGAAAGGAGACAATGACATTGTAGAGCTGTTCCGGGCACTCGAGGTCTAAGAGTTTACGGCATAGAATACCGCGAGACACTGAGTCGAATGCCTTTGCACAGTCGATGGAGATCATAGCCGATCATAGTGTTCACCTCAGTTTGTAGCTTCATAAGATGATGTTCCGTACTGAGGTGTGCTTGAAAACCGGTCTATTCGTAAGGAATTACGGAGTTTTCATCACAGAATTCTCTAAGGTAATTCAGGATGATCTTTTCGTATACCTTACCGAGGTGCGGCAACAGGCTGATTGGTCTATAGTGATCTGCCTCGTTCCCTGACTTATTCGGCAGAAAATGTTTGGATGTGGCGTTGAGTGGAATCGTAGCGTGGGCAGCTTGGAGCAATTTTGTATTTATTTGTGTTATGATTCGATCAGCGTCTAAATCGGACAGATCTATATCCGTAAGCTGAGCTATCTCTTGGAAGTGAAGCCAATCAGCTTTTTTAATTTGCCATTTATTAGGTCTACTATGGGAGCAGCATTTGTCAAGAGTTTTAAAGATGATGGGGAAATGGTCGCTGCCGTGAGTATCATCTAAGGCATACCATTGAGTTGTAGCTTGTAGTTGAGGGCTAGTTATTGTGAGATCTATAGCTGACAGTTTTCCTGAACGGGTAGAAAGGTGAGTCTGATAAATATGATTGTTAATTACATTTAGATTACAAGTTTCTACAAAAGATTCTACCAATTTTCCTCTCTCGTCTAGATGATCGCTACCCCACATTAAGCTGTGATCGTTATAATCTCCTGCTAGAAACACTGGGGTTGGCATCGAATCTAACAACCTTTTTAATTGTTGAACCGTGAAGGCTCGGCCAGGAGGGAGGTAGAGAGAGCATAACGTGAATGGGCGAGGTTGTGATAAAATTCTCACCGCTACAGCGTGTAGATTAGATATAATGTTTATATCCGTAAAAGGAACATTATCTTTAATTAATATGCATACACCACCACAAGCAATACGACCCTCAGTATAATCTTTTCTTTTGATCACATATCCCCGCAATTCAAAAGTTTCAGTAGCTTTTAAATTTGTTTCTTGAAGGCAAGCTACAGAGCAATTATATTGATTCAGTATGTATTTCAAATCATTCCTTCTATGATTAGGGCCGTTTAAATTCCATTGCAAAATATTCATTTGCGATAAAAGTTGTAACTAAGCCGAACGCCCTAAATAAGGAGACAAAGACAATTATTATTAAACTGTTTGAGTAAAATGACGCTGATAACAGATAACCACACGATTCATAGAGTGTCTTACTTAAAAAGGAAATTAAATGACAAATTATGCATGAAAACATGTAAATAAAAGGTCTAGAGAAGAGATAATTAATAATAAACAGACTTAAGAGCCTGAAAACTAAATGATAAATCTTTATTAATAAACATGTATCATAGTTGTAATAAGGATTCTGCCTATATTGCAAACAGGAAAATATTACAAAACGAAATATTAAGTGAAAACAGAAATATATAAGACTTATAGTAAAGAAATGGAAAATTCTTAAGATAGTTAATATGCTGAAAATAATCAATATTGCAATTAATAACATTACCAATAAAGTAACGATGAAAAGATCTAGAAGGTTTAATAGCATAGACAAGGTTTAAAATTAATTTTTTTTTATTTTTATTAAAAGTGTACAGCTGGAATAATTAGAGTCGTTGGCTTAGAATGTTTACGGTTAAGAATACTTCTTGCCCATTTTAGTTTTTTGTTTTGATACGGTTTGATAAGGTTTGTTTTGTGAGGATATACTACTTTGATCACTAAGAGAGGAATTAGTTGACGTTGGCCTATTTCTTTTAAATTTATACCGACTTTGAGATTTTTGATACAGTGTTTTGTTTAATAATGTTTTCGTTTGTCTCCATTTGTTCCTTAGCACTACAGATTGATTTATTTCCAGATAGACTCTCTTTTGGCAAATTAACAACTAATTTTTCAGAGCTTATTAAATTAGCATCTGAGTTACTTTTAATTAAATTCGTTTCCAATACCGTTATTTTTTTAGATAGTACTTCTACAACAGCTGTTGGTTTAGAAATCTGTTCTAATAGTGCCTCGGAGACAGAAGAATGAAGTTGAGTAGTGGGAGGAGCGGTGGGCTGAGCTCACAAGTTCGGCAACGGCCGGCAAACGCTCGTTACTAGTCGGGTCGTGTCTTCTAATAATGAATTCCGCTTGCCGATAAGAAATTTTGTCCTGAGATCTGAGCTTTTCAATTTTTTTCTCTCTTTCATACACCGGACATTTAGTATAAAATGCTAGATGTTCCCCTAAGCAATTTATACACTTTGGGGGATTTTGACAGTTATCCGAATTGTGTGAGTTTTCTCCGCACTTTCCACAGTTAACAATATTACAATTTTTCTTTGTGTGTCTGTATCTATAACAATTAAAATAAAGAAGAGGTTTGGTTCGTACGGTCGGATTCTTATTGACATAAAATCTAATAATACTCTCTCTAGGAGTTCACTTTTTTCAAAGGTTAATATCAAAAACGGAGTACCTCTTTTTTCGTTGTTAATTTTTTTATAAATTCTTTTTGCATTTACCACGCCATGCTGCTCTAGTTCGGAAACTATTTCCTCCTCAGAACAATTTAGTAGTTCAGGGACATAGGCAACGCCACGTGAAAAATTAAGGGATTTATGTAATTCAAAAATTACTGGAATGTCTTTAAATGATTTATGTTACCTAAATTCACGAAATCTTTTTCATTGTTCACAGTAAGTAAAATTGATCCATTTTTTAAAAATTTTATGTTAATTTGAGGACAATAACTTTTGATGAATCGGCAAATACTAAAAGGGCTGAAGTATTTAAACGTTTTATTTGAGAAATTTTCTCCTAAGCTCATTAATAAGTACTTATTTGACCATTTTCCTTTTGTTTTAAAAAAAGTTTCCTGTATGTCAGGAGGTTTCCTGTATGTCGGCTCTAAAGCCGTCGCCATTTAAAGCGGCAGTCAAAGGACGAAATAATAAAACAAAATAAATCAAATTAAAAGCTCTGAATAAAAAAGTATAAAACAGCTTGGTACTCCCTGATAAGAAGAGCAGGTAATGCGCAGCAGGATCACAGTCCACGCACGATGTTCACTCTACCAAGTGTAAACATCAACTGTTTAAACAAAGTTTTAAAGTAAAACTGGATTCAATGCAATCGTTGCTTTAGATATAAGTGGGGTTGATGAGGAACTTATTGATAAGTTAAATGTTATTCTTCAAGTCTTAGCTTCATCTTTTGAAATAAAACTTTCTGCTTTTGAAGGTAATTCATTAAAAAGAGCAAAATTGTATATACGGTTATATGGTTTCCTATTGACCGTCTACAAAATTCTTATCCATAGTTCAGCAATTGCTAGGAAATTTCTTATTCGTATTGGCCTCCTGTCTGAAGAAGTCCAAGAAAGTCGTCACAAAGAATATAAAACATATCGGCAGGAATTTTCAAGAAAAATATTTGGCGTGGAATGACCCATTACAAAAATTTTAAATAATAGGGCTAGTTATACTATGATATGATGAATTATATTTGTCTGTTATATAATCTTTAATTCCTCCATTATATCTTAGATTAAAGACTTGAAAAGCTGGCCAAGGTCGAAATTTCTTTAGTTTTAGAATATATTGATGTGGATTATTTTTTTAATGAAAAATCATAGTAATTGGAATAAAGGACTGATTCCACATCAAGAGTGATATATTTATACATATAATTGCACCTTAGATATGCTTGAAAGGTCAATGAGTCCCACATATTTTCATCAGGTAGCGAACGGTCTCTCTTTTTTTCATTCTTATATTTACACTGAATGGCATTATTGCTCAGATGCACTGATTCGTGCATGTTGGATAAAGAAAATAGGTGAGAACAAAACCTTAGGTAACATTCTCTGGAAAAGAAAATTAAATTATTATTATAAATTGATTCCGCTGTTTTTCAGTAATCTATATATACATTATATTAATTATGCTAACTTGTACATCCAAATTGTCAGAGGATAAATACTAGTAACCAAGAACCATTGTCTGATGTCAAATTTTGTATTGCATATCAGAAGCGGTTTTTCTGAAATCAAAAGATCGATTAGTCACACACAACAGTTAACTACTTCTTCTTTATAAATTTTTTATATTGGTGTTTAACGTCCTTTCTTGCTGTTATTAAAGCAAGCAGGATGCATTATTCCTACAGGTAATAATGCTGTACTCTAACCTGAGAGGGAATGTCGAGATTCATTCCATTGGTCTGCCACGAAATCAATTTTAACCCGCCCAGAACGGTTCATTAAATATAAGAACATGAATGATGTATTTATTTTGGTGTATAATAGACGAAGTCATTATAGGGATAGTCCTACCCCATGAAATTCTGGTTTAAGTTCTTTTAGGTTCGATAACCAAAATATTAGGTAAACAAAACCAAGATTTTATTTAAAATTTTATCTTCCATTTTGAAATGCGGTTGAACATCATTGTTCTTTACATTTGATCAGGGGAAATTCAGTAAGTGCTACTTAGTTAAAACATATTTACAATAATAACTTACCAATGTACTTCTGTATTACAAGCCTTGGATCGTTGGCATTGAAAGCCCCTAGCCTTTGTTGCACCTGCTCAAGCTTGTTGATCACCTGAATGCCTCTGCCTCTCGACTTCGCTCCAGGCTTCACGATCCAAACGTTGTTGGTCCCATCCATGACCATTTGTGGCCAATAAGGTCGTATCGAATCAATAGCCATTTTGGCGCAGGTATACATTTCCTGTAGGCCAGGGAGATTCAAATGTAATTGTCATTTTTAGGAATTACATACATAGGCTCAAGACACACAACACACAAATTAACTTAAAGATAGCAGTCATGGAGGTATCACAAGAAAACGGTATTTGTTTTTTACAAACTTCGAAGTATCCATATTAGGCCCATCCCCCATCTTTTCACTAATTACCATTGAAAAATCGAATGGCGTGAACAATCATCGAAATTGTCTGTCAAGGCTGCTAGTCTTCATAGGTTCTTGCTCATGCTGGAGTTCCTAGAAACAAAAAAAAAAACTGACCAAGCTGATTGGTCAGTTTTTTTTTGTTGGTCGGTTAGCATAGAGAATCCTTGCTATAACCTTCAACCATGAATTCAGCAGCATCAGCTCACTCAAAAATAAGCATAGCTAAGAAGAAAGGAGTAAGCCTGCAGATACGAAGGTAAATGAGGTGTACGAAGCTATAACGGACTACCTGGACGCCTTGCAGCAAACCTCATGAGGTCAAAGCCTCTTCAGAATGATGGCTGGACACGACTACTTGCAATCTCATGTACAAAGGATTGACATGGTGCAAACTACCCAGTTTGCATTAGACATCGTGCACTGCCCTCTGTTTCTATAGAAACGCCAATCTAGATATTCTGATATCCATTCGTGGTCTAGAAGCGTGATGGTCCCGCTGCCGAAAGTTGGCTTAGGATGAACAAATGTTTAGGAATTGTTAAATCACTTACCTGAATTTGTAAGTCAGTTGCAACCTGGAAAGGTTCACCAGAGTGGACG
Organism: Rhaphigaster nebulosa; assembly: GCA_948150685.1. Lineage (NCBI taxonomy): Eukaryota > Metazoa > Arthropoda > Insecta > Hemiptera > Pentatomidae > Rhaphigaster > Rhaphigaster nebulosa. The sequence goes on from OX411308.1 coordinate 101,563,303, forward strand.
CATTGATAATAATGTGTCAGAAATTGTTCCCATTGGTGGTCCCATATCTTTTCTCCGTTCTCTTTATCTATATCATCATGCTGTCGGTACGAAACATACTCAGATACCCTCCGCACAGCGAACTCTATCGCCTTCAGTGGAACCTGAAAATTTCAGATTTAATCTATTAAAATTTAGAATATTTAGTGTAAGCCATTAAAAAACACGAAATATTCGCTACATCCATTGCGATTGGTTAGCTTTTTAATCTCTATCCAGTAGTAAACGTTCGATTGTAAATGTTTATGTTGTTTCGAAATTGTTTTTTTTTCTTCCTTAAATTACCTAAAAGTCTTCAATTTAATTTTTGTAAGGAAAATGTTACGTTTCTATCAATCTACATCTTTTTCTACTTGTAATTTTTAGATAATTAACGATCAAATAATTTCTTTGTCTTTTCTAAACTTTCTGTAATATAATATGAGATATGTTTTCAATAATTTAATTGGAAATTACCTATATTAATAATTTCACGTTTAAACTGAATAAACAGAGATAATTTTTTTTTTTTAATATCAATGGTGTATGTATGCTAACTTACTATACAGTTTATTACAGTATTTATCTGAAACTGTAATAGTATCGCAAAATTAGACAAAATTCAGAAGAAAAAAAAAAAAATTACGAATCTAGATAAGAAGATTTATTTCTGTTGAGCTAATAGCTATCGTGACTTGAGTAGTTTCTGACGTGCCAGGAGCGTTCACTGGATGTAAATTTGAGGTCGAAGAATTACCTTTTAATGGAACTTCCAGTAATTTAGTATTTATGGACTGCCTTGAAACGGGTAAAAAAAACATCAGTCTTGTAAATTGGTAGTGGTTCAAAAAGAATTAAAGCCCAACAAATAAAAAGTATTGAATATGAAAGTGAATTGATATCTTGGTAAACAAAATTTCTAGGATACAATTTGGTCAGTAGATTATTAATATTACATTAATGTATTATTTGGGCAGGGTATGCTTTAGTGGTGGTTCTTGGATACTGGCAACGGAGATTCACACAAAGCAAGCAGTTTCCAAAAAACTATAAGGCATTTAAAGGAATAATTATATACAGCGTCATTTTTATTTGAGAAATAAAGAGTAATTTATTAGTTTTTAAAAAGTTTAGTGATACAGTGAAAAAAAACAAAAAAAATATATGATTTGGAAATAAAATTAACTTTTGTACCCTAAATTAGCTGTTTATTTATTTATTTATTTCCACCCTACCCCGTCCTTTGAACAATACTGGTGTTTGCAGCAGTTGAATGTTACGCATGCATATACTACATCTCACTGCTACACTAATAAGTTACAATTTTTGCATCATAAATTTAAACATCACGTTCAGTTTAGGGGTTGATCTCCGTCTGCTTCTAAGTCTCTCCTGTCCGGTGGTCTTCCAAGGGCGGACCTTCTGCCATGATTGAAGTGGGCGAGGTCGACTACCGTTTTCGCAGGGAGATGGAGAGAGGGAATATGCCTCCCATCCCTAAATGTGCAAGAACATATGATTTCGTACTACTTAGTGTTCTTTTTGATAATTTTTAACAATTTTTGATCCGATTTTCACGAGGCCGCAGTGACTGAGAATGTTAAGGCGTCGTCTCAGCAACCTCGAGTCTGCTGCGGTGCCGATTCAAATCCGGTCTGGACGGATTGAAATTTATTTCGTGGCGAACCCATAGAATGAATCTTGACCTTCCTCCTCTGCTCCAATGGAAACCTGTAAGAATAATCCGTCTTGTTTGCTTTAACAGGAGTAGCAAAGGACGTTAAAAGCCAATAAAAAAAATGGATCCAATTTTCGTGTTTACCCTTAAAACCTACGCTCAATTAAGCGACTATAGACTTTTATGTGATTATTTGCTTTCTTCCTGTTAAATCGCCCCGAAAAAAATTCTGCGTACGCCCTTATTGTAGTACGGGAAGTTCTCTTCGGAGAATAACTGAGAGAAATCGTTTCCCGTGAGGACGTAGAGCCCGGTTTCCATCATTGCGCCGGTCATGATGATGTGCTCAGCAGTCTCCGGGACACTACAGGTGGGGCATAGTAGGTCGTTGTCTTTCCCATGGCCATGAATCTTGGCTCGAAAGCCAATACTTAATATCACGTGAGGAATCGCGATAGCGAGAAGTCCAGGAGAACTCATTTCACTTCTGAACGTAACCTGACGGTGGGGAATTACTTCCTCAGGGTGGATATTTTCGTATTTTTCTTCCACCACTGGTTCCACTCTTCCATGGTACTCCTCCGGATAATTTATTCCATTTGCTCGGGTCCTATCCAATTCTCACATGGAGATTTCTCGGCAGACCTGCTGTGCCTTCTTACTTGTATGTATGTTTCAGCATATCTTTTCGCAGGAAGAGGCACACTTCTTTCCAATACCTGCACTGCCTCATGAAACACACTCTAGCACGCTCTAGTGACTCGCAGTAGAATCCTCTGCTGAATCATCGTCAACCTATTTTTTCTGTGGGCGTATAAGATTCTGGTTCAACAAATTAGCTTCTCCTTACATCCGTTATTCATTGCGAAAAATCCTTGCAGCCGAACGCCGAGCTGATTGGTGCTCAAATTTTGTGTGCACACACTGCAATTATAGCAGAAGGTACCCCCTCCAAAACGAAACTCAGTCTCCTCTCCACCTCCAAGCTCAAGTTAGAGGGATCACTGCTCAAGCTGTATGTCAGTATGACGGCGTCCCGTTTCTGTTGATTTACTCAATCTCAAATAAGCATTTTCTATTAATTTTTATAACTATAAAGTAATTTTAATAAAAATGGGGTGATTGATAAAAGTGACGTGGTTCACCCGAAAAGAAGACTTCGACATATTTCATATAATGGTGCTGAAGAAATTGATATTTAAAAATAAATCCCTTATCATTAAGTGATAAACTGTCTGAAGTTAAAATATATCATAAGACCCGCAGTCATCGACCTGCGATTGTGTTGTTATTTGGGTCGAAATAATAAAATCGGTGGTTTTAAACTCACAAAAGTCCCACATGACAATAGCCATCACAATAACTGCATTATTCACTTCAGTAAAGAGGAATATAAATTTATAATGAAACGCAGAGTGCAATATTGATCAGGCCTTTCAAGGTGCAAAGTTCAACGTATCGTGAATCACATCAACGAACAAATACTTTGACAGCAAAACAAGATTAATAAATGATGCCAATATTTTTTTTTTTAATTTATATTCGATGAATGAAAATATGCCTAATTCATTTACCTCTTTTCTGTTAATTTTTTTTTCAGCAAAAATATTCTCTACAATATACTTTTTCTTGCAGTGAACTTTATAGAGATTTGAACTATTAGAAAAGAAATAAATGTCTGTCTTATTTATTATTATTATACATTTCTTTAGCCAAAAATATAAATACCATAAAAATGAGTGAGTTTTATAAAAATTCACTTATATTTTTTCGGTGTTTAGCTACCTTACCTTGCCATTTCCAGCGAACAGGTTCGGTGCTTGTTTTTCGATTGTCGCAAGCAGCGTGTTCAAGAGACCGAGGCAAGCTGTTATTCGAAAATCTGTCACAAATAATTCATAATCTTCTTGTGAGGAGAGGATGTGGCATCTTGGAAACTTCGCATTGATACCTGGACCAACGAACCAATGAGATTCGCCGAGATAACTAGCAATACCAATCTGTAAAAATAAAAAAAATCCAAATTTACTTGCATATATCTGTGAGCCTCTCGGAGGAATCTTCAGTCCAGGGATTTAAGAATAAGAAGTAAGCAATCACATAAATTTCAATCATCGCCAAATTGGGATTAAGTAAGTATTAAAATAAGCTTGAAAATTGGATAAAAAAATTATTGTCAAAAATGATCAAAATATTGCTAAAAATACAAAAAAAATTTCTTTTTTTTTTTACGTACATTTCGATAAGTGGAATATATCACCCAATCCTTCCCTCTGCATACGCTACTGTCCATCAATAATGATAAACAGATCTATCAATCCAAAGCGGTCGGATTCATCGCGCTAGACCGCGTCAAAGTCGCCCAAAATAGCATTGAATTTAAACCAAAAGATATATTTTTGAATTAGGGCTCATTTTAAAACCCTGACCACCCTGAATAAAAATATAGTCTGACTGTCCGATGTTTATTCAAGAAGGCAAATGAATCGTTGATTTGAGAAACCCCATAAGCCATTGAGATCAAATTTTCGGATAACAATAAAAAAGCAGTCCAGGCAAAAGCGTAATAGATCAAGGAAACCCAAAGCAAGTGTAATTAAAATGTGGTAGAATTTGAATTTATTATATTTTCAATTAATGAAATAATAGTCATAATGGTGTTTAAATCTCAACTCAATTAACTTTACGGGAATAATAATTACCAATAAATGTGTAAAAATTGGTTCATTTATCATAAAATTGCTTATAAAATCACATTCAAGCTAAATTAGTCAGCTTCTGATGCTTCATCCTGTTCACATACCTGGCTTAACTTCTCTTACTTAAAGGGGCCCCTCAACTAAATGTTTACTATCCACCATTACAAACACAGCGAAAATGCGTCGGACTTATCGGGTTATGCTCCCAAAACACGTGTCTACCTCAATAGAATATAAATCCGTCAAATTTTAAATATCCCCAAAATGACTCATGGGGTTTCTGAAGTTAACGATTCAAATAATCTTGAAGTTTTTTATTCATAATTATTCCTGCCATTTAAGTAATTCATATGTTTAAGGTAAAATTGTGGTACCTACATGAAATTTTTGGTAAATTTGGCGCGATCTGGTTGGAATAATCCGACCTCTTTGGGCGGCAAGACTTGAAGTCTAAGCTAAGAAGAAGTTACTTAGTTATGATGTTACCTTTCCCTAACATGGCGCTTAGGTAATCCAACCTAACTCTATCTTGTTTGCGACTGATATAGATTACAGAAACTCTGATTCTTCTACTGACATCCACATAAATATTTATTAAAAAATGAGTTATCGAAGGTTCTCTTTTCTCGTGATAAGCTCGACGAAAAAACTATAATTACCAGGAGCAGACATGACGTCTACGAGGAGCCTTATTTCATTAAACAGGACGACGAGGTCACGACATTGACTATATAAGGAGCCGTTGGCAGAATACGGTTGAGCTGCTATCTGTAATGGCGTGCGTGCACCTTAATGGCCACCCCTGGCCAAAACTGCGGATCGTGGCAGCTCATTTGTCTGTTTCTGATCATGTTACATAGAAAACAAGCAAGGCAGTCTTTTAGCAGATTAAATGCTATTCTTTTAGAATGTTAATTTATTTTTTTTCTGTTTTATAATCACAAATTTTAACTTATACCTGATCTCATACCCTATATATATATATATATGTTCACAGCACTCTCCAAGAGGACTATATCTTACTTTATAAAATTCCACAGAAGATATTGATTATGGATGCGAGATAAATATGCAGTTATGCAATTTTGAAAATTCTTGCTTTATGAATACACATGTACAGTTCTCTTATTTAAAAAAACCTTTTAAGATGAAATTATATACATGCTTTTAGTTACATGAAATTTTACATCTGATTAGACAGCCTCATGAGCATCATCTAGAACTGCATTTGAATAAAAATGTTAGTTCAAGGTATTGCACTATGTCTATATGTCGGATTGGTAACTTGTCAAGGGAAGCGGGAGGTTAGTGATCGTGTAGCATTTGCAAGTCCTATGATAGGTACATCTTATTTATCTAAATTTTTTAACTGCCTTTCACCAAAAATATGTCTAATTTATAAAAAGGCATGCAGATCAAGCGTGAAAGAATTATCACCATATAATGGATTTACTTACTTTTGTTGTAAAGAAAACCCTTGGAAACCTAGATACAATGGTAGATTTTGATATGCTGTTCCAGTCTATGGGTTCAGACGTGGCCCATACAAAGCTGACTGGAACATGACGAAGAAGTCTGGACAAAACTTGGCGTTCTTCGTCTCCTCTACTTTCAATCCTCGCGGCAACGCTTACTGAAACAAAATAAGAATCAAAACATTTCACAAACAACTGATACTACTCTAACGCTCCGGTCTCTTCTAAAAGCTTTTATTTCTTCTTCCCTGTAGATTCCTATCTGTTCTATTTAAAATCATCCCAGAGAACTAGGAAAACTGATTGATAAATAATACTCTGTCGACCAAAAGACGCCGCTTCCAGTTTCATCCATACCATCGACGTCGTTTTTTGAAAAAGGCATAAGCAGGCCAGAGTAACGACTGAGAGTCGTTACTATTTGGTACTTACGTCATCAATATTCGATTTTTAGACCAATTCCAAATTTTTTTTCTCGATATATCCTGAGCGGGAATCGATAGAGGTGGTATTTACGTCCCATAATCAATTGAAACCTAAATTTCTAATTTTTGGCGCTTAAGGTACGTTTTCTTCGGTGCGTCTATCGCGACGATCGTTCAACGATTCAATTATTATAGTCGTTCAACAATAATCATGGAGCACTACTATACTGTATTTCATTGGAGCTGTGTGCTAGGAACATAGCTATTATGAAATACGGTCTAATAATGATCTATGATTATCGTTGAACGATTATAATAATTGAATCGTTGAACGATCGTCGTGATAGACGCACCGAAGAAAACGTACCTTAAGCGCCAAAAATTAGAAATTTAGGTTCTTTTTAGATTAAATTTAAAAATTTTTTAGGTTTAAAAAACGACGTCAATATCAACTAATCAGCGGAAAATCTAAGACAGATCTCTTTTAGCCTTAATACTGCTGATGTAGACACCTGGCTCTCGCCGATGCTCCACTGCACCTCAAATGGTTTCGGGGGATTATGTTGGAGGTTTCACGGCTAATCTCTTTCACCGACCTGTTGGTTAGAGTTATTGTCATCAATATTCAGATCTGATGACAGCTATTTAAATACTTAACTGGTGCATAAGCAGGCTTCGCTCTAGGGCACCCTCTGCGTTTTTCATGAACTTGAAACTACGAAAAATAAATCACGCAGGGAATTTCTTGTTAATTTGTGCAAGATTTGTCAGAACTATATGGAAGTCTTGCACAAATTTTTTCTCAAAGAACTTCAAGACCTAATGAGAGTAAAAACTAAAAATATCTGATGTGGACACCGCATGACTTCCAATTTCGCCTATAAAACTATAAATCGGTGGCTCAAAAAGTGATCCTGAATTTGGTAACTAGTTTCCGAAGATAGCAACATCTCAAAAACGATATTCGGCGTCGCGTCGACCATCTATTGACACACACACACAAGGCCTTGTATCTGGGGGTCTCTTTCCGTTATTATATATGGTTTTCTTTCAGAAGGTAACAAGCTCCCAAGAGATTTCTTCGTGTTCCGTGACAACATAAGAACTGTCTATGTCACTAGATAAAGCATTGGAAATCGACGGTTTCGACATTTTAAGCGAGATAGCCCGCTTAACTTATATCTTATTCTTCTGCTGCAGACTTGTTCAGCTCACGTTTTTGAGGAAAGCAAGTATTTTTCACTAAATTTTAGCACAAATAAAATTGTTAAATTAGAGTGGAAAAAAATCGCGTTTGTAACCTTTATCAACGAATCATATTATTTCTGTATTAAATTTTAATGTAATACTTAATGTGAGCTTATTATGACCCTCAAGTAAAGTACCTTTTTTGGCTCACCAACTCCAGCCTTAATCTAGTATATTATTTATATTCATATAAAAGTCTTATTTACCAAATTTGAGATGTTTTACGTTATATTTTAATATAATTGTTGATGAAAGTTTATAATGACCTTCAAGTAAAGTCGAGCTTCCTTTAATGCGTACAAGAAAGTAAAGACAACTTTTATTATGTTGTTTTTGAAAACCAAGCCTTGAGTCTCTAATATAATAGCAGGACCTTATGACTTTGCCCATGCCATCCTTTATGAAATTATCAGGAGAAGCCTATTGTCCTTAGATACTATACATTTTATCTAAATTCCAGGATTTAATAGAAACATCTAAAATTTGTTTGCAGTATGAGGATTTTGAGGAACAACTTCCAATACAAATGACTCTCCATAATAGCCTGAACCATAGTAATGGTGTCACTTGGTATTACAATTTTCAATATCTTGAAATAGAAGAAATAAAGGTAGAATTATCTTCTGTAATAAAAGATATTGTAAGAATTAAAATTAAAAAAGGAGGAAAAAGAAATACTTACTAATTCATAAATTATAACATTTCCAAAACAGAAACCACTTGAAACCATTCATATGGGCAACGAAACAATCAAAGTACGTACAGCATTACATTACAAATCCGGTATGATGCTTTAAGTGTCTTGATTTTTCTTCTCCTCCAGCTGTATGTAAAAACAAGCTGTCCACTTTTAATGCGGGCAGGCTAAACATATTAAGTTTAGTTTGACACCGAATTGTATAAAATGTGAAGGCCCACACAATACATTAAATCGCATTGGTCGAGCTATCTAATTACAAATAGAGATAAGAACGATTTAAAAATTTCACTAAACGAAGCCAAAAAAAGGCTCTTTCCGGATGAGGTAGGTTTTAAATTTCTTTAAAAATTTCAACTCTATAAAACCACTTCGAAAAAATCTGAAAAAATTTGACGGTGTCAATATAGTTTAGGTAAACATATTCTGTGACTATGGTTTGTCTTAACAACCTGTAGAATTATGTCAAATTTGCATACTTTTTTTTTTTCCTGGGAAATAGCAATAACATGTGATGATTTAAAGTAACACGAATTGCTGTTTATAGTTCATGAAATCCATGGCTTATGGTACAATTTAGAAATATTTCTGACGTATAGTTAGAAAACTTGCTTAAGAAATAGAGGAAAAATTGCAGCTTTTCAAGATACTTGGGTTAATTATGGGACACAGGAGGGTACTAGAGATCTGAAACTTTAGTAATAGCAATTTCTTGGGAGGATGTACATATATGTATAAATGTATAATACATTTATCTACGTTACCTTTATATAGAAAGAAACCTAACCTATGCAAACAAATCCTTGGCAGATATCACTAGAAAAAATATCAAAACAGTCGAGAAAATAAAATATGAACACAGATTAATATTTTATTTTCAGGTGGTGAAACACTAGAAACCTGAACCAAGGTCAGCATCCAAACGACTGTCAAGCCAGTTACAAAGTCTATCAATTCCAGACTGGCCCTAGATCCTTTACATTTACAGACGAGAATCAGCCTTTATAAGAAATTCCTTTTATATTCTTTTCTGCTCAATATAGAGTGCTTTATATACTGTTAATAGCTATTTAATGCCCGGAGAGGAACAAGAAAAAGTGCTTTCTAAGCTTCTATTAGGTCTTTATAGGTTTTCATTAGCATGGCAATATTAATTTGAATATGAAATATGGACATATAGTCACTATGCGAGAATAACTGACAGAAAAGAAAAAATGAAGTTAAACGATCCATTAACACGAAACAGTTGTTTAAAATGAAAAGGTCATTAGCGCTGAATGCCTACTCATTTATTTATTCTCTCAGGAAGGTTCCTTTCATCCAGACTCCGCTTTAAGTGAACCATTATTTATTACTTTTAATTTTTTAATGTTTTCCTTGGTTTTAATTAATTTTGTTAACTTTATTTATTTATTTACAATCTTCCTTGCCTCTCGGTAATAAGGGTTTCGGAAGCAATGTCTGTCACCACTACCGATTAGTTCTCTTCGATATTCCTTTAATTATTCTTTCTTAAATTGTTTATGTAATTCATCTTTCATTATTTCTTTAATTCTTTATAATTCCTTTAATGCTTCATTCTTATACGAACTTTTTATGAAGTTCGATCTTATCTTAACTCAGTATGAACTACACCGAACGAGATTAAATCATAAAATCTTTATGTTTACAAGGCAATAGAAATGTGCTTATAACATGAATATGTACTAATGATATATCTAACAATACAAGCATCAATATGTACCATGAATAACAGCTATTTAATAGCAAATATCTTTATAGATTAATAAAATTAGTTTAATAATTAATAATAGATTAATAAATTAGTAAAAAAAAATCCAGAGCACACATCTCCGTCACTAAGGTCGTATTTTCTTTTCACTTCCTTTCGTTTGACTTTCTTTTTATTTGTCGTATTTTCTCCGAATATAATAGAATTTTGCATTGAATCGAAGGTCATCGGTGAACATTTTATGAACGCTGTGACGTTTGTATACGTTCATGAGTTAGGGAATAGCATTTGTAATTTTATAGATTGTATTCTTATTAGCATATACCTAGTTCTGCCATAAATACTGTTACAAAAGTTGAACTTTGTTTACATCCTTGGGTATTATTTAGATAATCCTTATCTCTATCAGGTTATTTTCTTTACATGTCAGAATAATAATCCCAATTAGTTTTTTTTTTTTCCGCTCAGTTAACATGGAGTGGGGTGATGGAGTCAGTGATCCTAAAGATAACAGAATAGCTTTGATCGTCTTGCACAAAGTTGGAAAATGTAGGTCAGAGATTTTCAACAATTTGAAACCTTTGGGTATCAGCCGTATGTTCATGTACCGCACTATAAATAGATATGATGAGACCCTATCTGTATGTGACAGACCTCAACCGGGCGTCCCCGCACTGTGAGAACGGCAAATGCAGTGAGAGCAGTGCCTGCTCGAATCAGAAGAAATCCCATTCGAAAACAACAAATGATGTTTCGGGAAATGGGAATCTCTGCCAGATCAATGTCTCGCATAATAAAAAATGACCTTAGGATGGGTGCATTTCGAAGGATGACAGGACAAAGAATACCCACTTCCCTAAAAAAAGATTAGAGTGGATAGATGCAAAGTGTTCCTTGGCCGTTACACCAATGGTCTTCATCAAAAGATTTTGTTTAGCGATGAGAAAATTTTTACAATTGAAGAAAAATTTAATCTCCAAAATGATCGTGTGTACGCACACAGCTCTAAAGAAGCCCAGGAAATCATTGGAAGAGTGGAAAGAGGTCATCACCCTTCCTCAATGATGGTTTGGTGGGAAGTTTGCTTTGATGGCACCACAAAGCTCCATTTTTGTGAAAAAGGAGTTAAAACAGCCGCTAAAAACTATCAGGACGATATTTTGGAACCTGTTGTCAAGCCTCTGATATTCTGTTTGCTGGAAGTCATTTGGTTTTCCAGCAAGATTCCGCTCCAGCTCACAAGGCCAGGTCAACTCAGCAGTGGCTGCAAAAGAACATTCCAGAGTTAATCTCTGCCTCGGATTGGTCCTCAGGAAGCCTTGATCTCAACCCACTAAATTACCGGCTTTGGTCCGAACTGGAGAGGATGGCATGCCACAGAGCACACCCTAACTTGGAAAGCCTCAAACAATCTCTGGTCCGAGCAGTTGAGCGCTTTCCTCAAGAAGTGCTGCGTGCTGCTATTGATGAATGGCCACGGAGATTAAATGTCTGGGCATTATGAGGGCGATTAAATTCTGGGCGTTAAGGCAAAAGGTGCGCATTTTGAGCAATTTCTCTTTTGTTTTACTCTCTATAGATATATATTTTATTTTCTAATAAAGTTTTTGAAAAAATTAATTTTTCTGTTGAAATCTTTATATATTTCCTTGTAACAATATTTATGACAGGACTAGTTACATATATATATTTATAAATTGAAATTGAAATATTTAATTTTTAATAAAAGATGGTCAAGAAACAGATAGCTCTTCGTACAACTTTACTCTACTTGACTCAAATATCCTATTTTTCGCACGGCTTCCTCCTATCCCTAACAATTTGTATAAATACAAAAGGGCCTATGCCTATAGAGATAGTCTGTAAGCTTGTAAGGCAGTTTGTAAGTTAGTCGTTAGGCAGAAATCAGTACAGAGTAGCCTGATGTAGTCACAATGCAGTTATAATAAATAAAAGTCATAAATACATCTATGCACTGTCAGTTGACTTAATCGTTTATAAAAAAAAAACAGTAGAAAGTAAAATTTCATTCGTTAATTAATAAATTTTTTTTTTTAAACTCACCATCGTCTTGTGCCTGCCTCTGCTTCGGCGTGCTCAGTTTTTGCAAGTCGAAATTCTGTATCCATCCCCTAGCTTTTAGAGCATCCCTTATTGTGGTGTATTTCCCGAATACAGTAAATGTTTTCTTTCCCTGAAAGTGATTTTATTATTATTTTAAAGCCATTATTATTTTAAAGTTATTATTTTTAAGGCATAATTACCACCCTTTACAGACACATCCATGCAACTAAGTAGTAAACGAAATATTAGCAAAATAAAATGGAGAAAAACGAAAATATAAAAGTGTCTTGTTAATAAACTTCCTCTATGCTAACAGTAAGAAATAGATCGAGCTAGAATCAAATGCAATATTTTCGGGAATCGAACTTCGTCCTTCTAATACAATGCAATGAATTCAATTTGCTTGTTTCTTGGTATGATCACTGTGCAGCATCGATCCTATATCAGTCAATTCAAACAAATGGAACTCTTTTCAAAGAGCCTTACAGTCTCATTTTCCTTATGCTTATACACTTCCTTTTAGTTCGATTTGTAGGTTAGCGGTTCTACAAACCTGGGCCGCTTTTTCGACTATCGCTCGCAGTTCGTTGAATCTCTCCTTCGATATGCCGCTACCAATGGAGAGGCTTCGCCCCTCCGGCATTTCTGAAAACAAAAATATAAATACAATAACTCTAAATGATATATGGTAAATTGTCTGGTAAATATAGCGTTTAAAATAATTTAAGTAAAAAAAATCTTGAAATAGTATGCGACGTTAGAAAGGAACAAAAGTAACAATAAACCATTGGTTAGTTTAAGAAACAGTAGAAATGCAATTAAGAATATCCCAATGATACAGACACGCAGCATATATCAGCTCGTAGAGTTGACTTTAGACCCAGTTAGACTTAGTTCATCTCTGGCATTAAGTTGGAAGATATGGGGAAAGAAAAATTAAACGTCCTGAAAATAGGAGTTTTAGTGGAAAGGTAGGAAGCAATCCCACAAGGAAACATTCCAAATTTTTTTGATGGAGCAGTTTACTTTTTTGAACTTTATTTTTCAATTGCTCATTTTGAACAGAATTTTTTTAAAAGGTTTCATTTAAAAATAAATATAATTTTCATTTTAGTTTATTACTTTATTAAACAAATATAGTTGTCGACATTTGACATCAAGTGAACTCGCAAATAATTTGTACCTCCATTATGCCCTCGGCCACTTTTCTCATAACACCGATGGTTCTTCTCTTAGCACAGCCTCGATCTTTTTCACTTCCCTGTTCCCCCAGGATGCCCCTTCATAACTGTCTCGGAGATTAAGTTCTCTTCTTCGTCCTTTGCACATGCACAATGGTGCATACCTGGTGAATGCATCTGAGCCCTTATTAATGGTGGGCAGAGTATCAGGCTACTTAATAAACTCTAACACTTACTTGTTTGCATCTCCAAAGAATTCCTTCTTGTTTTGATATAATCTTTCTTTCCTGTATATTTGAAATTCCCATGTTTCACTTCCATATACTTGTATGTTAAGACTTCTTCAAAGATTCTGAGATTTTGGAGGATACTTACTATTGATTAGTCATAGTAGTCGTCAGGGTAAGCTGTTATCCTCATTACCACTGCTAGTATCATATTAAAAATTACAGAAGAAAGGTGCTTTCTATTATTCACACCTTGTTTTTATTTTTTTGACTAAAGGCCTTTGTCTTCATGACCGACATCAGGAGGGGGCGTCCCACCAGCAGATGAAATTCAAATTCGCTGCCGTTCAAATTCAAACTATTGCCATGAAACCTCCCAATTCCAATTTATCGTCTTTTATTGCCCAGCCATAATTTGTTGATGAGATCAGGTCAATTTAGAGGCCGTGATGGCGAAGTGTTAAGGCGTCAACCGATGTGTGGTTCACGGGGAGCATACTACTAAGGGATGGAATCTGTTTAACTTTTTGCCTGTTTATTTGAGGTGCAGCTTGAAGGTCCCTTCTAACGTTTTTTATATTTCTTTAAACTCCAACACTCTGAGGAATTTGGCGAGCTGTTAAAGTGGAGTTAGAAGCAATCCTTAAAATTGCTCCTTTTTTTTTTTGTTAATATAGGAAGCCTTTCAGGAGATTTCTTTCTTTCATTAGATCCAGAGAATCCAGATAATTTTAAAAAAAATTAACTTTCCTACTCCTACTAGTATTTCTCGAAATATCAGGAACAGGGAAGACTTGATTTTTCATTCCCTGAATAATATTTCTTTCAGTCAAAGATAAAGATTTGGCTCTTCTCGTCTTGTATTTATTCTAAACGTCTATATTTGTAAACAAACAAAACTTTTGCTATCATTTTGTCCCACTTAAAATTCAATATTATTGTGTGTGGCTAGGATGCTTATTGTTAAATCCTTTAATAGTTAGAAATATAGAAAATTATATCCAACCTTACTGGTATGATCTCTTATACCTCTAACTGGGATCTACCAATAATCGACATACACACCGTGATATTTAAATATATATTGGACAAAAAGGTAGCCCACCCTTGTATTTTTTCTTTGTATTGAACTTTCACCTGTGCTTATAATTTTCTTATATCATAAATAAGTCCTTCTATTTAAGTTTAAATGCACTTTGTCCAATATATATATATATATATATATATATATATATATATATATATAATTGTTTCAAGTGTTTACATTGTCTTCGATGTTAATTCTGCGATTTTTTTTCACTTTGCTAATTTATTTAATTATTTTTTTACCAAGACTAAAGGGTTGGTGTACCCCAGTACAGTGGCGGTTATTCCATTCCTGTACATGAGCACATGATTTCCCTAAGTTAATAGAAGAAAATTCAATTACTTTATAGTAGTTAAAAGAAATTGATAATATTTAAAAATGACGCAGTATACAAGTAGCGCTTTTAACGCCTTCTAATTGTTTGGAAACGACCCGCTTTACACTGATTAGCTGGTATAGTATAACTCAGAAAGTCAAGGCGTATCTGCTTGGCCGGGAATTTGATGTGTATTTTTAAGTTGGTTCATATCAAGATTATTTGTGTGAATCCCCATTGCCACTATACAGGAGCCGCTACTGCTCCAATATATATAGATATATGAAAAACCTGTACCATTACAGCTAGTGAAGGGTCTTAGGTTCAGTATTTGGTAAGGACCGTACTGTTTCTAGGCCAACGGTTGTCCAAAGAGGTGATTTGGCCGAGATCACACTCAACTGCCAAGTTTTTCCTTCATTTTATTGAGGCTGGGTGAACCCCAGGAGGGTCTCTCGATCCCACAGGAGCGATCCACGGCTGTGGATAAATAAATAATTATCTGCCAAAGCCGGTCTCGAACCCGGGACCTTAGTATTTGAGATTAGCAACACAGTGCTCTACCCAATGAGCTACCCCGCTCCCATATATATACTCATATATTGATGAAACAGATCAATAATAATGCACCTATAAGAAATAGTCTAAAGCATTAAGCTTTCACTAATATACATTTTATAGCTATGTTTTCTTGTAGAACAGGAAACACGCACATGCTGTCCTACAAAATTAACTTTTTATAGCCCTTTTATGGGCTGTAAATTAATTTAAACGTTTAATGAATTCTTAGTTTTTATTTTACTGCCTGAATCCTAAGTACAGAGTCAAGAAGTTGAAAAAGTAGGTCTAACAAGAGTTTTAAAAATAAGAGAAATTGAGACTTCAGTTTTTTTCCAGAACAAAATAGGACCAATAATTCCATAGAAATTTAACAGGATGTGTACATAGGCATTAATATGGAAACCGTTCTGTCTTGGCTAAAATAACAAAAAAGGTAGGATGGTAGGTACTGAGATTTTGATCGTAAGGGTTGGGAGGATAAAACATGAGTTATCTTTTATCACAATAGTTTATGTATGGTGAGCAGTTCAGTTTTCATTGCCGAACTTTTTCCTGGTTTTAGGTTGCTGTTAAAAAATATTCCACAATTTGTGAATGGGAATATTAGAGTTCCCCTTTCAATCCACATAATCGGCAAATCACGTGCCATTTTCTACTACCAGCTATTATTTTACTATCAACATTCATATTCTATAAACACATTATGAAAAATGTGTCAGGCAAACATGCTTCTTCTTTGTATAAATAAGCATATTATTCATTGATGGTATGAGGAATTATGCTAATTTCTCAACTAATTATATTATTATTTTGAAATATCAGTTATATCCTGATATTTAATTTGTTAAATATGTGGTTTGATTGACCACACTCATTCATTGACACTCACGTTCAGTATATTTAGGAACACAAAATATAATTTAGCAACCCGTGAAGAATTGAATGTTCCATATAATCAGAAAGCATTTCGTGCGTGGGATCGTTTGCAAGTGATGACTCGGGAAGAGGAATTTCACATAAAACGAGTTCCTGAAGGATGTTGAAAATTCGAATATCATTCTACAGCTAGCAGACTATTACGTCGATAGAGACTCAGCACGTACCACTACCATTTACAACCACAGTCCACTGACTGATATAACAAAAACCATATTTTCCTCCTATAAAGAACTGACTGCAACTCTGAGAAATACGAAGGGAAACAAATCAACAGGAGAGGACAATATACCCTATGTCCTACTCAAACAACTCCCCAGGAAAGCCCATATGTTTCTCCTCAATATTTACAACTCATGCACACGCCTGAGATACTACCCTACTCACAGTGGAAACATGCTATAGTTGTTCCACTTCTCAAACCCAAAAAACGAGGAGCGGTACCGGAAGAATACCGGTCTCCTCCACCACGTCTCAAAAACACATGAGAAACTAATCCTCATACACATCCGAAAACACTGTGACACACATGCCATCGTCCCCCTCCCCTCCTCTCTCTCTCCTTCCCTCCTCCCCCCCCCCCCCCGGAACAAACCGGATTCTCTCGTGGCGTAGCTGCTATCATCACGTAGCAAAAACTACAGTATGATACAGCGAAAAACCTCAATCAAAATCTTGCTACCGCAATGATCTCATTAGATTGCACACAGGCATTTGATTTTGTATCCCACACCACCCTAATTGATCAACTCCGGCTTCACCAATTCCCGGACCAACTGGTCGACATTATTGGCTCCTACATCAGTGGCCGGACATTCTCTGTCCGTGTCAAATCTGAGATATCCACCCCGCGCTCGGTTACATGTGGTGTTCCTCAGGGCTTGGTCCTTACGCCAATCCTCTTCAATATATGTATATAGCCTATATAGTAGGGCTAAAAATTGACGATGTTCAAATCGCTGCATATGCCGATGATATTGCTATATACACAGCAAGCATGAATACAGATCACGCCCAAACAGCAGCCCAAAAAATCACAGAACAGCTTAAAAACATTAATATCCACATAAACACACAAAAACAGATGCAATCACATTTTCATACAAGAAAACACTCAAACAACAACCAAAACTGAATGGACAAACCATTCAGAATAAAAGACAGCTCACATAACTCGGTATGAAATTGCAATCACACCTATCATTTACAGCTCAAACAAAACACCTGTTCCTGTATCACACACATGTATCCTGTACAGATAGCCAAAGCCACAACACACCTACTCAATCACTTACTCTACTCACCAGGGCTGTCACTCAGACTCAAGATTCTGATTTACAAAGCCATCCTCAGGCCTACACTCCTTCACGGTGCTCCCCTCCTGCACTACCTATGTCCCTCAGCCCTAAAGTCTCTCCAAACATTCCAAAACAGCGTCCTGCAAAAAAACACCAAACGAGCGTCTCTCGAAAGACGAAACATGATACACATTCTCAACGAACTACAACTCGACACTGTTCAACAGCACATCACAAGAAGATGGCAGGACCGAAAGGGACGACTCAACCCGGTCAACACCATCCTTTAATCCGCTTCTAATGCACCCTGGGGGGTCCCCTATATCCTCTCCCAACGCCCAGTCCTGCCAAACTCCTGATCCCACCCCAGCACCGCCCTCTCATATCCATCCTTGTAAATATAACCATGTAAATATTGTAAATATTATTATTATTAATCTTGTATATAGTTTTTTAGTAGTAGGTATTTTATTGTTTAACATACAACAAGAAGAGGACCCTCACCTCTAAATAATGAGAAAATTCCCTGACTGGGAAATATCATTCCAATTGTATATAATCATCAGACCTTCAAGTACCAACAGGTAGAAATAGGTAAAGTACATCAAGTTCTATAATTTACATAATTATTTGTTTTATTAATGTTCGTTTTAGTTTGAGGGATTAGAAAAAAAGTTGAAAATTCAATAAAAAATATCGAAAACGAGAAATAATTCATTATTAATATGCATAGAGTTGTAAACTAGTAAACAATGCCATAAGGCCATGAAAAAAAAAAGAAGAAGATTTTTAATTAGAGATTGGAAGTAAAGTTACTCCTTAACAAATTTAAAAATATGTACCTACATAATTGTAAATTTAATTCAGAATAAGATAAGTAAATGCTCTTTTTGTTTTCTGTACAAAATATTTTTTTTTTATATATTTATAGTTTTGCCTACAATAAAAAATCACTTATTATAAAAATGATGCCTTAACGCATTGTGTTATATTTTGTGTATTCAATAAAAATATTCTATAATTTTATTAATTTTTTTTTTACTTCCTCTTACCTATATATAAAATATATAGTAAGTGTAAGTATTAAGGTGTAAAGTATTGCGATTGTAGTATTTAGTAAGGTGTAAAGTATTGCGATAGATAAATTGTGAAACTTAAATTGCGTAAGGTAGGTTTAAGTCTGTAATGTAACAGCAACTTTTTTTGCAAAAATCCATTTACTGGAAGTGCCACTTTATTATATCATCAATTTTAAACATTTAAGATTTTCTCGAAAACTGCTTGTCTTATATATCGGCTAGGCATTGTCCTCATTGAAATAATGTAATACGGGTTAAATACTGAATTTTCATAAAAAATGTCTCCAAAGTATCTTTAATTTTTGTTTATTTGAAATAATTAATCATCTCTCATTGTTATCATGAGAGAAAATGGATAAATATAAAATATGAAAGAATTTCATAATTAATTAAATGGGAAAAAGCCAGAAATATTTTCCTAGGTTGAAAACAAATTTCCGGAAATAAGAGTAATAATTTAGATTTATAATATACCGCTGGAAAGCTAAAGGTTTTAGAAAAAATATTATCTAATATTTAAAGTCGTAAAAGGTAATGGAGAGTAACTAAAACGCATAAACTTAAATGATTGTTGTTCATAATTTTAATTGTTAAATTAAATGGAATTTCCAAGGAAACTAAATCTAAACATTAAAATTTATTTCAAAGAGGAATTTTTTTTTTAAGATTGAACAATATTTACAGGAAAAGGATGAAGGACAAATTTAAATACAAAACAAAATTAAGGAAGAAGAAAGAAGCAAGAACAAAGAACTTATAACACATCAACTCATAATATAACTAACTTTTCAGTTTTCTATATTTTTAGAAATAGTTCTGTTGTTTAAACCACAAAGTTTGAAGCTCTGTATTTTTTTCCTACATACTGTAGCACTTTGGCTGATGAGAATAATTGAACTCTTAAGGAGGCTATCAGAATTCTAAAAAGCAATGTTTTTGCAAAAAATGAGCTTGAGCCTCTCCTTCTTCCTCCTCAAAGTGGAAATTATAAATTTTTCATTAGAGTTCTGATAGCCCCCTAAGATTTTGAGAGTTCTCTATTAATTTTAGAAATAGTTCTGTTGTTTAAACCAAAAAAATATCACTTAAGATAAGAGAGGCCAACCTTATATTTCTCGCAAACTTGAAGCCTTATAACTTTATTGCTATCAACTATAACGCTTAAGTTAATAAGGATAATTTTAAGAACTCGCAGGGGGCTAACAGAACACTCAAGAAAAGGGCAGGTTACCGAATTTTGCAAAAAAATTGTCTGAAAATATTCAATAAGTCCAAAGGGATGAATATTTTTCAAGGTAACAGGTTAACGGTAGCAGAGTTCTGATAGCCCTCTCTCTCTTCCTCCGATGAGTTCTATGGATAATCCTTAATACATTTTTGCCTACGAAACGGAACAAAATCAGTAGTCTCGAATTTTCAAAATACTTGTTTGCAACTTTGTTGCCTTATAGCTTCTTAGCTATCAACTTTAGATCCTAAGTCAATAAGCATAGTTGTTAGAACTCTTAGAGGGGTCAACAGAACTCTCGTCAAAAGGTTATGGATGAAAATGTTTGCCAAAAATTTTGATTGAAAATATAGTCTTAAGGGGTGAAAATTCTTTTGAAAATTGAAAAAGAGGAGTTCTATCGATAATCCTTAACTCATTTTGTTCTTGCTTTCATATTTCAAGTTATAAGTTGCTAAAAAGTCTTTTGAAAATTCGAACCACTTGAACTTTTTGTTCCACTTCTTAGGAAAAAATGTGTGAAGGATTATCGATACAACCCTAGGTGCTACAAGAACTCTCAAGAAAACAACCTGTTACCTTGAAAAATGTTCACCCCTTTGAATATTTTTTTGGATATAGGCAAGGAATATTTTCAGTCTACTTTTTTGCAAAATTTGTCTTCGGTAACCGGCCTTTTTCCTAGCAATTCTAAGAGTTTTAAAAATTAGTCTTATTAACTTGAGCGTTAAAGTTGATAGCAATAAAGTCATAAGGCTTTAAAGTTGCGAGAAGTATGATGGCCTATAGAACTATCTCTAAAAAATATAGAGATTTTCCATAACTCATAGGGGAGGGGGGCTATCAGAACTCTAACAAAAATTCAAAAATTTTCACTTTTTCGCCAACCTACTTTTTTAGCAAAACTTTTTTCGGTATCCGTTTTTTTTGTTTGAGTTCTGGTTCTAGTTTCCCTAAGAGTTTTATCAATTATGCTTACTAGCTCAAAGTGCTACAGTAGATGTCAAAAAAGTTATAGGATTTCAAAGATGTAAGAAATGTGAAGTTACCCCCTCTCCCACTCTCCCGTATCTTTAGTTTCTATTTTTTGTGGTTTAAACAACAGAACTATTTCTAAAAATTATAAAGGCTTAGATGCCTAGCTAAGTCCAGACAGAGGCGGATTTGCAATATTGCCGCAACATGCCGTCCCAACATAGAGAAAATTCTATAGGTAAAAATTCACAGCTTCATTCTGAAAGAACCTTATAAGTTTATGAGAGCAGCGAAGGACTAGTAAGTTCTATTTATTAGCGCTTTTTTGGATAGAACTTCTTCATTTTAATGAAAATTTGCCGTCCTGGGCTGCATCCCATTTAGCCACTCTAAATCCGCCAATGTGTCCGGAGTTAACTTATTTTTTACTCCAATGTAAATGAATGCCTTTCGCCTTTAAAAGTTTAATTCGGATATTTACTAATTTATTCAAAGCCTAATGATGGACTTATTGAATTTCATTTGGTTCTAACCAGAAGTTTATGTTTCTGGACTTCACTGGCTTTTTCACCCAGTGCCTTGAATTTTTTTTTAATGGCATATATATGCTATAAGTAATCGACTTATTGTTTTATTTTAAACCACTTAACTGCTGATTTCAGATTAATCCACTCTGTTCCTATCGTGTTCAATTCGAATAATACCAAGCTAAAGTATGAATTTTAATAATTTAGAATAACCGGGTTCGTGACCGCCAAACTTCAGCGTTTTTTACTCACACCATATAGGCGAAATTGCGTGAAAATGCAAGCTTTTATTTCATTATGTATGTAATGATGTTGTATTTGTGTATATCATAAAAATGATATTATAGGTATATGGTAATGTTTAGGATGATTCTCTGAAGGTTATTTTGAAGGATATTATTGTTTGCAATAGGTTAGGAATAATGGATGGATCTTAATTTTCGTTCATTTGTTATATTTATCTCTATGCCAACGTTTCGGGCCACATCGTAGAAAATTAGAACTTACGTCACTAGGAAGGTAGAAGTTTTGAATATTTTCTGATCCCCTAAAATAATAATGATATAATTTTTCAAGTAAATGTATAAAATAAAATAATGTTAATGTAAGTAAACACTAACTAAATACAAAAAAAAAACACAGAAATTTCACTTGTTTGGCCAATTTTAATTATTTAATTTTTTTTTAAATAAAATAATTTGACTCTAAAAAATGAATGCAGAAAGTGAATTCGAATAGTAATGCGAAATTTATTTTTATGCTTTATTTACTCATCTCGACTGATGCCCGACAATAATATACTTGGCATTTTGTTTCAAGTAACTACAAAAAAGCAATATAGAATTAAAATAAATAAATATATAAAAACAAATTTAATATGAAATAACTTTTAAAAATAATTTTAAAACAAGAAATTTGCCTCAAACAGTGAGTTTGAATTTGGAACTAAATGGATATTACAAGGGAAAAAATATTTATCTATTACTCAATCCCAGTATAAAAATGACTTCTTATTTAAAAAATCTAATGATGATAAGACGTAAATAAGCTCGATGAATTACCTGCGGAACAGAACTAACCCCACAAGCAGTTGCAGAGAGACTGGCAGCCCTGCGCCCTAGTCTCTCCATGGTCACTTAATCTTACAGTCTCTTAGGCCTACTCAGACATCGATTCTATTAGAATTGAACGATTCGTTCATAATGGCCTCGGATTAAGGTTGTCATCGATGCGTTGTGATTGTTTCTTTCAATCAAGCACCGCTGATAGTCCTAGCTATCAGGCACAGGCTCGATGACTGATAAGGACTTAAATGAGACGGGATTGAATGAACCGGTCATTTCTCAGATAAAAAACATTCAAGAACATGATACTGTACGCGATTACTTCAATTATGTTTGAAGAATCAAATTCACATTGATTTTATCGAATTATAAATGAAAAAAAAAATGGTCTTTTTCGTTCTTCTTCCCTACTTGACTGGTTTAAAATTAACAAATTTGAACTTGAAACATATAAATTTCTTAAAACTTTAAAAATAACTAAACTCGGATCAGTTATGATTGTATTAATAGGATTATTGCGAGAATCGCAATCAAAATCATTAAGGAAATTCGTATGATGATCTGTCTCTGGCACATACGCAGAATTTTTTTTTCGGGGTAAGATGGATTAAATAACAAGAAGACAAGGAATCACTCAAGTGTATAAAATCGCAAAATCGGGCGTAAGTTTAAAGGATAAGAACGAAAATTGGATCAAAAATTATTATTAAAAATACGAAACTTATATTGGTGGGTAAAAATTTTGGAGCAGGAAATATATCACCCTGATCTTCATGGCTATAGCCCCCTCAATGGCCAATACATCCGCAAAACATGGTCGTAACATGTGCGGCTTTATCGTTTTTCGATTATTTTTCACGCGGGTTTTCTTTTTTTTTTTTGGCGGGTCGGAACTCAACTCCCTTTCTATATAAGCCATTTTATTGCCAATCTTTGAACACATGGAGCTTTCAAATCATTGCATAGCGTATTGTTCGATCAAATAAATAAAACTTCGGATCTATTGTACTTTAGACATGCCAATGATTACTTTCGCTGTCCGTGATTTCACTGTAAATAACGATGTTCACTCATGTTACTCTAAACATCTGTTTGGCCAGTTCAGTGCCATTGACTTGATAAGATTATATTATCTTCTAAAATGAATTTAATTCTGTTAACTGATGATTTAGGGAGTGATAAGAAGCTAGTAATCGTCCTAGACGATTACATAAGAAGCGAAGATGCCCCAGACTTCACAAAATGTCTCTTTTTTTTTTAAAGACAGATCATCACAATGGAGGTGCCAAAAAAGAACATATAGAAAATCTTATGGTATTTATAATGGGAGATGGTTTTATAATTGCCGGTTGCCATTAAAGAACTCAATATTAATCATTTACTGTTGGCAAATGAGTATACCTCAACCAAATTCTGCAAAGAGGAATTGATAGGTTTGGAAGAAGTATAACCGATTGGAAAAATTGCTTAAGGAAGTATGTGCTAGTGACATTATTTCCAGGCCTAGGCAAAAACATTTTTTTACAATTACAAATTAATGAAATTTCTTACTATTATTTTTAAATTACATTTAATAAATTCTTTTTTGTAAGTTTACTTTTATTTATTTTCCGAGGTTAAGTTAACCTTCTAGTAATTAATACAGATGTTTATGCTACTGTTATTTATAGTCACGGACGGTGAAAATAGTCACTGGCGTGTCTAAAGTACAAAAGATCCAAAACTTCTGATTGAAAACACTGAATATTCGACCTTCGAGCTGCTCCATTGAGTCCTAATCCTCGGAAGGAAAAGTTGTTCTGTCGTCAAGGGAATCGTTTCGATCGTTTGTCAAATAGCCCGGCCAAAATTTCGTATCGTAGGTTCAATTTTAGGCTTTTTCGTTTATCGTGAGTAGTCCTAATCTTTTGCCGAAATCAGCACGCATTGTCCATAATTGGAATTTCTTAAACTTATTTACTCTTTTAATGTTTTTAAATTTATATATCGATGCAATTTATATTTCGATACAGAGTACCGCACCGGTCCTACCTGTCCTTAAAGAAGGTAAAATCTTCAAATTGTATACTACATTATTAAGTGTGAAAGCACGGCTTTAACTAGTCTCAAAATTGGCAGATATCAATATAAAAATCCTGTACTTTCCATAAATGTAATTCTACAGACCGATTACCTCTCGGCCTGATTCAATTTTCCAAGTGGGTACATAATTGTCAACGAAAACTGAAAGAAACGTTATATCTCCATAACAAAAATATTTCCAAACTCCTCTTCTCAAAAATCCCCTAAAATCTTGTATCTGTCATAAATTATGGCATCCTTGGTGGTGATTCACTCTGAAGATAATTAAACAAAATAATTTGTCGAGAATCAGTCTGATGAAATTCAAAAATAGCATTACAGAAAACAACGTAAAATTATTTTATAATTAATTTTTATATTACGACCGATAAAAAACACCGATATTCCCACTCCTTCATCTATTACCTACACTGTTATAAGTATCCAGATCTATCTGCTCTGGATGAGAATAAACATAAGTATTCCGTTTGCCTCATACTATAGGAACTGACATTTCATTTGTTTCAACACAATATTATAACCATTATTTTTATAATTGCTATCAATATTTTTTCTTATCTATTTTGTAGCTCTGACAATGCTCTGTATAGTTTGGCCGAAATATAGATTGTTATAACAATGGAGAGTTCACGGAGAGATGACGGAAGCCTTCGATGTGAAATCAGATCTTCGCCAAGGAGATTGCCTTTTCCGATGTTATTCATTCTGGCATTGGAGAAGGTAATACGGGAATGCTGCAATGTGCAGTGTGGAGTTCACGTCGAAATGATGCATAAATACCTGGTATATGCAGATGACGTAAAGGCCTGGGAAGTGAAGCAGAAGATATCCAGGTCTCCTTCTCAGTGATCGCAGCGGCGGAAGATAAAGGCTTAGTGGCCCCAAGTAATAGTGGCCCCAAAGTGGGACAAGAATTAGGGATTTGTAGAAGAAAGACTAATAAAGAAATAATCTCCGAAACGTAGCAATCGATCGCGCTTGATATGAAAGCAAAAAAGTTACAATGGACGGGACATGTGGCAAGAAGCCACCCAACAGGCCCTCTCTTCCTACCTATGAACGCCTCACTAATAGAATCTAGTCTCAGAGGGAGGCCGAAATTCAGAAGGGTGGACAGGATAAATAAGAATAAAACCTGAACACTGCGTGATGAACTGGAAAGTCATCCCCCAAGATAGACAGAAAGCAGGTAGAGGCAGCTAAAGATTTTCAAGGTCTCTAAAAAGCGAACCGAAAAAAAAATAATGAACAAAAACTTATTTATTTTGTTGTTTTTATTACATTTTCACATGACTGATCGCTGACAAATTATTACTTCTGTGATACATTTTTTTTTTTAATTTGAAGTATCCGATGATTATAGGTGATTGTTTTAAAAATTTGTGAATGAGTTCTCGGAGCAGCCTCACACACTACTGCTACCATTTATACGTCGCACTTACCTGCCGTGTCCCCCAAGGGTCTGTGCTATCTCCAATACTGCTCTCAGTGTACTCGGCTGAAACTGTTGGAGCGAGGTATAAGAAAGCTACTGTAGCTGCTTACTCCGATGATATAGCGATCTATGGTAGCTCCTTAAACGCAACGAGAGCTCTGTGAAGAGGTCACAAAGAAACTGGAGCTACATTTTACAGTTAATCTCAAGAAGAGCGACTGTATTATTTTCTCCTTATAGAACTGATTGGCCCGCAAACAACAGAGTGTACTTGGATGTTACTCTCGACAAGCACCTCAGATCAGGCTGGTAAAGCCAAATCATAAAGACTAAATCGCCTGTTGACATTGCCAAATCAATCCCTCTGCCTCAAATTATTAATTTATAAAAGCGTCTTATTAAAAGCGACTGGTCCTCCTTCTTAGACCGACGGTGCTAGGAAATATACCGACCACAATGCTAACCAAACTCCAGCAGTTTCAACGTGCTGAGACGAATTGTGAAACACACCAACTTGCAGAGGACAAAAACGGACTTTCTCCATACGGCCTTCGAACTACCGACAGTTACTGAATTTATCAAAAGGAGACTTCTCAATATTTTTTAAAGTCTCCAATATACGACAAACCCTCTATTCAAGTGGCAAATACAGATAAAAAGCCTCATCTTAACTAACTATTGTAACAAGAAATCTAGTGAGACCCATCAATAGAAAAAGATTCCCAATGGCTAAACTTCCAACAATTTCCCACAACTCATGTCTTCTTTATAATGCGTTTACTGTACTATACAGTAGAAGAGATCAGGTCCTACCCACATTGTTTAACTCTCCGAAATCAATCCCATAAAGACTTATAAAAAAAGAAATATTAAGTAGTTTTGTGTGTTGATGTTGTTCATTGGTATCATTGTATCATGGTATCATCATCATGGTATTATTGAGGGTTCTGAGACGAGAACCAAAACGTAGCAATGCAAATGGAAGTGCTAAACCCTATAAATTATTTGCTATAGCAGACAAAAGAGCATCAGTCTTAGTAAACTATTTTCATTCCTTGTTGAATGATATGTTTATGGTCTAAATACTAGTATTAAATTCAGTTCTTACCAAGAGGCTGGGTGTCAGACAGGAAACTTCCTGACTAATACTCAAATAAATGGACGAGCCAGTTCATTGAATTCCATTTTTAGATTCTGTGGGTGTAACGTAGGTGTTATCTTGACAGACTGCTCTTGTAACGTCTGTACAAGAGGCCTTTATATCTTATAATATATAAGATATATATATCATATATATATATATATATATATATATATATATATATATATATATATATATATATATATATATATATATATATGACCGAACTGGCGTTGAATCATTAATACATCATATTTTCTTTTAAATACTCAAGGTTTGGTAAAAAAAACAAAAAAAAAAAAACTTTTTTTCTAATGGTCAATCTCTCTATATTTATATCAATGGTAATTGAGAAAAACTAGATAATTCAAATTATTTAAAAATTACTTTGCGATAAAATAAATATCAGAATTGAAAAACGTGAAATGTTTGTAGTTTAAAATTACAAAACAAAAAGTTAAAAATTAAGGTATAATTAAAGAAAAGTAGGTAACAAAAAGTAAAGTATTTAAGGAATTATTAAAAATTGAAACTATATTATAGATAGGCTTAAAAGTTTCGCAAACAAGTTAGTAAAAAAAAGTATTATTAGGTAATTGAGAAAGTAGCGCATTCTCTAGATATAATTTTTTTTTACAATCTTATAATATTTGTTTTATTCTCAGCAATGATAAGTTTCGCTGAGGGGCTAGAAATTTATATCAATATAATAAGATAAGAAGGAATCTATAGAAAAGCATGCTTTCATTATTCCCTAATACTATCCCATACTACTTAAAGTAAAGTATGGAACTCAAGATCTCACTTTATTTACACTTTTAGGGATGTTATAAGTCTAAAAATGCAATCCGTAAAAAATTGGAGTATCCAATTTGGTCTTTGTCTTTCTTTCCCTCCTCCCCCTGCGTTGTTAGTTAAGCTCGGATAACATTTTAAAGTAGTACTCTACCCAGAATGACTGTACCATATACGGATTAATGGCTCCACAAGTCTAATATTAGGCATATCGACAATGACTAGGTAAGCGTACCATCCCCATTCGCTGTGAATGAATCATCTTTGTTGACTCCCATTGTTTTTTCTTTCTTACCACCATGAATCGTGTATTTCTCAGTTAATTAAAACTACAATATTTTTTTTCCAGGGTTTAGCTTTTTCTTTCTTCTTTCTATCCAGTCAGCTGGTGCTTCTGAAAGTTACGCTATATAGATGTTTTTAATAATAAAATGCTTACAAAACCAAAGGTCCAATGCCAGTATCGCTACCCACATATCTCCCTCCATTTTGCATTACCAAAACCCAAATATACTCGTACATATTATACATGGTACATACTATTCTTTTGTCGTTTTACCGTCCATTCGGCGCTCACTACCATTTCAGGGATTCGTTCATAATCAAGCTCAAAAAGACTCAAATAAAAATCAAGCTTTTTAGAGACCATTTTAACCAATATTAGGCTATTAATTCAATTATATTTAAAGGATACGTGATTCCGTGCTGCAGATCGTAAAGTAGATCCAACTTTCTTCCGGCAAAATATTCTACTCATCCTATGTTTATTTTCTAGTCATTATTATTTTGTCTTTAAAGTTTTATTCGTTTGTTTTTCAGTTTGAAGTTTTATTAGTTCATTTAATTTAAAATTACCAGTAATCCATCTATTCGTTTAACAGTCTCGTCCGGGTGACGGTTAATAGAAGTTTTACTATACTTTTATTACCTAGGAACGGTAGGACGGCTACAATGTTCAGTGCGCTGTATCTTTGCTAGTAATGTCCATTTTCGATGATTTTTTTTATATTTTTTTGTAAGGAATTTAATTATCTTTCAAAAGAGCATTTTTTCAAAACAAAATAATTGAAATATTATTAAATATTCAAAAAATTCCCATAAATCAGGAACCATTTGAACGGATTCATTTGAACGATTCAAATCAAATTTGGGTCATGATTAAAGATTTTTAAACTACATACTTTGCTTTATCCGTGACGTTGTTATGTGTTTTAGAACCAATTTTGGTATCACATTTTTTCATACAGACTTTCTAAGGTAATACACTAGCTGTTTAAATGTATGGAAAGAAGAAACTCCCCTTTTTCTGGCGATCACAAAAATGCCGATAGCGAATACATTAAAGAGGAGCTGCTGAGCTTCAAATTGAAATTTAATTTCGTGGCTTGAAAATTTTGCGCACAAATGAAATGAAACAATTTTTTTTTTTATTTTCGATAACTATCAAAACGATAGTTTTTTGGTGTGTTGAATCGAAATCTGCTATGATTTTTACTATGAATAAATCTATAAGGCTAATTTAATTAATAATTCAAATACTTTTTTTAATTTATCTGACTAAAGATAACTATTTTTTTCTTTTTCTTTTAATATACCTACATTGAAAAACATTTTTTTTTTTGGAAAAACCATGTCGATATCACTTTTCAAACTAGAGATATAAAATAAAGAAGTTTCAATGTGATTTTTTATTATTTTTTCTCAACTCCAATGGCCCACATTAGATGATTTTTTTGTTTGTTTTTTTTTAGATTTAAATTATCTTTCTAATAAGCATTTTTATAATCTACGAAAAATATATTCTTTTCGAGCTATGCGCAAATAAAATATTCTTTCGGTCATAACTTTTTTCCTTCTTTTTCTCGGAGATGTAGAACATGTATGGATAGTTGTAGAACTTTAAGGAGAAGACTTTAAACAAGATTCATTAAAATCTTCAGAGCCGTTTTGGCGCTACATTTTAAGGAAGAAAACGTATTTCGGCTATTGCGCAGCTGCTATAGAACACAAGCTACACGATTTAGTACATACGCACAACAGGCTTAAATCCCACAAAACAAAAGAGAAAGTAACAAAATCGGTCAACCTGCTCAAGAGATAATCGTGGGAAAATCAGAAACAAAGGCGCAGAGATTTATCTACCTTAACGGAAAGATATGTGAACATTTTTTATATTGTGCACATGATTTTTTATATTGTCTACACGACAATACCTATCCAATAATATATCTATTTTTCCCCTACTATGCATACAGGCGGAGTAATATAATGATTCAAGTACGGATTAATATAACATAATACAATATAAAAATTCAAAAACACTATAGGCAATATAATGATAAATTATTTGCCACTTCTATAAATTTTAGCAGATTTATAGAAGTGGCAAATAATTTATCAATTCCTAATTAGATTGATCCTTCTATACCATCATGGGGATGTCAATTGTAATATGATGATTTAAAAACACTTTATATTTTTCCTCTTTCTATATAAATGGCTTTCTATATAATCAGTCGTTATTTTGCTTAAAAATAGAGTTCCAGTTCCGAGGATCAGCCTGGGGTGACCTGTGACTTTGGTGCCGAATCTGAAAAACATTTGCCCAGTAGTCGGGGAGAAATTTTGAGGGTAGTTAAATTTTTTTCTTGGTCGATTACAAAGGTTCATAACTAAAAATAATGAACCAACAAACAATATAAATAAATAAGTATTAAATTGTATTAGTAAAATCTATCATTATTTTCAACTTCTATACTCAGCTTTAATCATTACCAATTTTAGATTAAATATTTTTATGGATTGTTTCTAATTAAGATACTTAACATACATTATTCGTTCTTTGGTGGAGCCACTGGCTCCAATTGCTTAATTTGCTCCCTTGTTTTGTCCATTCCATTTGATTTTAAAGAAGCAAACAGTGTTCTTAAAAATGAAGATCAAATAATACTTTTAGACTTACACCTCAAATCTACTTACCTGAAGATTCATTACTATTATTTCATCATTATATGAAACATACATTTTTCAAAATGCATTCTTCGTTGAACAATCGCAAACAAAAGATCTCGGAACGAACTTGCGATCCATATCTAGGATTCCTATCTTCAAGTTAGGAGGGTTGTGGGTTGAAGGAAGGGGGGAGGGAGGAGAGGTAGGCACGAAATAAAAAAAAAGATGGAGGTGAAGAAGTGGAGGAAATAAGGGGTAACAGGTAGTTATTGTTTCAAGTGGTTGACCTGGGCGAATTGGGGCAGAAGTGTACCCGGTACTAACACTCACCGATCGATGTCCGCTAGATCCTTTGTAGGCTCACTGATACGTTATATTGTGGCTAATGACGTATACCCTTACCTAGGAGGCATGCTTTATAAAACTGAGCAAGTTTGCAAGCTTAGGTACGAGTAAATTCATTATTCTGACCTCATATCTTAAATGAGTTAAATAGTGGCACGATCTTTTTTCGATTTGTTTTTCTAAATTCAATTCCATAACACATCTATTCTACATACCACTGCTTGAATAATATCTAAATTATTCAGATTTTTAATCCAGACTGAAATCATTTCAATAAATAATTAAAATATAAAGAACGCAAAAACCTCACTCCCTCCACAAAATTTTATTTCATTCAATATGTCTCGAATTCAGTTGCTTTATTAATAGGCTAAAATTAATTTATCTCATACGCTTCGTAATAATTTAGGAATAATTATGTAATAATTTAACTAAAAATTATTGAAACTAAAAATATTTTAATACCACTATATGTTTTTTTAATTTTATTGTTATTATTTCCTTTTAATATTCTCTCATCCTCATTCCCCAACTCTACTATGCTCACTCTCTAACACACCCCCTCAATCCTCAAATTTGAAAATTTCGATTTATCTTCCATTCTAGAAACAATTATGATGTGATATTTTGACAAATTCTGAGATGCAAATAAAATCAACGAAAATTTAAAAAAAAAAAAAGTTACAGTGATATTTGAAGTAATAAGAAAATTATTAGAAAAACTTCCTATTTTCTAAGAATGACTCAATTTCAGCTCATTTGATCCAAATGGCCAACGTCGTAATAGTTGCCGAAATTTTCACTATATTGATTCTAGAAACCCTGTATATTTTTTCTCTATCTTCATAAATGGCTGAGATATACATAGGTGTATAAAACCTTTAATCGGCTGGTTATGACGAGTTCCTGTGGTGACCTGTGACTTTGGTGCTATGGGTAAAACTTAATGAAATAGGCCGATTAGTCTCAAGATGGAAAAGTCACGGACGGACATTATTTTATTCGATTTTGGGATTCTAGGTATCTTGAAACGTAAAATCTCAAATTTTAGGGAGGTTAAAATTATTTTTTCTAGGCCAATTATAATTGTTCATTATTGAAAATAATAAACCAGAAAAACTTTAGTTTTGTTCAAAGTTAACTATGCTTTTTGTTCAAAATCTAAATGCGTGTAAATAGCGTAAGATCTCGAGGAAAAAAAGACCCATACCTTTCCTTCTTAAGTAAAATGGAGATTAATAATGACACGGCATAGGGCCTTGCAGGGGATACCTGCATTGTAAATAGTCATGGAGGAAAGATAATATCTTCTAGATTAAAGGTTAAGGGTAAAGTTCAAACGCTTATGCTGGATCGTGTGCGGTTTAACATGCCGACGACACGAAGTGCCTTCAATGATATAAGTATTCGAATACATAGCTCTTGTGTTTTTTGTTTAATCTATAACCGTTTTGGATATCAATTAACTAATAGTCATCCGGATTATTTAGGCCTTGAATGACTGATAAAATAAAATAAATAAATCTGGCACAGTTTGAATTCCTTCAACTAACAACTAAAGGCATTAGATCAATTCCTTCAAGCACACCAAAGTAATCAAACACGTTTTAAATTATTTCAATTCATCCATAATAACATCGGAAACAGTCCTCAGTTGCAAGTGGGAGGATGATGACTCGCTATGGATTACATTTGTCTCAAATAAGATGGCCAGATGTCCATTAGGTGATCCCACATTGGGGTCTTCCTAATTTGTGTCTCACATCGAAAACCGTCCCACATTTGGAAAAATTTAATGTTTGCTAATTATTGATATTTATATAGGTAATTTGTAATGAATCTTTCTTCTCCGCCTGTCCCACATACATACATTATAAAACATCTGGTCACTTTAGTCTAAAGCCTTTGAGGGTTAGCTGCCGTTCTATCTCATATATTTGGTGATCAGGAAAGAGGTTTGATAAAGCTATGCCCGTGATGCCAGCTCATCATCTGATCGTATATGCTGAATTTGTAAGTTGTTTTAAGGCCCTCAAAAGAATATTTCTGATAATGGTAGAAATTCATTACCATTAAACAAATTTAACCAAGATTCATACAGGTAAATGAAATTACGCTTCAAACTATTTCTGATATATTAAGATATGAAACAGATCGACTGATTTAAACAATTAAAGAATTAATTATCTACAGATCGCCTACAAGAATATGACAGCGGGGAAATGAGAACTATCGGCGAGGAGAAAAACTTCTTCCACACATGCATTTGACCTGACCATCAGCTGAACTATAAATGGCATGTTTGTTTTTATTTC
Organism: Rhaphigaster nebulosa; assembly: GCA_948150685.1. NCBI lineage: Eukaryota > Metazoa > Arthropoda > Insecta > Hemiptera > Pentatomidae > Rhaphigaster > Rhaphigaster nebulosa. The sequence continues at coordinate 101,596,883 of OX411308.1, forward strand.
GCCGTAAATTTGAAAAAAGTTTTAGAAACAATGGTACGCCGTCCGCGGCTTTTCTCCGAGACTACTGGACCGATTTTCTTGAGATTCGGTACCGATGTCACAGATAACCCCGAGATTATCCTCGGAACTCGACATTATCATCCGTCCGTTTGTTTCAAAATAGGGGTCGATTAAAGATCTCATAAGCCCATTGCTCGGTCATTTATAAAGATATAGGAGAAATGTAAGGTGTTTTGAAATCGGCATAATGAGGCATCAAATAAATAAAAAAATGAATGAAAAACAAAAAATCTATATAATTGCCGATTAAAGATCTAATAAGCCCATAGCTCGTCTATTTATACAGATTGATGTAAGGTGTTTTGGAATCAGTATGAATAAAAATTAATAAATAAATGGAAATTCATAAATTTATTGCCGAAAAAATTTACATAGCATTCATTTTTTTTGCAGGTGCTACTTTTTAAAGGTATTAGGAGGAGGGCTTTTTTAAGGAGGGTTTGTTAGTTTCAACGTATCAGTGAATTCGTCCTTAATTTGATTCTTGTGGAAGAGCCATAGCAGTTATATTAAAAATTTAGGCATTTTTCATGTAAATGTTTCAAAATCTATGTAATTAATTGTTCGTTCTTTTTGATATTGGAATGAAATAGATCCTGAAATCGAAAATATTATCAACCTCTTTAAAACCTTAAAGTAAAAAAAACAAACAAAAAAACGAATAAGTCCATTAACTTAGTTATAAAATGCACAATAAAAGATGGTGGTTGACGATAAAATTAAAATATGTTTAAAAAACACTATTTCATCTAAACCTCTATCCTCGGATTCCAAAATCTCTAAAATTTTGAACAAAAGTTCTTTAGAAGAAATATTTTAATGAAATGGATTGCCTCTAAAAATTTAACATTTTTTACATGATAAATATGGTATTTTTCAATGTCTCTTTGTCCCAAATTATCCTGCTACAAAAGGTAAATTATCCTGGAACAAGTTTATAATATACTTGAAATAAATGCTCAAAGCAATGATTGACAATCCTGAAAAAGTATATTTTTCGTCACTTCCACCATCTTTTCCAGCCCCCTCTTCACTATTATTCCCCCTAGGTTACTGGATAACTACGCCCAATACGCCGATCAGGTCATGAATACTCCGTCAAGCTCTCGGTGTTTATCATCTTCTTCCTCATCCGCTTTCACGACGAAGGCTATTGTTCAGTGATCAGAGCTCGTATCAGACAGCAGGGTCCAGTCGACGACTCGTCTCGACATGGTCGACGAAGCCAGGATCACATCTATCCAGCTTTGTCCCCTGGATCTCGTAAAGGTTCGTTCATTACTATAAAGACGGCTTTACACTGAGGCAGCCAGTGGCAACCGATTGAATTGCGGCTCAGTCGCATGCTGCGGGTTCCCAGTAGTAGTTTACATTGGAAGAAAGCCCTTGCGGCCGTGTCCCCCTTTTCCTCTTCCTTCCTTCCTCCCTTTTCATTTTCCTGCCGCATGCAGCCCATTGTTAAGAGCTTTAGTAGACCGACAACAAGCAGCCTAAAGATATGTTGGGTTACTGACAATAAAAAATCGCTCATTGAGGATTACCACGAGCATCGAATTTTTCGGGATCTACAAGATCCTCATTATAAGGATAACAGAAAAATAAATCCGTATGGAAAGAATAATTTTTATTTCTGTTTTCTTTAGCCTCTTCAAAAGTTATTTTGGATCGCTGAACTTACAAATATCAAAGCCCGACTATACAGAAATATTGGATCAAAGTTCGTGTCGGTAAGCCTCGGCCGATTTAATAAATAACAGTGAGCGGTGTGGCTCAGTTTAACACAGTATCTATAATCAATGATGGAAGGAAACTGAAACGGTAAACAAATTCGAATTAAAAATAACCGTGTAAGTAAATAAAACATGTTTGAACAAGATTTGAACAGGTTAGACATGTTACTCTTCTTCTATTTTCGCGATGATTGGACAACTTTATAAATACGCCTTGAAAAGACTATGGTTTAAAATTCAGCGGAGACCAAAGTGGTCAGAAGGCTCTAATGATGCTTATGTGGGAAATAAATAAGAGGAATTTATGTCAAAAAATAATACTAGAACGGAACAAACCGAAACATTTTTCTAAATATTATCGTAACTTATATTTTCCTTCATACCTACTTTGCAATATAATTTCAGCAAATGCCAAAAACTATAACTATATAAACTCTCATCAAAATTGTGTCATTTTTCGGTAGCATTGCGGCTCGGTTGGCTTTGATTGCTCCAGAGTAAGGCCGACTTTATGTTGACATCACGTAACGCTGTCCGGACAGTTGCAGACTCTACGACTATCGTAAAGATGTTTGTCTTCCTACGAATGAAGTCATATTCCTAAAAATTCTTGTAACTAAAAAGTGTAGGTATTTAATATGTATTAATTTATTCGATAGTTTTTTATTTTATCATTTATTTTATGAAAGCAGAGACATGTATTTATGAGTGCATTTTTACTGTGAATGAATATTATAAAAATATTAGGAGCACCCACCTACTCTTCTTATTTGAACATTTCAGCAACTGGTATAGGCTTACAGGACTAGGAGTAGTCTAAATCTACACAGCACTCCAAAATCTACGTTCTGCAATACCCCGCTCGACTTTTTACGTCCGATTTATAAAAGACCCAAAAGTATAGGGGTTGAGTCACAGGACCTGTGGGATGTAATTTTCAATATACTTTTGGATGTAAAATCGAATAATGCCTCCATTAGTATCCTATTCCTACTACCCATTTTACTCCTATTCCCAATACCTATCCTACTAATCAAGGAGCGGAGATATTGCAAAACCCAGAATTTTTGTAAGTCAATTTGAACCACTTCTTGTGGGCCAATGAAATCGCACAATAACCTCAAAATATAGTTTCGTCCAAAGAATAACTTTGATTTTTTCCAGAATTTGTATGGCAAAATTCTACAGATTGTTTGCCAGAAAACCGTAATTTTGCCCAATTGTGCGACGTTGTCTTTTTCCATTGCAGCACATTAGGAATGCTCGGAGCATTCATCGCCGCAAGAGCATAGACCTTTTACATTAACTACAGCTGGCTGTTTCAATTTCCAATTTGTATATGTCATTTGGTTTCGAGAGGTCAATGCAAGCGGTTATCGCCACTGCTTTTTTTTAATTTTTAACAGCACAAAAAAGAAAGAAATATATTTTGGTGCAAACAAATGTACACTCAAACGATACACTCATAAAAGGACAAAACATTTATTGTTAAACTAACAATGTTCATTCACGTATTTTTATTATGTTTTCATTAGCTTGATTATAGCTTTAAATGTTTAGCTGTATTATATATATCGTATATATTATTTATTGTCATCAGTTTCCTATTTTGTTAATTTATTTTGATTATTCATTCATAATTACTATTAATATTGTTTTGTGTGTGTAGGTTTTTGATTAATTTTTCCTACTGTTGTTCCAATATATAAATTCACTTATGAGATACAACTTATTCTCCAGCATTATGAATGAGGATAAGTTATCCGAAATCATGTAAAATTTTTTGAAAATATTGTTAAAGCGTGCATATGTAAATAAAACTTTCTATCTATCTCTATGTATTTTGGTGCAGGCAGTTATTTTTGAATAGTGACGAGAGTTGTGAGAATTTTTTCAACAACCTAATGGCAGAAGACTGGCTTTGTTAAAAAATTTCACGTGTTTAAATACACAGGACTTAAATTACCTGCTGGGCCATACACAGAATTCTTTTCTATGGTTCTTTATAATGAAGATACCGTCGATGATACAAAATCCCGAGTTCGTCGAATTAACAAAGTCGATGAATGCAAGTCTTAAAAATAACTTTATTATACAGGTAGTACAAGTTACATGATATAAATAATGAGCTACTGAGTGTTAACTACAGATAGACTACTAAAGATATTACTACTAGACTTAAAGCTAAGAGAAAGTGTCTCACAATTTCTTATTCTACCTTACATTCTAATACTGATTCTAATTACTAATACTACATTTTAATACATATTCTATACTGATTCTTACATTGCGATACTGATTGGTCTGTCCATTTCAGATAGGCTTTTATACATACAATAGAACTACCCCAACTTTTGCACAAGTTGCTCTTTTTTTTGGATAAAGTGACTAGTATAAAATAAAATAAAATCACTCATTAAGGATTACCAGGAAGTCGGGATTTTTTGTAATCTACGGTATCTTCATTATAAAGGGGCATAGAAAAGAATTCTGTGTATGGCTCAGTAGGTAATTTAAGTCCTGAGGATCAAGCTACATCAATATTTCAAGATTAATTACTGTTTATGGTGACTTCGACTGCCTCTGAAATGTGTATAAATTGACGACGTTTTTAAAAAAAGGCTTAAACGCCAAAAATTCTAAATTTATGTTTCAATTGATTTTTAGACGTAAAAACCACCTCTATCGATTACCGCTCATTACATATCGAAAGGGATGATTAAGGAAATAAAACTTGTTTTAACGTTGATTGCCAGGAAGCATAACAATAACTTCCTGGGATATAAACCCTATTTAAATATAAACCCTATATAAACCCCTAGTTAACACATGCCACTGACCCAGGAAGTATTAGTTATTAAAAAAGAGCAACTTGTGCAAAAGTTGGGGTAGTTCTATTGTATGTATAAAAGCCTATCTGAAATGGACATACCAATCAGTATCGCAATGTAAGAATCAGTATAGAATATGTATTAAAATGTAGTATTAGTAATTAGAATCAGTATTAGAATGTAAGATAGAATAAGAAATTGTGAGACACTTTCTCTTAGCTTTAAGTCTAGTAGTAATATCTTTAGTAGTCTATCTGTAGTTAACACTCAGTAGCTCATTATTTATATCATGTAACTTGTACTATCTGTATAATAAAGTTATTTTTAAGACTTGCATTCATCGACTTTGTTAATTCGACGAACTCGGGATTTTGTATCATCGACGGTATCTTCATTATAAAGAACCATAGAAAAGAATTCTGTGTATGGCCCAGCAGGTAATTTAAGTCCTGTGTATTTAAACACGTGAAATTTTTTAACAAAGCCAGTCTTCTGCCATTAGGTTGTTGAAAAAATTCTCACAACTCTCGTCACTATTCAAAAATAACTGCCTGCACCAAAATAAATAGAGATAGATAGAAAGTTTTATTTACATATGCACGCTTTAACAATATTTTCAAAAAATTTTACATGATTTCGGATAACTTATCCTCATTCATAATGCTGGAGAATAAGTTGTATCTCATAAGTGAATTTATATATTGGAACAACAGTAGGAAAAATTAATCAAAAACCTACACACACAAAACAATATTAATAGTAATTACGAATGAATAATCAAAATAAATTAACAAAATAGGAAACTGATGACAATAAATAATATATACGATATATATAATACAGCTAAACATTTAAAGCTATAATCAAGCTAATGAAAACATAATAAAAATACGTGAATGAACATTGTTAGTTTAACAATAAATGTTTTGTCCTTTTATGAGTGTATCGTTTGAGTGTACATTTGTTTGCACCAAAATATATTTCTTTCTTTTTTGTGCTGTTAAAAATTAAAAAAAAGCAGTGGCGATAACCGCTTGCATTGACCTCTCGAAACCAAAGGACATATACAAATTGGAAATTGAAACAGCCAGCTGTAGTTAATGTAAAAGGTCTATGCTCTTGCGGCGATGAATGCTCCGAGCATTCCTAATGTGCTGCAATGGAAAAAGACAACGTCGCACAATTGGGCAAAATTACGGTTTTCTGGCAAACAATCTATAGAATTTTGCCATACAAATTCTGGAAAAAATCAAAGTTATTCTTTGGACGAAACTATATTTCGAGGTTATTGTGCGATTTCATTGGCCCACAAGAAGTGGTTCAAATTGACTTACAAAAATTCTGGGTTTTGCAATATCTCCGCTCCTTGATTAGTAGGATAGGTATTGGGAATAGGAGTAAAATGGGTAGTAGGAATAGGATACTAATGGAGGCATTATTCGATTTTACATCCAAAAGTATATTGAAAATTACATCCCACAGGTCCTGTGACTCAACCCCTATACTTTTGGGTCTTTTATAAATCGGACGTAAAAAGTCGAGCGGGGTATTGCAGAACGTAGATTTTGGAGTGCTGTGTAGATTTAGACTACTCCTAGTCCTGTAAGCCTATACCAGTTGCTGAAATGTTCAAATAAGAAGAGTAGGTGGGTGCTCCTAATATTTTTATAATATTCATTCACAGTAAAAATGCACTCATAAATACATGTCTCTGCTTTCATAAAATAAATGATAAAATAAAAAACTATCGAATAAATTAATACATATTAAATACCTACACTTTTTAGTTACAAGAATTTTTAGGAATATGACTTCATTCGTATGAAGGCAAACATCTTTACGATAGTCGTAGAGTCTGCAACTGTCCGGACAGCGTTACGTGATGTCAACTTAAAGTCGGCCTTACTCTGGAGCAATCAAAGCCAACCGAGCCGCAATGCTACCGAAAAATGACACAATTTTGATGAGAGTTTATATAGTTATAGTTTTTGGCATTTGCTGAAATTATATTGCAAAGTAGGTATGAAGGAAAATATAAATTACGATAATATTTAGAAAAATGTTTCGGTTTGTTCCGTTCTAGTATTATTTTTTGACATAAATTCCTCTTATTTATTTCCCACATAAGCATCATTAGAGCCTTCTGACCACTTTGGTCTCCGCTGAATTTCAAATTGGGTAGGAGAATAGGGAACAAGGTGTAAAGATTAAGGGAAAACACTAGATCAGTAAGAAAGAATTTATCACTGGATACAGATAACATATTAACGTTAAAATCACCAGAGATAATGACATTGGGATAGGTAGAGACAAGCTGGACAAGGGATGATTCGAAGATGTTGTCGAATGAAACACGGAGAGGTCGGTAGACAATGGCATATAACAGAAGAGAGGGAACGGTTGAAATTTCAACAAATATGTAATCTAATTGAGAAAAAGAAGGAGGAGGAGATTGAAGTAGGATTTTGACCTTTAGGCTGTAATGGGTATATATCCCGCAATATTAGCTATTGTTTTGTCAAAAGATTAGAAATATTTTAACCATAAAATTCTTTTTAATCTAATATTTTTTATAAACGTGCAAAACTCATTTTTTTTCGTCATCAGGTGATAATTATCCGGTTTGTTTTGAAACATAAACAAAATAAAATGAAAATTACAAGTCAGCTTCCACAAATAATTTTTTTTTACTACTTATATTGGAAAGGACGGAATAAAATTCTGTCTCGCTACCCATACGCCTCTATATATCATATTTACAACTTTTCTCTGCAAAATTGCGTATTCCCCTTCTCTTGGGAAACTGTCCTACTTCTATCATTAAATAAAATTTCAAATCCTTCCTCACCGCATGACTTCCGTCCTATTTCTCTCCTCCCTAACCTCTCAAAACCACTGGAACGCCTGATACAAGCTCAACTTTCAAACTTCCTAGTAGAACGTTCCCTCATTAAACCTTCTTCAATCTGGCCTTCGACCTCGCTACTCAACGCAATCCGCTGATCTGAAAATAACCCACGACCTCTAAACCGCCAAAATCTAACCATCCTCATCCTTTTAGATTTCTCTAAAACATTTGACACAGTTGACCATAACATCCTCCTTAACAAACTACCGTGTCTTCCTTTATCCAACAATGTTATCCGCTGGTTCCAATCCTTCCTCTCCGAGCGGTCACAGTATGTTTTCGTCCCAGGTCAACCTCCATCCAAAACATTGCCCCTTTCGTGTGGTGTCCCTCAGGGTTCGTTTCTGCCCCCTCCCCACACTGTTTTATATTTATATTAATGACCTTCCCCTCCTTATCCATCACTCCCAATACCATATCTATGCTGATGACTTCCAAATATATCTGTCCTTCCCACCTTACGACCTACAAAAACGCTCCAAGAGGATTTGAATGGAATAAGTCACTGGGTTTTTGCTAGCGAGCTGAAGTTGAATACAGAGAAGACAAAAGCAATTGCAATAGGTTCCATCACCTCCTTAAAACAGCTCCTCATATCCCAAACTTGTTCCTGAATAATAATCCCAGAAAGTTCTACCCAACCATAAAAAAACCTTGACACTCATCAACTTTGACCAAACTTTTTCCTGGAAAACCATACAACCGTCGCCTATTTCCATTTGAAACCCGTAGACTCCTAATTGCCTCCATAATATTACCCTACTTTGACTACTGTTGAACGGTGTACGGGGGGCATCTCTGGGGATCTCGAGGCGAAAATAAAACGTTGGATAAATTTCTTTGTATGATTCTTCTTAGGGGTCCCAAGGGACACCTCTGTCTCCCGATTCTATGAAGAGTTGAAGTGGCTTTTCACTTCCTACCGTCGTAAGTACTTTCTGGCATCCTTTCTCTACCAAGCTATCCAAACCTGCATCATGCATCTTCGACCTCCTTCAATTCAAATCTTCTGTTCACTCCCGCCATACCCGTTTTCGGCCTACAGATTTATGGAATTCCTCATCCCTTATGGAATTCCATTCCATCGCTCCAATACCTTTCCCACCTTCAAATCCCGGTTGTTCAATCAATTCTTGTTCATCCAGTTCCAAAAGAATTGTAAATAGAGCTTCTTTCACTTCAATCAAAATTTGTAAAGGTGCACTAATAGATTTAGTAAATTGTTAATCATTCTTACCTCATTTTTAATTTGTATTATGTTTCAGTAATATTAGAAGGTTATATGTTTTTACTTTCCCTTATCTATATACGAACTATGTAGTAAGGTGAAGTATTGCGATCGTGAAAATTTTCGAATTCGAGTTTTCAACGGAAATACACGTTTTAAAGTCCACTGAGTCCAAATAACCAAGTCTCGCAAAATGGTCTGTGTGTATATGAACAGCCTAGCTCAAAATCGAAAAATTGTATGATACTGAATTCCGTATTTAAGATAGGTATATGGCTGTGATGCTACAGCAACTTTTCGTCAAAATCGACTAACAGGAAGTGCCACTTTATATAATCGATTTTACAATTTTCTCGAAAACGGCTCTAATGATTTTGATGAAAATTGGCTAAATTATTCTTCATAGGGGCCTTTAACTTTTCATTTATGTAGTACATCACAGAGGAAATGTAGGGAAAAGAAGTTATGATGAAAAGAATATTTTATTTGCGCATAGCTTAAAAAGTATGCATTTTATGGTAAATCATGTACAGAATTGTATGAAAGGTGATTAAATTATCTAAATAACAAAATCGGACCAGTATTAGAAAAGATACAGTGTATTTATTTTATGAGGAGCACAAGACTAGATGGATAACCGAGCGCATCAGAAAGGCGACCGAACCTCCTCCCACCAATCCGCCAATCTGTTGTAAACAATACGCTCTGTAATAAAGTAATTTATTAATATAAAAGCGGAAATTAACTTAATAATTTCTACTTTCACATTATATAATGGAAAGAAAATGTTTCCATGCAATCTAAACCGAATCTTTTGAAATATATTTTCAACTTGACAAAGTTAAAATATATAAGTAGTGTATATTATTGTTGTACTAAAATTGTTTAAAAAACTGTTTTAAGGTACTTAAGTGGGAGAAGATATGAAGTGAATGCTGCTGTGTTTATTTCAAGCAGTGTTTATGCAAACTCTTTAAAATTATATTAATAAGATAATTATTATAGGACAGTAAAGGAAAGTTGTGTGATGCATGCACCGCACCAGATTTTTTGTTTGACGGACTCAGGTCAACGATACCAATTTCATTTGTTAAATGTTACTGCATTCATAACTTGTTGTAATTTTCACTTTTATTTATTTATTGACTTTTTTATTTTTGTTATCTATTAACTCATGATTTCCTATTAAATCTACTGTGAATTGTAGAATAATTATGTTTAAAGAAAATCAACTCAGAAAGATTAGTGTAGATTTTGTTACTAATTTGAAGTTGAGTCAACTTGACATCAAATGGATCATCTTGTATTTCCAACTTAATTCATTAATATATCATGCTTAAACGACTTTTAATGTATATCTAATAGTTTTTTAAATTTTTAATGAATAATCAAAGAAATAAATGAACATCTAAAATGAATAGGAAAGGGTACAATTAATGCTCATATCATGCTCAGTAAAATTTATTTTTCTTGATATCAGAACACTTAAAAACTAAGTAGAACATTTTTTTTTTCAATCAACACACTGAACATTTGACATGATAATTCTTTAAAAACATTTGTTGAATAAAATGGGATTATGTTTGGGGCTAATTCGTCTGAAGAAGTCTATGACATAAGGTTCTATTGTTTAATTTAAAAAAATTAATAGGTGGATTCGTAACACCACGAGGCCGAGGCCCTCCTAATACATTGCCTCTGGCCAAGGTTGGGTGATGAGATTATTTATTTCAGTATATCTATAGCAAAAAAAATAGATAAGACAGATTTTCTCACATCAAAGTTCCTTAAACCTAAGTTATCAATACTAAAAAAACACATGCAAATATAAGTAAAAAAGATTGTAAACTGTAAATGAATTACAGTACAATTATTAAAAATAACACATAGATAGAAGCCCAAAGTTATAAGAATAATCTTATAAACAAACTTATCACTAAGACCTTATAAGTAAAAGACTATGACTGGATAATTATTTATACCCTTGTTTTAGTTTGCCTGCTTTATGAGGGAGTCAGCTGTGATTATTCCCTAACAAGTTGTTATCCAATCAAAAGCTACATTCCTAAATATTTAATATTACAACTAATTTTTTTTCCTGATATCAAGTCTCCTTAAACCTAAGCATTAGAACAAACAACAAAACACAATAAAATATCAAGCCTTAAGATGGACAAATTTACTTAATGTAAAACTTGCTTGTAACTTACGACAATGGTATTATGGTAAATGAATTATTTTATAAAGTGGTTTTATTTTGAGATTGTTCTTAAATATTACTTTTGCCATGTGGTGAGCTGTTTACTTGATAAACGGATTTTAAACGGATCATCTGTTATTATACAATTTTTTTTAGTAAACATAGATAAGATATCAAGGCTTGTTATACCTAGTTACTAAAAACACTAACACAAAAAGAAGATTTAAAAAATTGGAATGTATCCTAACCCTGTTCTATAGTCTTGTCTTGAGGTCTCTGTCAATATTATATTATCTTACTTTCAAGGAAAAAAGTAATTTTACTATTTGTAACTTGATATTATTCAGTATAACCCAGGATGCTTAAATCTAATAAAAAAAAAACACACACACTAAATTAAAGGAACATGTAAAACATTCCGAATAATAAAAGAAAGAAATTCAAGTAAAATCTACAAATAAATTCAAATTAAGATGAATAAAACATACGATCAAAGGAGCATTAAAAACATTAAGGATAGCAAAACAATAAATTGAAGTAAAAACTACTAAATAAATTCAAATTAAGATGAATTTCAACTCCTATCATCATGAGGTCTTCAAATCCAGGTTGAAGAGAGAATTATAAAGTTATCAAATATAGAAAAGTATCAGTCATGTTTTGGTAGAAAAAGACCATAACATTGAAGAAAACAACAAAGTAATAATTAATGGTCTAAACAAAAAACTATTTTCAGTTGTTAGTCTTCATCTTGGTCTTGAACGAACAAAGTATAATACAATGGTCCAAGTGCTGCAATATTCTGTATCATAAGATGCCTCATGGTTTCAGTGTATTGTTTGGGTGGTCTGGCAGCTGATAGGTCCCGCCACATCACACCATTTGCATCACGTGTAAACAAAGCTGGTGAAGGTACATGGTCTCTCAAATAGTTCCATACACTCTCCCGCAAAAGTATATGTACCTATAATAAAAAATGTAGATAATCATTTAGAAAAAAATATTGAACAAATTTATTCTTATTAGAATTAATAAATAGGCCATATCAGCAGAATGAAGGTGATAGAAAGGTGAAGTAGCCATTCTTGAAAGCAGCAACTGTTGGCATGGCTGCAAAACAGATTTATCACAGCTATATTGAGAAAGGTAAAAGAAAAATATGTTGTTTTAGCGCAGAACAGAGATTGATGGTGGAAAGAAACTTGTGGAGAAAACGGCCAATCAAACCTCGACGAGTTACAACACTAGGAGGTAGTGTAAGGAGAATAATAAAAAATAATTTACTAAAAAAGCAATATTGCACAACCAGATTGAAAGATTTTAAACATTAGAAATTTTAATAGTTGCACCGTATTATCCCAAAGAGTAGCCAGCCCTCAAATATCAAGGCAAACCAGTGGATATAGGTGACCTACCAACAACATGTGTTAAAAGAAACACCCAGAGGGCTTCTATGCACAACTTAACCTGCATCTAATGTTCATTCTAACAAAAACACATTTTTAGTTTCCCTGATCAATTGATCAATATATGAGATATATATATAAGATAAAGGATATTGCGATCATACAAAATTTCAAGTCCAAGGTTTTCAACAGAAATACACATTTTAAGGTCCCCGGAGGGCAAAATAACCAAGTGCCACAAAGTGAAATGAAATTGCGTATTTAAGGTAGATATAAGCATATGAAGTCACAGCAACTTTTAAACCAGAAGTTCCACTTTATATCATCGATTTTACACATTTTTACAATTTTCTCGAAAAAGGCTGTAACGATTTTTAACAAACTCGTTATATCAACGTACAATTAAATACTCTTTAACATCAGCTAGGTCTTATCCTCATTGATATAGCTTGACAGGGCTTAAATGCCAAACTTTAAAAGTGGTTTCCTTTAAAGCACTATTAATTTTGGAGAGAATTTTCGTTGATCGTAGATGTATATCTTAAGGGAGAAGTTGGTCAGGGGGTTGCGATCAAAAAGTAACACTTTAATAAGTAAACTTATATATTTTGTGCCAATGTTTCGGCCATCTAAAGTACTGTAAGCCCCAAAAACAAAAGTAGGTCAAAATCCTATGTGGTGATGAAAGAAGAAGGATAGAAACAAGGAGGAAGAGGAAATGTAAAGAAAACATAATAATTACATATCAGAGAGACGTGTGGTCGAGTGCCAACTGAATTGTAATAATAGATTACCAGGAATCAGAAAAAAAATGTTAAACAATGTCACCAACTCACTGATTTGACAGAAACTAACACTAAATTTAAATACTCTGTGATCAAAAGGCATAACAATTGATTTAAAAACTGGTAAAACGTATTGAATTTAAGGCCAAAAAAATAAATTAATTAAAATATAAAAATTAATATTAATAAATTAAATTAGAAATTAATATCTCACCCAAAAAATATTCACTCCAACTGATGGGATAAATGACAATAGAAATAAATATAGGTGACGGTTTAAATTTACTAAGGAAAAATAATTTGTATAAGTAGTTGTCACGAAAAAAAAAATAAAATAATAATAATAATTGAGGGGAATGAAAAGTTATGTTTTTTTTAATAAATTGAATATTTGGGAGTAGATTAGAGAAAGATTTTGTACATTAGTTTTTTGATTGACGGGAAGGGATTCTAATTGGATGAAGATGCTTTCTGAGAGGAGTCGTTTGTCATGGTTTGGGACTGTGGCGAGGATTGAAGTATTGTCAAAATCAAAAGTGTGGTTTGAGGATAAAGCCTGTTCTGAAAGTTTAGAGGCAGCCTGGTTACGGGAAGAGATGGAATATTTATGCTGGGTGATGTGATCTTTAAGGAGGTTTTTAATTTTGCCGAAATTGGTAGAGTTACAGTTGAGAGTGGAACAGGGGATGCAGGATAACGCATGGGAACGGTGTTTAAGAGGAATGGGATCTTTTACACGTGTGTAGAGGTTGGAAAGTTTGTTGTGGGATTTGAAAGCAATTCACAGGTTGGGAATTGAGGAGCATAAGAATTTTTGTATGATTTAAGAAAGGGTGGGGATGTATGGAAGAGATCTATAGAAGGGAATGGCAGTGGGTGGTTAAGAAGTAGTGGTAGAAGTGATGGGAAGGGGAGGGTTTTTGTAGTTGTGGATGGGTTTGTTGATGGTATTGAGGGGAAAGTTATTGGTTAAGAGGATTTGTACATCGATGTATGAGATTTTTGGCTATGTTAATTTCTTGGTAGTAAGGATGTTGGGAATAGTAGTTTAAAAGTCTGCCAGAGTAAGTCGGTTTGGTATGCCAGTCTGTGTATATAGTGTTGTCAGGGTTTCTTATAATGAGGACAAGGAAAGGAAGGGAACTTTGCAATTCACGTTCAACGGTAAAATGTAGGCAGGGATGGTAAGAGTTGAAGGCTGATAGGATATCAGGAATTTTATCAGAATTAAGGATGAGGAGGAGGTCATCTACATATTTCTTAATAAGGATAATGTCATTTGGGAATAGGGGAGTTACGGAATTAAGTAGGTCCTTAAGGACAATGTTAGCAATGTCAGGAGCAAGAGGATTTCCCATGGTAAGTTCTGAAATTTGATTAAAGAACTGTCCATAGAAAGTAAAGTGACCGGATTTACAACAAAGCTGTAGAAATTCTAGGTATGAGGAACAGTTAAGGAGGGTATGGGATTCAATGGATGTCCAGTTGTCTTTGATTATAAGGAGGGCTTTATCTATGGGAATGTTGGTGAATAAACTTTCAACGTCGAAGGAGGTAAGTACGTGGTGGTCAGGATTAGTAAAGGATAATAATTGTTCGCGTAGGTGAAAGGAATTTTGGACGACATCATAAGGGTTGTTGTGGCTAAAGATTTGTAAGGAGGGGAATAAGAATTTGCTGAGTTTGACTGAGGGAGAATTAATATTGGAAGTGATGGGACGGAGGAGGGTGTCGGATTTGTGAATTTTGGGGAGTCCATAAAAACATGGAGCTATGGAATTATAGGATATAAGGTTTCTGTAGGTAGGGTAAGTGATTAGTTTTAAATTTAAAAGGTTTTTGAGATGTTAATTGAATTGGATTTTCAGTGAAGAAGTTTATGGAGATATATGTAGTTCGGTCTGATAGGAGTACAGTCATTTTATCATTGTATTTAGAAAAGTCCATTATGACTGTTTTGTTGCCTTTGTCTTTTCTTGTAATGATAATGTCGTCATGGGATTTTAGGAAGGATCGGATGAAAGAGAGGTCTTTGAAAAATTGGAAGAATTTGAGGGTTGGTGTAGGAGGTAATTATAAAGAATATTGGTAATGGAAACCCGTGATAACTCAATATCAAACTCAACTCAATTACAACAATCTCAACTTCTTTAACATCATTGTCATCTTTTGCATAACTTGTCACATCATAACTATCTCTATATGCTTTATATATTAACAAACCTTTATACTATTTGTCTTTTTAATTAATAGGTTTCATATATTTTACAATTCCCTGTGTAAATAATGTATTATTTTAATTTCAATTAATTTTTACATTGTTATTTTATTTATTTTTATTTTTTTCATTAGTCACTTGTATTATGTAATTTAGTGTTATCTTTTTCTTTTTATACTTCATACTTTTTTATCTTACTTGCAATTTCTGTTTTTATCATTTTTTACTATTACTGGTACTGCCTCTATCGTTTTTCATTGTTGTTATTTTGTTTTTCCTTTTAGCCCTGAAGATGGCCTAAAACTTAGGCCGAAATGTTGGCAAAGAATATATAAGTTTACTTATTAAAGTTTTACTTTTTGACCGCACCCCCCGACCAACTACTCCCACAAGACACCATTAATTTTGTTTATTTAAAATAATTAGTTTCTCATTAGTAATAAAAAAAATGGATAAATATAAACTCTGATGGAATTTTTTCCAACATTGAAAATAAATATCCAGAAATAAGACTAGTAATATAGATGTATAAATGTATATACTATTGGAAAGCTAAAGATTTTAGAAAAAACCGTAGTAGGTAATTGAGACTGACCAAAAATGCATAAATTTAGGTAATTATTGTGATTATTGACTATTATTGAGATAGTAGGTAAACGTTCCCATGGAAACTAAACAGAAAATTTTAAAATTTATTTCAAGTAGCATGGTAAGTGAAAGTTGTGTGATGCGCACACTTCACTAGATTTTTTGTTTGAGTTGTGGTCCTCTCATTATGGATGTGCGATACAAGGTGTGTTCAAAAAATAAGGTGACTTTTCAAATTTCGCGGGTTAGGTACGTTCGGTTTTTAATATTTTTTTTTTCTTATGTTGGTACACTCGTCCCGAAGATATATTCACAGTTTCAGCTATATAGCATTTTTTGTTTGTATGTGAGAGACATAAAGATTAGAACTGTTTTGCGTGTTCGGCCTTCTGTTGCTGTCCAAAAAAGGGATCAAAGAATTTGCATCAAATCCTGTGTAAAAAATAGAATTAAGTGCTCCGAAACGCTTGAAATGTTGACAGTGGCATATGGTGAGTGTACTCTAAGTAAAAAAATGTTTATAAGTGGTACAAACTCTTCCAAGAAGGCTGAGAAAATGTTGAAGATGAAGCTCGCCCTGGACGCCCCAGCACGTCACCAACAGATGCAAATGTTAAAGAAGTAAAGGAAATGGTTCTGAATAATCGTCGAATCACTATTTTGGGCATGAAACATGTGTCAGCAAAGTTTGTTCCAAAACTGCTGAATTTTGACCAAAAAAGTCGTCGCATGTTCATCTCTCAGGAGATGCTTAATGACGTCAATGACGATCCAGACTTGCTCAAAAGGGTCATAACTGGTGACGAAACATGGGTGTATGGTTATGACGTCGAAACCAAAGCCCAATCATCCCAATGGAAGCAGTCAGACGAGCCAAGACCGAAAAAAGCACGCCAAGTTTGGTCAAATGTGAAAGTTTTGCTCACCGTTTTCTTCGATTACAACGGCGTAGTACATCACGAGTTCTTACCCACAAGGTCGTACGGTTAATTAGGAGTACTACCTCGAAGTTATGCGCCGTTTGCGTGATGCAATACGAAAAAAACGCCCTAATTTGTGGAAAGACAATTCGTGAGTTTTGCATCACGATAATGCACCTGCTCACACATCGTTGCTTGTTAGTAGTTTTTTGGCCAAAACCAACACCATAATCATGCCTCAACCACCATATTCACCAGACTTGACTCCCTGCGACTTCTTTCTGTTCCCAAAACTCAAACGACCCATGAAAGGACGGAGGTTTGCCACGATTGAGGAAATAAAGACCGCATCGCTGAAAGTACTCAAGGAAATACCAAAAGGTGCATTTCAGAAGTGCTTTGAAGATTGGAAAAAGTGCTGGCACAAATGTATTATAGCTGAGGGGGATTACTTTGAAGGGGACAAAATAAATATTGATGAATAAATACATATTTTTTGAGAAAATTACAAAGTCACCTTATTTATTGAACACCCCTCGTATACTGACAATTAATTACTAACTCCACATGATCAATCTTTTGATTGTGATCAGTACTTTTATCGATACTCAATAACAGGTATTACGCTTTGTAGAGTAAAAATGGAAAATTCCATTATGGAAGTTTCAAAAGGGACAGAAAATTTATTTTTTCGATAAATGAAAAAAGTTTTCAGTTTAACCATTTATTGAACCAAACAAACTACCTACTATTTTTTTCATGATATATGACTTCAAGCACTGTACAAATGATACAGCTGATATAAAGCAGATGATACTTCAATGGAGAATTCTTGCAAATAAAATCTCCACAGATATGAGAAATGATACTTAAGGCACATCTAAGTCTTCTTACCTGCAACTTTGAGCATGAGAAATTCTGCAATACTTTTGAAAGCAGCAAAGTCTCTAGTGGCTAATCAATATCTTAACTAAGCTAAATTGAACTGAAGAATTTGTCCAACAATATACTACGTAACTATCTCAATGTTCCTTTTATTCATTGAGCCTATCAACTTTCAATAGATAATATACTGCTGATATTTCTTACACCCTTGAACTTGTAAGAGAGCAAGAATATTAAACCTATCTGAAGCCCTGAGAACAATAGCCAATGTAACCAACATTATACTACATGGT
Organism: Rhaphigaster nebulosa; assembly: GCA_948150685.1. Lineage (NCBI taxonomy): Eukaryota > Metazoa > Arthropoda > Insecta > Hemiptera > Pentatomidae > Rhaphigaster > Rhaphigaster nebulosa. The sequence continues at coordinate 101,614,935 of OX411308.1, forward strand.
GAATTTAATATACTCAAGACAGAAGAATATACATCGTGAATTTAATATACATTTAAGGGGCATAAGCCTAAAGTGGCTCATAGGAAAATAATCTCCCAACTACCTTATTCTCTATATCTATGAAATAGTTACTTAAATAAACAATCATAGAACTGACCTTTAGGGTAAGGGACATACAATTCATCAATATAAATACTGAAACTGTTCACACTTTATTGAAGGGAAGCATTTTAATAGGCTTCGATATAATAGGAGCCTACTCGCCTAGTTGCTATTTCTTTGCCAATGATCATCATTGAATGGAATACAAGTTTTCAACTAAATGAATCGTTAGCGAGTGGCAAACTAAACTCTTAAAGTTAGATTAAGTGTTAAGGTTCTATATTAAAAAAATAAACTCTGCTAATAGAGGCAAATGGCATGAAATAATCTTTAAGGATGTCAGTGAGCTACTTGACTGGAAGTCACCCCAGTACATTGGCCAGCACATCTTAATTTTTGGTAATTTCTAGTTAACTCCTAATAGTTCAATTACCAGTTCAAATCTTTCTTTACATAGGATCAGATTTAAGGTGTAAACACTTTTTAATCACAATAATACAGTTAAATGGTACTATTAATACTTGAGTAATTATTTAAAAAAAAAAATAATAATAAAGGAATATTTTTTGCAAGGAGATAACACCTGATATCCACCTCTATAGTCCTTCAGTGAAATGCTAACAGAGATGGTGGAATAGACAGGATGAAGGCAGCATCCCTATCGGTAGGAAGTTGAGATTAGGTTATTAGACTGCTTCTTGTGAAACAACTATCTAGCTTTCAGCTCCAGAAGCAGAACATTTTTTTAATGAAAATTGAATAAAAAGATTCAGGATTGAAAAATTTGGGATGATGATATAAAGATGTTCCAGAAAAAACAAGGGTTGTAATCCAGTTTGTAATCAAAGGAGAATGATGAGAAAACATTAAATAAGATATGAAATAATCATGATGGTATTTTTTAAGTATTAAAAAGTAATTGAAATAAAATTAAAATTATTATAATTACTGTAAAATCATAACATGTTCAACATTAGTACCTGCTCAGGTGGAATGTGTGGAATTATATCTGCAAGTGCTGTAAAAGGCGGTGGGAGAAGTTGCCCTAAATTCAGCAGATGAATAAGCTTTTCAGTAGTATCCATTAGGTTAGGTTCATCCTGCTGGCTAATACGAGACCACTCACTAATTACAGTTGAGGTCTAAGTACACAAGAAATATATGAAATGAATAACATTACAATAAAAAATTTAAAATTTTCATGGCATAAAATTAAAATATTCCAAGCATCTGCACAGTGGTCATGTCCTGGTTAAGTTTATAGTTGTGTCTACAGAGTTTATTACAAAATCATCTCCATGTAGTTCATAAATGTTCATTCAATGTCTAATACAGGAAGTGTGGTTGAAAACACAAGTGAGGATAGTAAATCCAATATAAAGTCCAAGGGAAGCCGGGTCAAAAACATAATAACCATAGAAAATCAAAAATGAAGTACAAGGGTAGCACAAAATAGCAATTGCAACTCTAAGAGAAAAGCAATAGCCACAATGAGGATCCAGGTCAAGGAAGGGGAGGACGATTAGTAGAGGAAGGGGTGGTCGGCTGAGGCGACTTCTGTGCAGGTCGTTTTGTAACTTGTAAAATAATAGTTAAATTCACAATTAACAAGCTAATAATGATCATCTTCGAAGGAGGAGCAGTTTCCATGATATTTGTCAAAATAAATTCACAAAGCGGTGATTTCTCGTTTTTAGAAACAAATGTGTTTTCTTAAAAAACATTATCTCGAGAACTAGTAAACCAAATATGGACTTAAATTTTAGAAAAATTTAGTTTCCTTTAAAAAATGAAAAACATTTTTCGTAGGATTGGTAGTTTTTAAGATATTGAGCACAGAATGAAAAATGAGCCACAATTTTAGGTGTTTTATTGAATAAATTTTGTTTTTCTCCAATTTTTTTTTAAATTCCACAGTATTTCTAGGCTAACATTTATCAGTATACCCTAAGAAAGTGGTCGGCAGTGCGGCTCCAGAGCCGCATGTGGCTCTTTGGCTCCTTAAGTGCAGCTCTGGCACAAATATCCAAGGAAGGTGCAATAATATTTTCATTTAAAAAAAAACTTGGTAAGAAAAATTACATCTTATTTTGATAAATTAAAATTCTTCTATAAATCGAGAACATGTATAATAATTTTATATTGTTGTAAAAATACGTAACGAACATCGAGTTTAATTTTATTAGTTTTCGTAAACGTAAACCCAAACATCTACAAGCTACTGGCTGAAATTGTTTGTATGTTTTCGGCGTACTCCAGTGTGATACAAAGGTACCACAAGCATGCGTGCACATACTTTTTCTAAAGTAGTGGGGGTACAAATTGGCATCACAGACCAGCAGTTGCAGTGTGAACAGTTTTGTCTTGTCTGCCGTTGTCCTGTCTTATTAAAAAGTTGTTGTATTTTTCAATCTAGCTGCATATCTTACAGGTATTTTTATAGGATTTTATTATACCTGCTATGTATGTTTGTGGTTCCGATACAAAATTTGTAATTGATTTTTCGATAACTTCTATTTGTCCAAATGTTGGAAGTTTTCTTCCATTTTTTGTCATACTAAAAGTTTTGTTATTCTGATGATGGAAAAAAATATTTTTTTCTTTTTAGTGCAGTTACATATATTAATAAAATTGTATTTTTTAAAAAGATTTTTTTTAAATTTTTATTTTCATCAATTTAATAATGATAATAATTTTGTACTGGTGGCTTTATAAAAAAATATATTTGGAATATTTTTATATTCACTCCAACTAACATGGCTACCAAAAAAAAAAAGCAAAGAAAAACGGAAGATGAAAACCGCGAATTTAAAGTTGAGTGGACCGAGAATTTTGCATTTATTCAAAACTTGAATGGACTTCTGACATGTCTTATTTGTAAGGAGAAATTCGCGCATAACATAAAGTCAAATTTAGAGAGACACTTTACAAGAAAGCATGCGTCATTTAGCACTAAATATCCTACCGGTGATGCAAGGAAGAAAGCAGTTGGGGAACTTCAGAAGAGTCAAGAGTCGCCAACTTCTGTGTTTAATAACTGGATGCAATCTTCCAGAAATATTAATATGGCAAGTTTTGTTTTTGCCAAGAGATTGCGAAGGGAGGGAAACAGTACACAGACGGCGAATACATAAAAAATTGTTTTATAAATGCATCCGAAGACCTATTTCGGGATTTTAAGAACAAAGCAGATATTCTGAAAAGAATTAAAGAGTTACCATTGTCTGCCAAAACCATTAAAGATAGAACAATTAAAATGTGGTCGAATATAACCACCCAGCATATCGAAGATCTGAAATTGGTTTTGGCTTTATCAATAGCAGTTGACGAGTCTTGTGACATGAATGATACAGCGCAAGTTTCACGTTTTGTAAGATTTATGTCTCATTCAGGCCCTAAAGAAGAACTTTTAGGTTTATTGCCACTCAAAGGTCAGACGCGTGGAGAAGATATCGCAAATGCTGTAGTGTATGGATAAACATCATATTCCCCTTGATAAAATTGTGTCGATTTCAACAGATGGAGCCAAAAGTTTGACGGGCGTAAGAAAAGGATTTTTTGCTATTTTGAAAGAAAAAATTAATCACGAGATACTTGTTTACCATTGTAACATTCACCAAGAAGCGCTTTGTGCACAAACATTTCTGGATGAAATTTGTAAAGTTATGGAATTAGTGATTACCGTTATCATCTCCATTTTAGCTAAAGCTCTTAATCATCGCCAATTCAAAGAATTTTTATTTGAAATGGAGAGTGAGTACGCTGATCTGCTTCATAACAAGGTACGTTGGTTATCAAGAGGGAACGTTTTAAAACGTTTCGCGTCCCTTTTTCCAGAAATTAAATCATTTCTCCTTGAGAAGGATGTTCACTATCCAGAATTAACAGACGATCAGTGGCTCTAAAACTTTTATTTCATGGTAGACGTTACGCCTCATCTAAATCAGCTTAATCCTAAACTACAAGGGAAAGGAAACTTAATTTTTTCAATGTTAGAAGAAGTAATAACATTTGAAAACAAATTATCTATTTTTGCTCAGGATTTTGAAAGGGAAACATTGTTTCACTTTCGGAGCCTGCTGAAGCATCGCCAAGAAAATGATTCCTCTATTGATAAACACCATTTTAAAACAATAATTTTAAATATGAGGGAAGCATTTCTCAGCAGGTTTCAGGAATTTAAAAACAGCGGAGCAACTTTAGCATTTGTCAAAAATCCTCTTAATGCTACGATAACTGAGTTGAAATTTTCTCCTTTTGAAATTGACATTGGTAGCTTTGAAATACAATTGCTGGATTTAAAAAACAAGAAGATATGGCACTCTAAATTCGAACGTCTTTGTGTTGAATTGGAAATATTGGAGAAGAAAAAATGTGATCTTAGTTCACAACACAAGTGGTCTGCTTTGAATGACATGTAGAAGGAAGACATATCATTTTCAATGCTTGGAATAGTATTCCTGACTCTTACGATCAGCTGAAAAAGCTTGCGTTTGCTGTTCTTTCCCTTTTCGGTTCTACATATGTAAGGGAACAATCTTTTTCAAGCATGAACATTATCAAGAGTAAACTGAGAAGTCGTCTTATTGATGAGAATTTGGAATCATGCCTAAAATTAAAAACAACAACATACAAACCTGACTTACTCAAACTTTCCAAGGAGATGCAAGCACATTGTTCGCATTAATAAATATTTATAAAGTATGAAATTTAGTTCTATTTATTTAGTATAATAAAAGTTTACTAAACAAGCAGATTTGGCTCCCAATTTTTTTTTAAATTGTTGTAATATTCATATTTGGCTCTTTGACTAATAAGTTTGCTGAGCACTGCCCTAAAGTATCTTCATACCAAATTTGATGCTTTTATCCACCAAGTAACGGTAATTTCATTAATCCACCTCACAATATAGTGTATGGTTTGAGATGTACCATGGCAATTTGATAATAGGAGTCAATATTTTTGAAGAGGTTGTTTGTAATTTTTGTAAGACTGTCTTTTTGGTTGCCCTAACCAAAACAACATAGGTATAAGATATTTCAATTTCTAAAACTTTATTGTACTTTAACTAATGTTTATTTAATAACAGCTCCTTTATTGATAAGACTAGTGCTTTGTATTTTTATTTGAAAAGTCGATCTTCACAAAAATATATTTCACAACAGTTACTGTTTGACAAGATTATTACTGTTACTTACTGAAAAAATTAAATGCTTATCCATTTGAATAACCAAAATTTTTTTGACGCAGTCATCTTTAATACCTATACATAGTTATTTAACTTTCTCAATATTTATTAACATAAATACAGTTGAAGAACATAATTTTTTAAGCTCTAGCGTAGATACACTCACATTAAAATGTGAAAAAAACAACAGTGTAATATGCTTCTGATATACTCCAATAAATTAATTATTTAGATATTGGTTTACTCTTAAATTTAATAAACGGCTGATGACTTACCACAGCTCTCAGGATCACTGAACAGTAGCACAAAGCAGGTCTGTGGTGGGCGATGAATGACAAAAATGACCATATTACAGGTGTATCATCCAGTGTTTTTCTTATTTTCAGATCTCTTTCAATGGTGACCTGTTTTATTGTTACTACATTAAACTTTTTTATAAAAAACAAAACAAAAACGTTAGTACGGCAAGATATTAAATTTAGAAATTAAAGCAATAATTTTTCATAATACCAGGTACTACTAATTCAATGAACTCACTACTTTTTGATAGCAGTCAAGAGAGAGAGAAATGCTTCATTACACATTAAATACATTGGGTTGCAACAATACACAGTGTACCTATCAATCCTTAATTGGACATAATATATTTATATATATATATATATATATATATATATATATATATATATATATATATATTAACTCGGGGTGGCCGAGTGGGTTAATGCGCTTGCAAAAGTGCACCTACTCACAAACCCAAAGGTTGTGAGTTCCAATCCCGGTACCGGCATTACTTAAATTTAATTTAATTAATTAATAATTCAAGCAAATTATCACCCCTCTCCCCCGGGTATGTGAGACCCGTCAGCCTACTGGAGGCAACTCACATAGGCCGGGCATAGGAGTGATGACCCTACCCCGTGTGCCTTAATTGTGAATCGCGGTGTAGTTTTCCAGAACGTAAAATAGCTGCCCGGAGGTTTGGTCCATGGACGGTCTGCTTCGGAGAAAGAGATATAGGTCCTCATGCGCCTGCTGACTCCGAACAACCATAATCCGTGGATCTTGACCGGTTTGTAACTGTCCTTGAACCCGAGTGAGTCGGTGGGAAGAACATTGCCGAATTGGCCCCAAAGGGACCGGTTATGGAGCTATAGATAGCCTGCCCGCTGCACCATGGAAACCATGGTTCGTAGCAACGTGAGGTTGGGTGAACCCCTCCAGGCTGTCTGTTCTCCCGCAAGCAATACAGGTCTGTATGAATACCACATCACGCGGCCAAAGATCTCCATGGTCTATAGTGCCGACGGAAAAAAAAATTAAAATAAATAAAATATAAATGACATTTTTTTTTAAAACCATTTAACGATTCATCTGCAGAGTACAAAGTATTTTAATCTTCATTCTATTACATTACATGTTTTTCTATCTTTTGTTAATTTTAACCTATTCAACTACCTTCTCATTTCTCCCACAATTTTCTTTTCCAGTTATTAAATAAACATTTCTTAACTTAGTAAACAGCTTCTAGATAATTGGAAAACTTATAGAACTAATCCAATATCAAAATTAAACGCATACATATATAGAACAAAAGCAGGTACAAGAAAATTTATATATATATATATATATATATATATATATAAATTTTATATATATATATATATATATATATATATATATATATATATTTATTAAGGTACAAACCGATAAATGTCTAAAGGTTAAATATTTACCTTACAAAACTCTTCTTCAGGCCAGGGAAGACCATTATACATAATATTGGGAGAAACAAATTCAACTAAGAGAAGTGCTACAGATATAACAGAATCTAATGTTGCTTGAGGCGCCCCACTTTCCGTGGCGGAGTTAAGAAACTGCAGAAGGAGGCCAGTGCTATGCACGACTTTTTCACGAGGGATAGGACATTGTGGTTCTGATTTCCTCTTACCAGTTCCTATTACACCGGCATGGAAAACTGAGTGCTTCTGAGCCAGGATAGCTGAAGTACCCTAAAAAAAAAAACATTCATGAGAGTAGGAAAAATTCTTAAAACAAGATAAAATTCTAAAGCAATATGATTCAAGAATCTAGAACTTTTCAAAAGATTAAAAACAAACAGTGATTTAGACTATTATCAACAACGTTAGAACAATTTTTGTTTTACTTTTGAAATTCAATAATTTCCATAGAAATACTGAATGCCATTGGCAGGGCTTTAGAATGGTAACTGCAAACTTACTAAAAATATTCATTTGATAACTGTGTCTGCACATTCACCAAACTGGTAGACAAGACTTTCTAACACATAATCCATTGGTGAAAATCATTAGCACACACATGGTTCCTCTATTTCATCTGTAACTATTTTACAGATCCCAAACTTAGAGAACCAACAACACATAAAAATGTAGAGGTCTACAAAGATTATCTGACTGGCAGAGAATCAGATGGTATACATAGGCCTTCTTAGGTGCTAGTATAGCGCAAAAAAAAATAACGACAAAATGATCAAAAGTCAATACTTTTAATGATAACTAATGACACCAGAATAGATGTACTAATTGTTGTTTATTGGCTTTAACACCATTATGTATTGCAACAAGGGCAAGAGAGGTGAGTTATTCTAGCTTGACTGTGAAAGTAGAGATTTATTACCTGAACCAGCCAAGAAATAAAATTCAATAACACGCTTCGCCATTATAGCCTAATTTACATTTAAATTAGAAATAAATAAAAATAACTATGAACTAAAGTCTAAAGAATTAAAATTGTAAAGTTTACCTGTCTATTGTTCTCTTCCATTAAACTTTCAGGTGGCTGGATAATTTTTGTACCATAATAAGGAATTGCCCCAAATAATATACTAGGTTTCTTATTGATACAATTGTTAATAATTTCTCTTATAGCATAATAGCGTGCAATGGTTCCAATCGAGCACAACTTTTTCATTATAGCACAAGATACTTTTAAACACCTTATTTGTTCGATCCATTCTATAAAGAAATTAATTATAAAAAAAAAAAGAATAAAAATTATGCCATAAAAATAAAAAAGGGTTTTAATTCAAATGTTAAAGCTCATTTTAAAGGCTAAAAATATAATATAAATATCTTGAATCAAATGAAATGCTAACTTTAATCAATTTATGTTCTTATCCACTTCCTTTGTTACCTCATGCTTTACTTACATAATTTTGATGTACATTAAAGTTCTTTTGCAGCTTTTAATCAACTCAAAATTCTAAGGAAATTGATATTACTCAATAAATTTTAAGTTTGGCCATATAAAACATCAACCTGGCTTATGAGGAGGCACTGTGAATGAAAGTTCTCCAAACTATGGATCTGAAATATTTTCTTGGCAGAATTTAAGGTTGCCAGACAGAGAGAGGAGAGTTCTGAAAGTAAACTGCATAATTACCGAGTTAGGCCAGTGTTTCTCAACCTTTTAGTATTTGTGGCCCAATTTTCAACCACAATTTTAATCGCGCCCCTTCCCCTCCCATGCAATAATTTTCATTGAAATCGTGCTGTGATCACAATATTAGTTTCTATTTAATTTACTGTACATAATCACATAATGCATATGTCAATTCTAATTTTCAAAAATTTCATATATCAATTCAATATTCAAAATATAAATGCATAGATTTCTCTCGAACATTCTAGAATGTCTGTGTGGCGAGTATAAATATTGTATCTCGTTCCCACCAGTCTCAGTCGAGTCGATCCTTCTACCTCTACCGTGAATGTGTATATTGTAATTTGCGTGTTATATGCAATTAATGATATTATACAGTATTTTAGCAGTAGAATTATACAGTGTGAGTATAAAGAATCATGGATAAATTTTTAAGTGGACGTAAGTGAACATTAAAAAATGCACAGACGACAGTGGTTCCGAAGATAAAATCAAGAAAATATTTTGATGAATAATTAAATTTTGGGTTTACCAGCACTGAAGTAAATGGAGAAGAAAGGCCTTTGCGAGTCATTTGCTAAAAAAATTTTGGCAGCAGACGGCATGAAATCTAAATAACTTAAGCTACGTTTAGAAATGCTTCATAGTGAGTGTGTTAGCAAATCCCATGAATTCTTCGAATTAAAATTAAAATCAAGTGAAATGCAAAAATCACATTTAAAAAAACTTTGTCTATGAATGAAAAAGCTTTAATTGCCTCTTATAAAGTTTTATATCAAATAGCCAGATGTAAACAGCCTCACAACATCGGCGAAGAGCTTATTCTGCCAGTTGCAATTGAGATTATAGAAACTATGGAGATAATTTTGCCAAACAATTGCGGCACATACTTCTATCAAATGATACTGTTTCCTGTCGAATTGGTTATATAACTGAAGATGTACAGTATCAGCTTTTCGGAAAGTTGCGTAACAATTTATTTTCTATTCAGCTTGATAATGTAACAGATAGCAATAAAGATGCTCATTTGATTGCCTATGTTCGCTTTTGTTATGGTATGTCAGCAGTAGAAGAATTACTATTCTGCAAACCAATAGAACTCAAAGCAAAAGCAGTTGTGTTATTCAGTATCTTAAATGATTTTCTAAACGAGGCAAATATAGAGTGGAAAAATTGCATCGAAATATGCACCGATGGTGCTCGTACTATGTCTGGAAGATTCCTAAGTGTACAAGCACTTGTGGAACAAAAATCTCCAGATTGTATCTGGACACATTGCCTGATCCATAGAGAAGCTCTGGCATCCAAAGAAATAAGTCCTCATCTGAATATTGTGCTAACGACAGGGATAATGGTAGACCCCTAAAATCAAGAATGCCACAGTAGTTGGCAAGAAACCAATTAGGAGATGTAAAACTACATGGAGAGATATAATTAACAAAGATACCATAGAACCTGAAGCAGTAAATTTAAAAGAAATAACCCAAAATAGACACAGATTGAACTACCTGGTTATAAATACAAAACAAATAAAATTAAGATAAAATATATAGGTACATACAACTGACATTTCATGCTGAAAGTCTCAATTTTTTACAGACAAACTTAAAACACATCACAATCATAAGACTTTGATTACCTGATTGCATCACGTAGAGATAAAGAAAGGAAATCATAGCATCAGTAAGAGTTCTTATTAATCTAACACTAGGCTGACGATTGTACTCTACTATTGGTTTATGAATCAATTCCGCCATCAATAATGCTATTTTCACATCTGTTTCATCACATAGCTTATGTGCTATTGGAATAAGATTAGTATAAACTGATTCCATAACAGGTAAAGATATAAATGTACCGCTTGATTCCCACCTGCATAAGTATAAAAAATATAAATATTCAATTCTCAAAATGGTTTCAAAACTCTAAATGTATTGTTAACAACATACTTACTTGGATAGTTTAATTAAATTTGCCCACAAACGTCCAAGTTTCACTTTATTTTCTTCAGTTAAAGTTTTACCAATTGCAGGAGCCATGACTTCCTTATATGTATAGTTCTGAGAGAATTTCACAACTGCGTCTAATTGTTCATCTTTAGTGGAATTTAGCATAACATGAGCAACACATTCTGGCAATACCTTTACATTTTGGTGACCTAAATTAACCAAATAGGAAATAACAAAATTTATCTGGTGGAGATAAAATCTATATAAAAAATGTATCAAAACCTTGGTTACCCATAAAACATATTATAGATACAGCTGAAGATCTATGTATTTCTTTATCGGATAGAACTAGCTGCAGTAATTCTTCCTTATTTTTTCCAATAGACTCTAAGAAAGGGATTTTAGATGTATTTCCTCTTGATAAAATATCCAGTTCTTTGAGTAACAAAGCTTAAAAAAAATAATAAAAAAATCTCAAAAAGTAATAAGAATAATTATTTATTATATTATACATTACTTAAAAAATATTTAATTATTTATAAATAGACAAGTAATACCTAAAAAAATAAAGTTTAAGATAATGTGATGATATATAAGTGTTGGTAATGGAGCTAGGCAAAGGTTAATTAAGACACATAGGAGTTAAATAAAACCATGAGAAGATTAATCGAATTTTAACCAGCATTCCTAGGAAAATTATTTTAATTATTTGTTCAATCAAATACTACCATAATATACAAACCTAATACTTCTTCTGCAACACTACTAACATCGTTATTATGGCAAGTTGCAAATAAAAGTTTGATAAATATTTCATCAGCCTTGTCATTTATCGATATTATCAAATGCACAACTAAATTAAATAGAGCTTGACGATTGTTACAGTATGGAATCCAATGTTTTCCAAAAGGGATCAGTTTTTCGGATGTTTCAGGAGTAACTATAACAAAAAGGGTAATCTTAAAAATAAGTAAAAGTGATTAGTATTTTATTTATTTTTGAGACATGCATACTATTCCCACAGCATATGATATAAATAATATTTGCTCAGTGCTGTTAATAAAGCAGAATAACTGTAACAGTAAGTAATTTATACTGATAATATATTAAAAATAAGATGCACAATTAACACTAGAAAATAAATAAGCATGCCAACTTATACTAATTAGTTTTAATTTGTAACACTAAATGAAAAGATTTATGTCATACATTATTAATTATACATGTAAATAATATTAATCTTTAGTTTTCTTGTAAAATTTGCCTTTGAAGAATAATGAAAGTTTAGAAATATAACATTAAAATGTACTATGATATAAACTCTAAATATAAATCAAGATCACATACATACAATTTGATGAACTTAAATCAATATCTCGTATTTTAAAATCAGCATCTTGTTCCAACTTGAGAGGTATTGGAACCTATTTTTTTGAAAGCATGATACGACATATTGAAAGAACAGTCAGATATTTCATAAGATATAGATTATTTAGTCGACCTTCATTTTTATAAATAGTTTTTCTCTATAATTTTAAAATTTGATGAAATGATAAAAAACAAAAAAACATATGTTTCCTTAATAAATTATTCATTTTTGATGAATGATTTGATCTCTAACATATCAAAAGGGGTCCTCTTTTGCACTGAAGCCTCAAATAATAAGCTATAAAACTATCTTACTTTCATAGTTGAGTCCCAATACTCCTAACCAGTAAGTACATCAAGAGCAGGATAAATATCAGGGTAATGGTATGCCACATGAGCTTCCTGATCCAGGAGATCGAAGCTTAATCAAATGGCAGAACTATGCACCTTCACAAAAATAGTTTGGGAGATTAAACATTATGGAACAGCGGAGCTTGCAACCGGTCTAATTATTAACCGGTACTATCAAAGTAACAGCATGTAATGCTGCAGGGCTCAATAACCAACGAATTCCTGAAAAGTCGACTGGCGCTAAACCAATGTGTAAACATCAAAGGGTTAGACCGAGGCATAGGTGGGAGGATGGTGTAAAGGGTGACAGGTATAGGTATAGGGGTTTAATGGGATCGGTGGAAGGAGGCTTGTGGTATCGGCATCGAATCTTTGGGTTCAGTAAGCCACCTATTATTATGATATACATTATTTAATGTTGACTAAATGTAGCACTTATAACTGTATTTTCTGATTTCTTGATACATCACAGGTACAGATCATTTTGAGAATCAATGTTTTTTTTGATCAATTTATATATTAAAGACCTTTGTTTTTGTCCAAATTGTATCTTCTTTTTCATAATAAAATAAACTTACGAATTAGTGTATGCTATAGAAAGAATCTAAAACAATATATCCTGGACACATTCCTTTACCAAGTAATCAACAACCATCACCCTTCCTATGTCTACAATCTTCTCCAATTCAAGCACTCTGTTATAAGAATTTGGTTGCAATAATTACGTTATTTTTTTTATTTTCTTTTTTTAAATATGAAAATATATTCCATATCATTCTTCATATTGTTTTTTTTCTATGTATTCTACAAGAATTTCTTTCTTTTTTTATGTTTCTTTGTTTTTTCATGTAAGAACTCTTTTTTATACAGCTATAATATTTATGCCCCATCAAAAGTTTTGAATATAGATTTTTATTTTTATTTTGCTACAGGATTATGTATATTTATCTTGTTAATTATTTATATATATATATATATATTTTTTTTTTTTTTTTTTTCGGTTGGCTCTACAGACCTAGTAGATCTTTGGCCGCCTGAACCAGCCTTCTCCACCTCTGCCTATCTTGGGCCACTGCTTTCCAGTTTGCTGCATGCAGCTCTTTCGCATCTTTGTTGATCCTCTCTATCTATCTGGTTTTTGGCCTTCCACGTGGTCTCTTGCCAACTATTGTGGCATTCATGGTTGTGAAAAGGCGTCCTGATGGATTGCTTCGAGCTAGAGTTTCGCCTCCATCTTTAAACAGCTCTGATGATATGCTGTCCAACCCTGGGGCCTTTCTTCTTTTAAGGCTGTCGATAGCTATTTCCACATCCGGAATGTCTGGTTTTTCAACCTCTTGCGGGTCGAGGTTTTCCACGTGGTCCATGTATTCTTAATTTGTGGGGTTCCCTTGGTTCAGAAGCTGCTGGAAATGTTCTTTATGTCTTGGATGGAGCTCTGATGTCTCTTATCTATCAGCACGTGGTCAATTTGGTTTTTAGTACCTTTAGGGCTTACCCAGGTGTACTTGTGGATGTCTCTGTGCAGGAACATCGTGCTTTTGACCACTAAATCCTTAGCTGCTGTCAGACTAATACATCTCACTCCATTGTCATTGCTCGTTTCGTGAAGGCTTTGGCCTCCGATAATGGGTCTGAATTGGGGTTCTCTGCCTATTTTGGCATTGAAGTCACTTATGACTAATTTTATGTCATATTTTTGAGCCTGGTCCACTACTTTTTCTAGCTGATCGTAGAAATCATCCTTCCCCTCATCATCTTTATCTTCAGTTGGTGCATATACGTTAATAATCATGGTATTAAACCAGTGACCTCTAATTCGTAATACACTTATCCTCTCGTTAATCGGGGTGAAGTTTATAACTGATTTCCTTGCAGCTGGACTAATATAAATCCAGTGCCAGCTGTTCCGTTTTTGGAATTTCTCCTGGTGTAGAACAGTGTGTGGCCATCAATAGTGGTTTCACCATCTTCTGGCCATCTCACCTCTTGTATGGCTGTTAACGGTACGTTGTACCTTTTTACTTCATTCACTACCGTTTGGGCGGCCCCTGGTCTGTGTAAGCACCGAACATTCCATGATCCAAGATGGAGTCCGTTATACAAAGCCGGGGTCGTTACCATGTTAAGACAGTCAGATTTTCCGAGGCTAGTTTTAGATTTCGTAATATTTGTTTTTTTGACGGGATAGGGTTATTAGCCCTATGCCCAACCCCCAACCTGGAGGGCTAGGAGCTATGTCAGACACAGGGGTCGCTCACCTCCCTGTGACTCTCAGGGTAAGGACATTACTGTCCCTATGCGGGAATCGAACCCCTAAATATGTATACATATATATATATATATATATATATATATATATATATATATATATATATATATATATATATATACTATTATCAATTGGAAGATTCCAAAACACAAAGCCTCAAGTCTCTAAAATACCGGCAACCAACTAACCAGTCAACGTAGAGGCTATGCACATTGCACAGAATTTGGAAATTGCTGTTAATTACCGGAATGACAGTAGAAATTTGAATCAATTTTACTCTGAAACGTTAAGCAGTTAAGAAAAATCCAGTAAATCCAACTAGATTGTCTTTTATATTTTATTTGTTTGTTGATCAGCAGTTTTTTTCTTTTATTTACTTAATTTGATTTATTATATACATATCTTTTTTTCTTCTTCTTCTGGTTTTACTTTGTTTTTAATTTTTATGATTTATTTGTATATATATTTTTGTTTAGGCCTTTTTTAGTTGTTTTCTTTATGTATTTGCTGTTTTCTGTTGATCAGCTGTTTTAATATAATCTTCTCAGCAGTTGTTATGTTACCTCCTTTTGCCTTCAGTATGTGATTGGATGTCTTGGAGTGAGGTGCTGTCTCTCTTTGATGCATCTTTCTGGACAGTTGATGTGAGATGTGCTGCGTTTGGTCTTCACAGATGTGATTTTTAGTGTATGTCCTGATGATGCCTGAATTGGCGAAACGTTGACTGGTTAGTTGGTTGCCGGTATTTTAGAGACTTGAGGCTTTGTGTTTTGGAATCTTCCAATTGTTTATAATAATTAATTTATGTCTCTTGTTGAGTTTTTGTTCTTATATATATATATATATATATATATATATATTAAATAAATCAAAACTTCCCACAAATGACACTTATTCGGAACAAAACTTAGCATTTTCGCACGAAAAAAATACGTACTGCTAACACAAAGTCTCTAGTATTTAATGTTATGTTGTTGCCAGATGTCTAAACTTGCCATGTGCCGTTGCTCCGCTGACAATTTCAACATAATCTTGTCGGTGAAGCCATCTCTCAACAACGGCAGAAACTTATTTGTACACCTGATTATATATATATATATATATATATATATATATATATATATATATATATATATATATATATATATATATATGTATATGTATATGTATGTATATGTGTATGTGTATGTGTATGTGTATGTGTATGTGTATGTGTATGTGTATGTGTATGTGTATGTGTATGTGTATGTGTATGTGTATGTGTATGTGTATGTGTATGTGTATGTCTATGTGTATGTGTATGTGTATGTGTATGTGTATGTGTATGTGTATGTGTATGTGTATGTGTATGTATATGTATATGTATATGTATATGTATATGTATATGTATATGTATATGTATATGTATATGTATATGTATATGTATATGTATATGTATATGTATATGTATATGTATATGTATATGTATATGTATATGTATATGTATATGTATATGTATATGTATATGTATATGTATATGTATATGTATATGTATATGTATATGTATATGTATATGTATATGTATATGTATATGTATATGTATATGTATATGTATATGTATATGTATATGTATATGTATATGTATATGTATATGTATATGTATATGTATATGTATATGTATATGTATATGTATATGTATATGTATATGTATATGTATATGTATATGTATATGTATATGTATATGTATATGTATATATATATTTACGTAATTTTATATACGTAAAATTAACTAGAGGCTACAAGTCTACTACTGTAGACCCAAAGCCTGTGTATGTGTATATATATTATACACGTAATATATATTCCATCATATGTGTGTGTGTGTTTGTGTGTGTGTGTGTGTGTATATATATATATATATGGGCGTAGGAGTGATGACCCTACCCCGTGTACCTAAAATTGAGAATCGCGGTGTGGTATCCTAGGTATGAATACTACATCGCATGGCCAAGGATCTCAACAGTCTACAGTGCCAACAGAAAAAAAAATATATATATAGATATATATGTGTATAAATATATATATATATATATATATATATATATATATATATATATATATATATATATATATAAATATATATATATATATATATACACACACAAACACACATACATGATGGAATATATATTACATGTATAATATATATATACACATACACAGGCTTTGGGTCTACAGTAGTAGACTTGTAGCCTATAGTTAATTTTACGTAACTTTATAATAAGCAGTAAAAAGAAACCTAAAATATGAGAAACTGTATTCTGGTTCAGGATAAGAGACCACTGAAATAGAATCATAGCAAAAAAGTTAAATAAAGGAAATGAATATAATCTTAGAGACTAAGAATGGCATATAAATTAATAAATATAATAAATTCATATTAAAGTGATTAGCATTACACAATTCCAAAGCCACGTCACAAAGTGATGTCAATAATACAGATGATCTAGAAGCTAGAGTCAGAAGATATGCCACAGCTGCCTTTTTTTCAACAGGTCCGCCTCTGTCATCAGCTGGTACTTCAGGATCTAAAGTCCACTAAGAAAGTAAAATAGGAGAAAACATGTTAGATTTAAAAAAGATAAGAGTAATAAAATTAGTTCTGTGAAAAAACAAGTTACAAACCTTACATAGAGCAAAATTAGTAAACCAGGCATGAAGATACACAAATAGTGAAAATAAACAAACAGCTACACAACCATAATTATAATAATTAAAATAAAACCTACATTAAATATTTCCTTGAAAGCAGCCAAAATTTCATCTTGGTGGCAACCAGCTAGATGTATCAATATATCAAGTACTGACTTAATTTTTGGAGTCTGGAATTTAAAAATAATAATATAAAATAAAAGAAGAACATAACTAGAATTTTTTTGAAAAAATGCAATTCCTTCCAAAATCCCTTACGTTAGTAGATCCCTGGTTATGTGCAAAGTCCTGAAGACCAGCAATGAGAACTCTAGAGATTACAATGTTAGGAAAGCTACCTCCGACTTGGGCAACAACCCAATCGAAGTGAGGGCTATGCATCACACATGTATCTGCAACAAGAGAAGAATTGAATGAATATAAATAAATGAATAAACTTACATGTAGAAAAGAATCACGAAAAAAATGATAAAACTGAGTCCCTCATAAACTATTTTATTTCAAATTAACAATGAAAGAATAAAGTAAAAACTATGGATATCTATTACTTTAAACAAGAAAATTAAGAAAAATTGGGGAAAAAAATAAATTTCTACATATACAGGATGGAGCACCACAGCTGGATGTATTACAAAATGGAATAAAAGACAAACTGATGAAAAATTACCAAACTTTTTATTTTTTCCTTATTCGATAACATTGGAAATTTGAATTTATACAGTTTTGAACAGCGTATCATTCAAATGGATTCCCTCACTCTGTATACACTGTAAAAGCCTTTCTCTTTGAAGTCTATTGAGCATTTCAGCGATGTTGGTTCGGATGTTGTTCTTGAGGGCTACCAGAGCCCTCGGACGATTAGTATAAACCTTGGATTTAAGGTAGCCCCACAGAAAAAAATCGCAAGGAGGTAAATCAAGAGAGCACCAGGGGATCCTTCCTTTCAAAAATTCCATAATCCTTACTGTGAGGGCTGTGGCCCCGTCCCGCTGAAACCAGACCTCTTCCAGTTCCATCTCATCCAATTCAGTTAAGAAAAAATCCTGGATTAATCGTTCTCAAAATAAGCTTTTACACAAAACGTGCGCTGTTGCATTGACCACTCCATTTTGGCAACTAAATGGGGTCAGTACATAAACTTCCCATCCCTCTCTTATGAACAACCCTACTCTCAACCCCTTACTACTATTACGAGGGGAATGGTGCCCTTTTCAAATATATATATATATATATATATAAATATATATATAAAACCAACGATAGCGCTCCATACAACAAACTATGAATACCGCATTTGCACATATGCAATATATAATTGAAGTTAGTTGGTCAATTGTGATATTTATGATGGAATAAATTGTCTGGATGCAGTGAACATAATATTTTAAATAGTAAAACCAATTTACTAATTTACTAATTTACTAATTTTAAAATAGTAGTTAAGTATTACAGTAAAAAATTAAGCTGACGCATCCTGATTGTTAATTCCATTATACTGTATATAATATTATGCCAGCCTTAATTAAAATAGAAATTATGGTGATTGGCCCTTCTTCTATAGAATACCTCATATAACAGGCATAACCATTAAAGGATATTTTCTAAAAATAAAATAAAAAATAAGATACTAATATTTAAAATAAAAATGAAACTAACAATTAAGATAAACATTACAAACACAGATTTGTGAATATTAAACATAGTATCGTAAAATATTTTATTAACATTAGTTAGTAAAATTTATGACTAATTGCATTCCAAATTATAAATAATATTAAAGCATAAGGAGAAAAATAACCAATAATTACCTAAAAGGAATATTATCGGTTCAAAACATTCATGAGATTCAAGCAAGGTTATGCAATGATTATTAATATCAATCAAAGACCTCGTGGCTCGGCATGACAACCATTGCTGAAGGCTGTCACTCAGTGAACCATTTACTGGAGCCCTACCTCGATCAGCATACTTTGTTGATATAGTGCCTACGATTTATAATAATTCAGATATTTCATAGATATCATTTTAAAAAATATATTATACATAAACATGTTCAAACCTAATAAACTTAAGGACCACTTTATAAAAATGATCCTCCAACCAGCAGGGTTTGTTGAAATAAAGTTATACAATGATAAATGAATTTCATTTAAAATACTGTCCCCCTGGTCAAATGATGAAGATGCTGGATCTTGAATACCTCCTTTCTAAAAAAAAAAAAAGAATTGACTGATATTTATATCAGGCAAGAATGGTTGATTTCAATGTGAAAAAATACAATAGAAAGTAACAAACCTCAAGTTGTTTTAGATAATTCGCAACTGACTTTTCATAAAATGAGCCGAAGTATTCAAGCACAGCATCTTTAGAAGCAGGAAGGGATTTTAGAAGTGAAAACCCCTTTCTGATAAGTTCCAGAGGGCTGCCAGTTGATGGTTTACCAACACCAGCTATGAATAATCTGAGTTCTGCTCTTAGATCTTTAGGAGGAAGTTGTTTAATAACGCTAGTACCCGGTACATTCATTTTGATAAAATTAAACTGCAATTCACATTTGAAACCGAAACTTAACTCTTTTGAAGAAACCCTCCATATCGGAGGGTAAAGAACGGACTGATGGCCATTTAGATACTTTTTAGACAATCTTTGAACTTTAACACCATTACTAATTCCAAATAACTTAAGATTAAAGATAGCACCATTCAAAAGCTATCTCGTGCGCGACTATGTTGACAAACAAAATCTGGTTCCATAGAGAACGCTTCGTTCAAAGCACTTGGTGTCGAATTGCTATACGACAGCTTAGCTGATATTACATTAGGTAATATTAATTATTTAGTTAATACATGATAACCTGTAATGAGAGTTTAATGGAACACTTTTTTTTCAATTAATCAACTACTAACTACATTTTTATTCCTATCTAGATCTATATAACTTATTTCCTTGAGGGAGAAAACTTTTGTTTATTCCGATTTGCTTCTATAAAAAGAAAATTTCTTTAACGATGAGTTAAGGGTAATCTTTGAATCAATAGAAAACTTCCCCAAAATGTTTTAAAGGAATCAGTAATTTACGCAAATAACAAGTAAGCTGGTATGGAAATAAATTAAATTTGTTTAAAAAACAAGCGAATTTTCAAAATAATATAAAAATATTAATGAATAGTCAATATCTTCATTAATTCACGTATTCACCTCGCATTAATTGATGAGAAAGGATGATCTCAGTTACACCAAACTTAATTTAATACTAAAAAATGCGGCTACCACGTTTGATTTGTCTAGGTCTGGCAGAAGTAAAAAATTTGTTCATTTTTTTAACAACACCAACTTATACTAAATTAAACAAGAGTGAATTCCCTACATGTTACACTCCATAATTTGTTTCGCCCGTGGCATCGTTATCGAATTGTTTCCGAAAGTAAAAAAGAAAAAAGATTTATTTTTTGTTAATAACTTGAAAATTATGAATTAATGAATTATTACTGCTTTAATTAGATATTATTTAAAATTTGTGCTGTCGACTTCCGCTCACTAGGTTTGCTGAAGAGACAAATACACCCCCAAAAGAACCTTTTCAGTTGAGGTCGGTTCCTTCCCATAATTTAAATTATTAATGGTTTAGATTCAACTTCTCCAAGCCACCGGAAGTCGATAGCACCAATCATTTTAAATAATATCTTAAAAAGCAGTAATAATTTCTAAAATTACCATGAATATTAATAATTGATAATTGATAAACATATCTGAGGAGTTTTCTATCAAAACTTAATATATCCATTTCTCAAAAACAATAATTTTGTTGATGAATTAATATTCTACAGCTAAAAATTATTTAGTTTATTTAAAATCTTATATTTTCCCATGTCAAATAGGTGTTACAAATCAACGTTTTCAATAAAAGTTTACCTAAAAAGGTGTCAGAATTGAATACAAAGCAGTTAGTTAACACAAATGGAGATAGAGTGTGCTAATGCGGCGACCACGGCGGCCTTCGGGACAAACACTGAAACGCAACCACATTGTAAAGTTTTATACCACTATTCATTTTTTAGTAAATTAAAGAAGAGTAAATTTACTACAATTTTGATTCATAATGATTTTTTTGTTTGGCATCTATGTAAGCGCGAGTATATAAAAAAAGTCACAAGGCGAAATACCCAAATTAGTTTTCTGAGCAAGGGGTCTCGGTTTTGGTGAAGCACTGAAAAAATGCTCACTGATGGTTTATGGGGTGCTGATTAAGAATTTCAATTTTGTTACCTCAATTTTTTTCCGGGAAGCAGGGATTGAAATTAACTCTTATTTTTCTCTCCAAGTGAATAAAAGTCAAGATATGATGGATATATTTGGCATCTGAAAATAAAAGTCATATCATGACTTTTATTTTTGACCTTGAAAAATAAAACTTATGAATTGATTTTTGCTTTACCTTACCAATATATAAAATATTTAGTAGGGGAAGTCTTGCGATCTTGAAAATTTTCGAATTTCGAGTTTTCAACGGAAATGCACCGCATTGCAGGTCCCGTGAGTCCAAATAACCAAATCTCGCAAAATGGTCTGTGTTTCTGTGTTTATTTAAACAGCCTAGTTGTACGACACTGAAATTGTGTATTTAAGGTAGGTTCATACATGCGAAGTTATGGCAACTTTTTCGTCAAAATCGACTAACTGTAAGTGCCAGTTTATACAATCGATATTACACTTTTTTACAATTATCTCGAAAACGGCTCTAATGATTTCGATGAAACTTGCCTAAAATATTCTTCGTAAAGCCCTTTAACTTTTCATATATGTATATAACTTCATATATGCATATAACTTTTCATATATCATCACTGAGAAAATTCAGAGAAAAAAAGTAATGATGAAAAATATATTTTATTTGCGCATAACTTAAAAAGTATGCATTTTATGGTAAATTATGTATAGAATTGTATGAAAGGTAATTCAATTATCTAAAAAAAAAAGAATCATCAAAATCGGGTCAGTATAAGCAATACAGCGCAACGGACTAATCGGAAGTGGCAATAATATCAAGGATTTTACCATTTTTTAAAATTTTCTCATGAACCTCTCCAGCGATTTTGATGAAACTTGCCTAATGTCTTTTCCTTAAAGCCCTTTAACGTTTCATGTATGCAGTATATCAACGAGAAAATGCAGGGAAAAAAGTTGTAGCGATTAGAAAATTTTATAACATATATAAATTTTATATACATTTTTCATGTAAACTATGAATGAAATCACATGAAAGGTGATTAAATTCTCTAAAATACAAAAAAGGAATCATCGAAATCGGACCGGAATTAGCAAAGCGTATTCTATAAGGTCCTAGCAAGATCTTAGATGGATAACCGTGGGCATCCGGAAGGAGACGAATGCGACGGAACCTCTTCCCACCAATCCGCCTATCTGTTGTCAACAATATGCTCTGTAATAATCTAATGTAAGAATACAAAAGTAGAGATTAACTTAATAAAATCTACTTTTATATTATTTAATGGGAACAAAATGTTTCTATGAAAACTAAACCGAAACTTTTAAAATGTATTTTCAGTTTGACAAATCTAATATATATATATAGGTAGTGCACAGAATTGATGTACTAAAATTGTTTAAAAAACTATTCTAATGTGCACATGTGGGAGAAGATGTGAAGAACTGAATGCTGCCGAATTTATTTCAATTATTGTTCAAATGAACTCTTTAAAATTATTTTAAAAAGATAATTATTATAGGGTGGTAAGGGAAAGTTATGTGATGCGCGCACCGCACCAGATTTTAATACTTTAAATTAAAATAAAAAAATCAATATTAAAATCCCATTATTTCGCTATGAATATATAGGTTTTTCAAATATTTTTGATATTGGGGCCCATTATTATGTTATCGAGGATGCTCATTATGAAAAAAATATCGATTTTAAGATCATGCGCTCAGGTATCGATATACTTCAACATTTCGGATATCATCAATATTGAGGTCGGTTATTAGGTTACCGAGGGCGCTCATAATAAAAAAAAATTCGATTTCAATATCGCGACATCAAGTATTGATCTATTTTAACATTTCAGATAACATTGATATTGAGGTCGTTCATTAGGTTACCTAGGGTGCGGATTATGAAAAAAAAACAGTCAATATTAAGATCGCGACTTCACATATCGATTTATTTTTACATTTCGGGTTTCCTAGATATTGAGTTCCATTGTTAGATTATCAAAGGTGATAATTATGAAAAACTACCGATTTTAAAATCACGCGCTCACGTATCGATTTATTTTAACGTTTCAGATTTCCTTGATATTGAGTTCCATAGTTGGATTATAAAAGGTGCTGATTATGAAAGACTACCGATTTTAAAATCACGCGCTCACGTATCGATTTATTTTAACATTACAGATTTTGTTTAACTTTATTCATTGAGAGGAAAAAAAGTTAATTTAAATTCCTGCCGAAAAGTATAAAAATAATAAACTCAAAAATCTAATTTGGATATTACGCCTTATAACTTAGACTCGCGCTTGCTTGAAAACTGAACGACCAAACAACAAAATCATTAAGAATAAAATTATTGATAGTTTACTCTTTAAATTGGTGTAAAATGAATATTCGAATGTTTTCGATTAATACGTGATTTTCAATTAATATTAAAAAAAAATGTTTTTTATACTTCTGGAGAAAAAACTAGCTGTCGAAATTGAAATTCATAATCAGCTCTCTAAAAAAATGAATGAACAAATTTTCAGAACTTCTCCAATACTTTCCAGGTAAATGTACCAAGGACCTGGAATATAGAGCAAAATAAATTAACAAGCCTTAAGCAACAATTTATTATAATATTTATATATTTTTTATAACACACACAAAAAAGTATCGTTTTATTAAAATTTCTCAATAAAAAAAATTATTAGAAACCTGAGAAAAAATTAATTTAATTCCTTAGACATAAAAAAATAATTGTACTTACGTACTATACGATCGACATTTGTTGTGTGTTATAACATACTACACATACTTTATTCAGTATTCAGTCATGGATCGACCCTGTGGGATCGACCCTCCTGGGGCTCACCCAGCCTCTATAAAGTGGGTACCCTTAATTGGGAGAAAACCTGGCGGTTGAGCGTGATCTCGGCCAAATCACCTCCTTACACAACGGTTGGCCTTGAAACAGTATGGTCCTTACCAAGTACTGAGCCCAAGACCCTTCACGGGTTGTAGTGGTACAGGTTTTTTTATAACATACTATATGCTTTATTTAGATTGAAGCCGTCGACTTCCGCTCACTGCGCTCGCTCAAGAGAAAACAAACCCACAACAGATTTTTTTTAGTTGAGGTCGGGACCGAAATTTTCATAAATACGAATCTCTTCACGGTTTCAAGTTATAACGTAAATTGACGGTCGACCGTATGGTACCTACATACCAAAATAAAATAAAAAGGAAGAAAACCAATATGGAATGAATTACTAAAAACTAATCAAATTATTAACATTCATTATTAAAAAGACTTATGCCAAATATAGAGTAAATAAATTAACTTGGTCAACATAAACAAATTAAAAATATCTGATGTGGACACCACATGAATTCCTTGTACGCCTCTTAAATCATACATCGGTGGCTAAAAAGTGTTCCTGAATTTGATTAGTAGTTTCCAAAGATAGCAGTACCTCAAAAACTCGGCTTAGCGATTTCTATCTACTGACACATACATGCAAGCACACACACACACACACGCACACGCACACGCACACGCACACGCACACGCACACGCACACGCACACGCACACGCACACGCACACGCACAAGCACATGCTCATGCAAACGCACACCCACACAAACGCACGCACACACGCAAACGCACACGCACACACGCCAGACGCACACACACGCGCGCGAACACATACATAATTATAAAAATGTTAAAAACTGTTATTACGTACCTTGAAACATGATTGTCCATGAAAATCTCGATTTGTGATTTTTAGCACAATTCTAAGAAGGTGATAGATAAAAAAAACAGTTTTAGGTAATTACAATGTACGATTATAATACTTCCTCTACTGCGTACAAAGAAGTTCGAATAAAAACTATCGATATATTTCCTTTAAGATATCTATATTTCGATATATCGTTATTTTTCCAACACCCCTATCCCGCGATGCTTTTTCCCGCGTTAATTGTCGGCCTAGTGTCAGCGTTTCACTTGTTGATTCTAAATTTGTTGATTTCAGCAGAATTGTGGTAGTTTATTTCAAGTTTTTAGGGCAAATAGCAGTGTTTGCTTTTAGAAGCTCAGTTGTTGTTTTTTCTGTTAATTTCATATTCCGGTCAAGAGACGATGACTAGTGTTCAGAAAACCATAATTTTTCCTGCTAAAAAGAGATTTTTGACACGTTTTCAAGCGAAACATGAAGGAAAAGAAAATAATCCAACTGTAAATGATCAGAAAACCAACTCTCCTATTAAGGAAAACGGTGTTAAAAGAAGTAGTAATGGTAATTTTCTGATGATCTATCATTTTAAATTTGTAAATTTATTTTGTTTAGCACTTTGTTTATTTAGCAGATATTATTAATTTTAGAGGCAATCTTGAATGAAAATAGTTGCAGTCCTCCTAAAACTATCAAAAGTGGATCATCGAAGGAATCTGCAACAAATATTCATCTAAATGAAGGTTGGATGTAGTCTGTATTTGTATGTATGTTTAGTCCTATCAAAATGTGACAGCATTAATTGTTACATTTGTTAATTCTGGAAAGAAATGCAATAATAATTTCAGATAATTTTTCTTAGTTTGGTGTGATGTATATGATTAAAAAGATTTATGAATTAGTTGAGTAGTTATGATATGAGGATATATTTGTTTCAATTTCTATAAAAGTAACAATGATAATAATGGTTTTTTGTTGCCTAATTAATTATTCTTTTATTCTTATTTTATTGTTTATAGATGAAAACCTGTCTCAAGCTATTAGAGTTCTTCATTCAGGTAAACCTGAAAGATTGTACAAACGCCATGATAAAATTGATAAAATTTCAGAACTCTTATTAAAAGCTCTAGAGATAAGGGAGTCTACAACAATTTATATATCTGGACCTCCTGGAACTGGTAAAACAGCCTGTATGAATCACGTTATTTCTCAAAGCAGTGTTGGTATATTTATTTGGGAATATTATTACTGAACTTTTTTTTACGCATCTAATAATTCCTCATTCTTGTAGATTTCAAGTAATTACAAAATCGTCTATGTGAACTGTACAGGACTAAAATCTGCTAATGCTGCTTTCAAAAGAATTGCTACTGAATTGAAAATAAAGGTTGGAACTAGTGAAAAGAAAATTTTAGGTGCAGTTCAAAAATATCTTAAGTCCACTCAAAAAATGATGTAAGTGCTGATGTTAAATTTTGTTTATTTATTTTCATTTTATAACTTAGTTGTTTTTAGATTTATTTTTACTCATGTACGTGAATTTTATTTATTTACACTTGAAATTATTTCTATTGTTGTAATGATCTAGTTGTCTTTATTTTTGGTGATGCATACAGCCTCAGTGTAAGAAGTTACATAACATTTTTTCATAATCGAACAGAAATAAAACCATTATAATTAATAAAATTAATTTTATTCAGACCCAATTGTACATTTTATCATAAGCTGACCAAATACAACATTTTATGATTCCTATTTTGTTCTAAATTTAATCCAATAAATTGACTAAGAGCGCCTTAAATTTTACAGTTAACAGCCTTGAAATCCTTGAATTATGCTTGAATTTTTTCATAGTAAATCACTGGACATCTTGAATTAGTAAAGATATATTAAAATAATAATGAAACATTTTCTTTGAATAATGCATATAATAATGTTTATTTATTTATCCTTGTATAGATTTATAGTTAATTATTAATATTAAAAATATCCCAAATTTTGTTAAACAATTTTTCTTTGGTTTATTTATTTAATAAATAATTGAATTTTTTTTTTTTTTAATTTCTAGAATGCTTATTCTTGATGAAATGGATCAATTAGAAAGTAAAAAGCAAACCCTTTTGTATACAATATTTGAGTGGCCTTTATTATACAAATCAAACCTAGTTCTGGTTGGAATTGCTAATGCTCTCGATTTAACTGATAGGATTCTGCCAAGACTAGAGGCTAAATTGGATATATTACCGATATTAATTAATTTTCCTCCATATTCAAGAGAAGAAATTTGTGAAATATTGACTAATAGATTAAAAGAGGTAATCTGTGTTTTACATATATATTTCCATGTTTTAAGCTAAAAACTTAAAATATATATTTCTAATGAAATTATTTGTCTTAAGCAGCAGTCATTAATTTCCTGCAAGTAAACTTAAGTAGGGTATGATTTATAACGTTGCTAATGACAAAATTCTGTAGTAGATAAATTTAGTTTATTAGTTAACAATAAATTTTAGTTTTACGTGCATTGCTGGAATATTATAATTTGCTAACTTTAGATTCATGATTTATTTTCCAATTATGCAATAATGGTTGTCAGCAATTGTTGATCTAAAGTCTCATGATTCTTATAGTAAGTGGAGTTACACCTCTTTTGTCTGTGAATTTTATTTTATACTTTTAACTCAGTAGTCTTTTTATTTTATCAATGTTTTAATCATTTTTATTTTCGTTATTTCTGATCTGTGATGTTTCTATTATCCATTACACAGAAGTATACATTTGACTCTCATGCATTATAATTATTGTATTATTCCTGAAACCTACATAAAATCCATTTTGTTAATTCTATCATTTTTATTTTTAATAAAAGATAAAAGATATCTTGGGTGCCTGATAAAAGATTTGTATCAGTATATTTTTGTCAATAGAATATGATTTGATTGAAGTAATATATTTACTCTTCCAAGCATAGTTTTATTTTTTCTATGTTTCTAGGGTGGAGTAGATGATGTTTTAAAAGGAGGGGCCCTTCAGCTTCTTGCCAGTAAGGTTGCAGCTGTATCTGGAGATCTACGCAAGGCATTAGACATAGGAAGAAGGGTTCTCGAAATAACTCAAAGTAAATCAGAAAGTAAGTATTGTGATGTGATATTGGCTTGATCATATACCACTCTGAGGTGTTATTATATACGCGATATTAGCTGATTTTCCGATTGCAAAGCAAAAATTAATTCTTTTGATCACATTTTGAAAAGTAAATAAGTTTTGTGATGCCTTGTACTGCAAAAGGCTGCATTGACTATCTAGTCCTAAGTCATAGTGCCGTATTACTCTATTTAACCCTTTGCAGTAGACGAGATGGTGGGCTATGAGGACGGAATACTGCTGTAGTTGTTGATACAGAGATGGGTCCTGTGGACAATGTACTGTTGAGGCAGTCCTTAGAACCATATTTTTAATTTTAGAGAGTTTTTAGTACCTTTTCTACAGGGTATGTCTTCAGTTTATGAAGTTGGTGTATGTAGGCTCAGTTGTCTAGTGCTGTCTGCTGTCAAATATTTTTTTTCAACTTTCCTCATTATCAAATCATTAGTACATGTGGGTAATACAACTTCATGTGCTCACACTTGCTTTAAATTGTACCACACATATAAAAAACTTAAAGATTTTTTTTCATTTAAGTTTAAAATTATATTAAGTTTATAATCTGCTTATGCTTTTAAATCCACCATTGTTATGTCCAAAGACACAAATCTAAATTGAGAATGTGAAATGAAATAAATATGATACGGAAGGTCAAAAATTGAAAGTAATTAAGAAATTTATTCATTTAATATTATTGTATTGTTACAATGTTATTATATCTTTTATTATGTTAACATCTTGACTGCCACTGATTATTTCAAAACGGGTGCCGTGTGTCACCCTATTTTCTTTACTTTTTTGTATTAATCATTTATATTTATATTAATTTATATTAAAACAAACAAGGGGTAGGGAGAAAGGACCTATGAACCTGGTACACTGAGTGGGAATCTCAGGACTGTATTTGCTACGACTGGCAGTCAATTTGTTAATTTGAGAAAATAATAAATTCTTTGAATTATGTCGCATAAAAAAAAGATTGTATATTTAATTATTTGAGCTATATATATCTTTTTTAATGTAAATCATATGCCATAATAGACGATGAAATTAAAAAAATATATATAATAATAATTATTACATAAACAGTTCGTCTAAATTTGTTTAGTTACTCGGGATAAAGAGAGGGTTGACAGTTAAGGAAAATTTCCCATCCCATTGGACTATCCCTTCTCAAGGTCACCCTACTTGCTCTCCCTCTGTTTGTCAGAGAGTTAAATATTAAAATAAAGAGGAAGCATACCAAATTTGTTCGAATATAAGTCGACCCCTATTTTGAAAATAATTTTTAGGGAAAAAAAATTGGGAGAGAAAAACTTAAACTACTAATCAATTTAAAAATTTAATATACATATCTCAAAAAGAAACAAACATGCTTAAATTAGGTACTACATAGTAGGGTTGGAAGATCGAAAGGAAAATATCGATATTCGATATATCGCAAAACCAAATATCGATATCCACCGATAATCGCTAGGAAAATATCAATATATCGAAAGGAAATGGATGAAAAAGCAAAGAAAGTGCATCAAATGGGTATTATTAAATACAATTAATATTATAAACTGTGAAAAAGATTTTAAAATAATATAATTATTATTATTTATAAAACAATATTTTTATTAGCCATGAATCATTATAAGAAAAGATAAAAAAGAATTACTCTTCAAAGAAAAAAATATTATAACATATTTTTATTTTGAAGACTTTTAGCCATATTTGATATATTATAGTCTTCTAGAAGTTTTTCAATAATAAAACCTTCAAACTTCTCAAATTTTTATTTATCTTATAACTCTTCCGACTATATTGTGCATTCTCAAAACATTCATCTAAAAGCATGTAATTTATTTGATATACATCTCAGTTCCATCATCATTTATATAAATCATCAGTTTTTCTTTATATAGGATTAATCAACATTATTTGTATGTAGATCTTATCTACTAATTATTGTTTGGTAATTAAATATTGTTTATTGTTATATTTACTGGTTAAACTCCAGAATGGTAACCCCAACATGGAGGACATGTAGATTTTTAGGACCTGGATGATCTTAAAAATCTAGACCTCCGCCATTTTGGGGTTACAATTCTGGAGTTTTACCGAATAAAGGAAATTGTTAAAATAAAATACACTAGAATCTCGATAATTCGTATGGTCAAGGGTTCGAAAGCTAAATATGAATTATCGAGATATCCAAAGTATTGAGATTTCCAATAATCGGCGGTAAAAACAAGATTAATACAAAATTGTAAACCGACCGAAATTCATAGAAACGATTCCTATCTCACTTACCCCTCCTATTGAAAAGATTAAGAGTTAACCAGATTTTTTATTTGGAAATTCGAATTATAAGGCATTTACATTACTTGGAAGACGAAAATAAATACGAATTATCAGGGGAACCGGATTGCAGTGTTTTTATACCAAATAAAGGGAGACTTTCAAGAGACCAGAAAATCTATACGAATTACTGGGATATAAATTGCCGAGTTCTACTGTAATATAGTTTAGATATGGTGTGATCGATATATCGTTGTAAAATATCGATATCGATATATCGGATGTTAAGATATCGATATAATATATCAGCTTTTCAACTCCGAAATATCGATATATCGTGTGTCGATATTCCAACCCTACTACATAGATAGATAACAAGTATCATAATATTTTAAAAATCCTCTGATGTAGCTTTGAAGTTAGGACATAGACACCTAAATTGGAATTATAGAATAGAAGTTACAAACTGTTCAGAGAAATGGCTGATTAGTAGTTAAATGATGAAATGTGTTTTATTTGTCCATTGCCGTGAGACAATGTTTTTTATTTATACAAATTGCGAAAATGGTTTAAATAAAGAGGATAGTAAAGAATGTAAATGAAAACGAATTTGTTTTGGTTAGTTTTCGAGTTTCGATTAGTTCATTTTTTTATTTTTATCTGTCAACTTCTAGGGATTTTTCTTCTTTAGTTGAAACTAATCTATAACCATCACAAACAACTATTTTTGATGGGCCTTCAGCTAGCCGTACTTGGCTATCATTTAAGCATGAAAATAGTGACATCTTAGCTCTGGTCTTCCCTGTGCTATGAGCCCTTGTTCATCCACTGATAAAAAATTAATTAATAATCAGGGTGTCCAGCAGCCTTGAATTCCTTGAAGATTGGGAATTGTGCTTGAATTTTTCGCTTCGGGAATTATGCTTGAAAGATAGCTATCGGGAATTTTTAGTTTTTATTGTAATAATACCATTTTTTCATCGGTACTAAGCAACAAGTGTATGAAATATTTAGAAGGTTGTAATGAAGAAGGTAGTTGTCCCCCTTACCATGCCTAATTCCAAGAAAGCTAGAAAAAGCCTCCTTTCAATAACTTTATTTATCAATTCCTCTCTACCGGGTCACTCTACCTGTCACTAAGTGAACTGGAGATTCTATGGAACGGTAAAGTAATGTTTTACCTCCAAACAGCTTCGAGTTGCAATTTAGTTACTCATCTTCTTATAATATGTTTGCTGGTTTGCCCCTTAAAGGATAAGGGGTTGTCAGGATTCATTTTATTTCTATAATTATGATTATTTTGTTTATATGTATGTATTTACATGTATATATATTGTTTTGTTGTGCAAAATAAGTTTTTGAATAAATTTATTCCAATATGTGATTTTTATTTGTTTACACTAGAAATTATTTCTATTGTTCTAGTTGTTTTTATTTGTGGCGATGCGTTGAGACCTCAGTGTAAGAAGTTATAGAATAGATATCTTCTAGAATGTTTTAGAATATAGAAAATTTATAGAATAGATATCTTATTTATATCTACTGAAAGATGTAAAAGCTACAAGATAATTTTGTGATGATTAATTCTTTTTTGAAGCTCTTTAATACATAATTTCCCATATTAATTTTGAAAACTAAACATAACCTGTAAATGCAGAAATAATAATTTTTCAATATATGCTGTCAAGCTTATGAATACGAATTATTTTATTGAGTAAAAAGGTGCATATGTTTCTGTTAGAATATAATACAGTTAGAATTCTAATAAATCTAATATTTTTGTTATAGATCTCAACAGGAATCGTATGGCGACTCATTTTGTAGTATAGCATATCATTTTCTGTACACTCTTCTAACTAAAACAAAGAAAAAAATACTAATTATATTCACTTAAAAACATTGATATGCAAATAAATCTTCCACAAATAAAAAATATAAAGTGATAAAAATTCATCAAAACTTTTTGAGGTTAAGATACTTTTTAACATAAGCAGCAAAATTATAAATTTGATTGTAAAGGAAACGGAGTTTTCATTATAATGACTTCAAAACAATGGAAACTAGTTATTGGAGATACTTTATCTATTCTCGTGGCTTTAAACCACTTTGCTGTAAGTTAAGTCTTTTTGAACGAGAAAAAAAACACTTTATCTGGCGCACTTTTCGTTTTTTGCTTGTGCATAGGCACAAGATAATACTTATACGACGGTTCTCACTAATTCTCACTTGTTCCATGGTTTTACTAATCACAGTATTAGATCAAATTTAGTAAACTTCACCAGAACCAATACATAGCCGTTTAAATAGCTTTGTTGACATGAAAAGTGATGTCTCATAAACCCCACTAAAAATGGCGCTTTTGAATAGCTAAAATATCTTATCCAAAGGAAATATTTGTTTAATATTTAATAAGAATATTTTTATGAATGGTTTAATGTTTTACATAATTTTTGAGATGAAAATAATTTATTTAAGTAATTCTCAAAAATCACACATATACTCTAATATTATCAAAGGGTATGTCAAAATTATTCATTGGTTTAATTTTTAAGAAGGTAAAAAAACCTATTCTTACAACATACCATTTATTCAAACATCATACTACATTTCGGACATGTCCTCCATTTTCAAGTCCAATGTTTCTACAAATTAACATTTTCAACATTATATATTTAAAAATTTAATACATAATTGTATAGCCAAGTAATTTGGTTTGACTTTTTCTCAATTTTAACAAAAAACAGTTGATGTTACCATATTTTGTAAACTTGTAATTTTAACATAAATTCTAGTGTTATTGATGTTCCATTGTTGAGGCTTGTTAATTTTTTATAGAACATATAGAATGGACAATATAGAAAATTTATTTATTATGTAATATTTATTCAGGTTTTTTATTATACAGTAATTGTTGACAAAGCTTTTTGTGCATTTTTTCAGATTTGAAAATGGGTTAGTTCAGCCCGAAACATTAATTTAATCAATAAAAAAGGAAAAGAAGTGTGAAAGGTTAAAATTTCCCTGAAATTTAGCGTCTAGATAAGTTTAAAATTACCTTTCGTCACTGTTAGCTGAGTTAAACATCAACAACTGTTAAATTTTTAATTTTATAATGCTTAACTATTTATAGAAAGACTTGACATAACTGAAAAGTTGTATCCGAAATATAATCTGATGGTTTGAATAAATGGTTTTTAGTTTCTAAGGATTTTTTTTTTTTCATTTTCCTGAAAATTAAACAAATAAATTTTTTTTCTTGTTTTGTATTAATTATAAAATATATTGTTACTACTCTTTTAAGTACAAAACTTAAACAGACTTTTTTTGTGTTACAGGTAGTAAGCAGGCGTTATTACAGGATGTTCTCTTGGTTGTCAATAATGTATATGGAACTTCCAGTAGCTTAACTGGCTCTACCAATTCAGAAAATGGTGAAAGTTTTCCTTTACATCAAAAATTGTTGATATGTACAATGATTTTAATAAAGAAAAATTCGAAATGTAAAGAAATCACTGTTGGAAGGGTAAGTTTTGGCTTATGCAAAGAATTTTTTAATGTTACCAATATTTATATTGTAAAAGGAGCTTTAAAAAAGTGTTCAAATTTCTTCTCTTATCTCTTTTTTTTTATTTCTAGCTTCATGATGTTTATAAAAGAGTTTGTTCCAAAAAAAACATGACTGCAATTGAAATATCAGAGTTCCTTGGTCTTTCTGAACTAGTCGAATCTCGGGGAGCTATTAAAATTCAAGGAAAAACTAGGAACAGATTATCCAAGGTATGAAGTATCTTTACTTACATTGGTATAGAACTTGTCTTTATATAAGTAGTTTTTGGTAGTGTGTGATTATCTCTGAAGATTATAAAGAAAAAAAGTGTAATGTATTAAAAAAAAAAAGATAAAGTAAATTTGTTTCTGTGGAAACAACTTGCTTTATCTAAATACTGAATTGTCCTACCTGTTCCACACATCCCGCTAGTTGGCCATTTCATGCCTCCATCCAAGTGGTTAATAGTGCAAACTCCACTTCCTTTGTGTTGGATTTAGCCCTAAGTTTTTCTAGTTGAGAAACATATGTACTAAGTTTTATCAACAGTCGTTCAGAATGCTTGCTGGATAGTACCTATGCATTTGAAGGGTGGTTGGAAATGATTTATTCCTAACATATTTTTTGTCAGCCATTTAAAGACGTGTACCAAGTAGTTGCTTCAAAATAAACCATCTAGCTCCAAACTACTGGTGAAGTAGTGAAGTGTTTCTGCTTATATAGAAATAAGGGATAATTTAATTACATTTTCATATATCTAATTTGGAAAACGTTGCATTTATTATTTTATCATAAAATTATGAGTTTTGTACTTAATTTTCACAACAAAAATACTTTCTGATATATTCATACTATTATAAAAATATTTGCATTATATTATCAAAAAAAAAAGCTCAAGTTGCAATCTACTAATTGTATCCTTATGTATATCAGTCTAAGCTCTAAATCTCAAATGTGCTGTCAATTACAACTTTTTAAATTTTTCCAGGTATTATTAATGTGGGATGAAGCTGAAATTGAAAATGCATTACATGACAAACAGTTACTTGCTACTATATTAGATGACGTATCATGTTTGAAGTGATTGAAAGTTATTATTTAGTTTATTTCTATAATTATATTTTCATTGAAAAATTATTTTCGTTGGTTACTTTATGATATTTTTTTTTTTTTAATTGTTGATGAAATGGTTTAATTGATTTTAATTTGTATAAATATTTTCCAAACGTTCTAGCATTTATTTAAACATTTAATGACTAGATGGAAAATATTCATTTGGAAAAACAATTTTTGGCAGTATAGAACAGTACCAAAGAATAATAATCTATAAGTATCATGGACTGACCTAGCCTGTATTTATTTATTGATTGTGATTTTGAATGTTGTAAAATATGTATGTACAGAATTTAAAATAAATTTATTTATTCATGAAAATGGTTTGGTCTTTCTCCCATTTAGTTCCTGCATTTATTATAGATCTTAGGTTCATATGCAAATGCACATTTTTCATGAGTTAATTCAATATATTTTTGATTCAGGATTATGTTTCAATCTTTCTATTCAGCATATTTATTTTACAATGAATGTATTTAGAAAAAAAGCTTAGGAACTCATATTTTATGAAGATCCAATTTTAAATTGTTATATTCCTCTGTAAATTCATATTATATAATACAAAATTATTTATATAAATAACACAAAATTGTATAAAATAATCCTTTAAAATTTGCATTTTTTTAAAATATTTTAACTAATGAAGTTAAATTATTTAATATTAATGAGGTATTTATTTTACTTTCATTGAATTCTATTTTTTCAATGAATTTCAGTTAATTTATATGAAATATGTTGTAAGGGAAAGTGTTGCGATCATGAAAAATTTTGATTCTGAGTTTTCAACGGAAATACATATTTTAAGGCCCCTTGGGTCTAAATACATTTAAATCGTGGTTAATAATTGCTAATTTTATATTATTAAATTAAAAATAAATGTTTCCATGGAAACTAAATAGAATTTTTAATTTCAAGTAGTGTGGTAAGTGAAAGTTGTTTGATTCGCGCACTGCTCCAGATTTTTTATTATAATTTCCATAGCCAAGGAAAATGTGATTTGCATTTTTATTTTTATTTTAAAAAATGAACCTTTGTAATTTACGTAGAAAAACAAATTTTAACTCCCTCAAAATTTGAGATTTTACATTTCAAGATATGTAGAATCCAAAACTAATAAAACAAAAAAAAATCTGTCAATCCACCATCTGCGTCTTTTCTCTGAGATTGCTGGACCGATTTTTTAGAGATTTTCCACCAAAGTCACAGGTCACAGAGTGTGAGTGAGGATGATCCTTGGAACTTGACATTACTATCCACAATTTCGTTTTAAAATGGTGGCCGATTAGAGATTTCACACATCCATAACTCGTCCATTTATGTAGGACAGTATTTTAAGCAGATTTGAATTTGAATGTGCAGTTTTCAATGAATCTCTACCCATCAGAGCCCCCCGAGTCAAAAAAACATTTTCGGCCATTGGTCTGTACCATGATTTTCTCTTGAGTGGGGAAAATCAGGCACCCTATGCCTGTGAAAAACATGTTTTTCTGTTGACTAGCGCCAAAATGCCTCGAACGATATTGATAAAATGCCCTAAATCTCCTTCAAGCTCTTTGAATTTTCATATATAGTCCATTCCTAAGAAAAAGCTACCCGAAGTGGTAAGGAAAGTTGTGCAAGGGGACACACCAGATATTTTTGATATATAACTATTTGGAAATAAACTATTGTATAATAATTTGCAGCGTTTTATTGAACTATTATCAGAAACAATCAATAAGGTAGTATAGTTTTATTTCATATTAATGCTAGGCAATGAATTTTATTTTGCAAAATGAACTAGATTTCATCTAGGTAACTTTGAGACGAGTCAAATTTTTAATTGAAGAAATTTGATCAAGTTGAAAAATCAGTCTTAAAAAGAATTATATGTTGTATATATTTGGTTAATTTTATAGGTATTTCTTAAGTGATCTATAAAATAGGCAATCTTAAATTAAATTTTACAGGTAATCTTAAATTAGTAAGTTAAAAATCTATTGCAGTGCGTGCATCACACAACTTTCCCTTACCAACCTACAATAATAATCTTTAAGATTATTTTAAAGAGTTCATATAAACATTACTCTAAATAAACTCAGCAGAATGCACTTCTTTATGTCTTCTCACAGAAGTATAATAAATTGTTTTTTTAAATTACTGCAATTCTGTGCACTAAATATTTTTGGTTTGTCTAGCTGAAAATATATTTTAGAAGTTTTGGTTTAGTTTCCATCGAAATTCTATTTTGTTTCCACTAAGTAATACAAAAGTAGAAATTATCAAGTTAAAGTTAATTTTTACTTTTATATGTTATTACAATACATTGTTACAGAGAGTTTTGTTAACAACAGGTTGGCGGCTTGGTGGGAGGAGGTTATGTCGCATTCCTCTCTTTCCGGATGTGCTCGGTTTTCCATCTAGGGTCTAGTAGTCCTTATGAGATATGCTGTATCTTTACTAATACAGGCCCAATTTAAATAATTTTTTTTTGTTTTTTAGGGAATTTAATTACCTTTCATTTGATTTCATACAAAATTGACCATCAAATGCTCACTTTTTGAGTTATGCACAAATAAAATTTTCTTTTTGCTACAAATTGCCACTTCCGGTTAGTCCGATGCACTGTATCTTTGCTAATACCTGTCCGATTTTGATGATTATTTTTTTGTTTTTTAGATAATTTAATTATCTTTCATACAGTTCTGTACATAATTTTCCATAACATGTATTCTTTTTAAGTTATGCGTAAATAAAATATTCTTTTCATGATAGCTTTTTTCCCTCTATTTCCTCAGTGATGAAATACATAAATGAAAAGTTAAAGGGCTTTAAGGAGAAGACTTTCAGCAAGTTTTATCAAAATCATTAGAGCCGTTTTTGAGAAAATTGTAAACAAGTGTAAAATCGATTATATAAAGTGGCACTTTCAGACGATTTTGACGATAAAGTTGCTGTAACATCCCATGAATATACCTTCCTTAAATGTGTAGTTTCAGTTTCGTACCACTTTTCGTTTTTGAGCTAGGCTGTTCACATACACATAGACCATTTTGCGAGACTTGGTTATTTGGACTCAGGGAACCTTAAAATATGTATTTGTGTTGAAAACTCGAATTCAAAAATTTTTACCATCGCAATACTT
Source organism: Rhaphigaster nebulosa (assembly GCA_948150685.1). Classification (NCBI taxonomy): domain Eukaryota; kingdom Metazoa; phylum Arthropoda; class Insecta; order Hemiptera; family Pentatomidae; genus Rhaphigaster; species Rhaphigaster nebulosa. Next base: position 101,653,441 of record OX411308.1, read on the forward strand.
TCCCTTACTATATATTTCATGTATAGGTAAGAGAAAGTAAAAAACTGCTTTTGTTCATTTATTTTATGATAGTCTGCATATATCTGAGCTGGAGAATAGTGTGTTCCTGCTTTATGTGGAAATATTCCATGATAAACATGATTTTGAAACCTAATAACAGTTTCAGTAATCCTGAATCTTGTAATATTTGGTCTCATTATCAAAATCATTAGAAAAGAATAATTGCTTGAAAGAAATTTTTGTTATGCACTAAAAGCATTACCAAATTTAGAATCAGAATGAAAACCACTCTATCACATTAGATTGTCCAAGGGTTTTGGAGCAGTAAGTATTGCTCAGGAGTCTTCCACATGGCAAACACCTTCAACAATATATGGCCTTCAAAATTAAACTATTTTTATCCCAAAATTATAATTTATTTATAATCATATTTTTGGGAACATTTCTTGGAAGAAACATAGAGTTTCTATTATAATTAATTAATCAGAGCTGGAGTTGAATCAGGAAATGCACTTGGCTCTTTTTAATTCTATACATCAAGCTATTCAACATGACTACATTGATCACCACTTTTGCTGTGAATTCCACAATTTTATCCTGAAACGATTAGGAAATAATACTAAAGACATCGAAGAATACGAGATTGGAAGCTTGGCTATTCGATGGAGATCTTAGTTTATTAACCCATTAATATAGAAACAATTATTGTTGATTGAAAAGAAACTTGGAAAGGGGTAGGGAACTTATATTACCTTGTACTGCAATTTGATTTTGCCCAGTTTTTGAGTTGCTAACTAGTAACTAGCTTAGCCACTTTTGTCGTTTAAACCTGTATGGCCTAAAAGCCAAGGAGGAAAAATAAATGCTGTAGTCATGATAGCCTGCGTTTGAGCAAATCAATTGTTCAACCAAATCAAACTAATTCCATAAAAACAACTTGTTAATATGATTATTTTGTTATATAATTTTGATGATCCCAGATAAAAATAATTATCTGGGTTCTATTTTTTTCACTGTCTGCCATTATCAGTTATTGAAATAATAAATAGACATTTGTAATGGGATGTTCCTTCATTTTTTTTATTGAGTTGCCTATCTTCATATTTATGTTTTATAGTACATTTTAATAAGCTCTTATTAAAAGTTCTATCAAATTAGTGAAATGTGCATTATTTATATTAGACAATATCTGAATGTTGATTGGTTGATTAAGATGACGCCTCAAGTTCTTTTTGTTGGTGTTTCTCATAAAGAACATTGTTTCAGAGAATGAGACTATTTAAGAGGTTTACTGCACAATACTATCTAAGAGTATACTGCACAATAAACAAAAAACTTTGGCTATCATTGTTACTGCCTTTTAACGTAAACTACTTTCCTTTTTTGTTAGATGTAAGTTAAAAATATTACAAAAAATTCTTTATTGCTTCTTTACCAAAATGAAATTTATTAGTTCTTTTTCTAATTAAATTTTAACTTTCAATGATGAAAGGTATTCCAAAACGGTCACCTGCTCCTGGTTTTCAAATCCTCTCTGATGCATTGACTTGGCAAAGAAGGCTTCTCTGAATGACTATAGAGACAGTATAAATACTGAAGTGAATGGGTCATTGAGAAGAGGTAGGGAGAGTGCGATGGTGCGTGCTCAGTCACTGAGAAGGGACTCAATGAGCATATGGGTGCGCTCTCTGGAATGGGCAGTATGGAATGGGTTAACAAGTAATTTTTAATAATATGTTCATGTTCATATTAAATTAAAACTAAACTATAATTGACATGGGCCATTGGGCAGATTGTGTAAAAAACAATATTATACTTTTATTGAAACTAGAATAAGATTTTTTTTTCTTTATTTTCTATAAAAGGGACAAAATTACATTATATACAAGTATCCTTTTTTAAATAAAAAATAAATTTAAAAGAAATACCTCATTACATATATTGATAATAATAGTTTTTGGTGATTGAAACTTAAAACACATTAAGTTGATTTGTAAAGTAAAAATATAATTTTTCAGACAAAAGTCTATAACAGCATTTCTCATTTAAGTTGTGGTCCCTTTGATACAAATAATTAGTAGTAAATGTCAGGCTATATTTTAAAAAGTTTATTAGATTCATTTTAACTTTTAGATTTTAAATTAAAATTGATCACTAAATAACTGATAAACAGGTACATTTTGAAGCTGTTAAACAGTACTTCAAAAATGTTCAATGTTTTCAACATAAAAGTTTTTCTAATGTAATCTATTCTTAGTTTTATTCTTTGTATTTTTTCTCTTTTTGGAACACTTAAATAAGAAGCGATTAATGATTACTATTAAATAATCATGAAATTATATTATTTATCACAACCTGCTGCAATATTTCTAAATTAAATAAAATAAAAATATTGAAAATCATCTCTCCTCTTTCAAATGTATTGTTTTGTATTTATTAAAGTATTATTTGAATAGAATTTTTAATATATTGCTATAAAGCCCAAAAGTTTAAACAACAGGTTACTTAGCATTTTTTAAAAGAAGATAAACGTCTTTTTTTCTATTTGTACAAGCTGTATTTTATATAAATTAATTTCTGATAGTAATAAAGAACTTAGATTCTGACATATACACACACACAATTATTATGCACATTTCAACATTATATATTATAAACATTCTAAACATACAAAGAAATATAATTTTACATATTATACAATAGTTTGCAACAAGTACAAATATCTTGGCCATGAATACTTCTGTACCTCATATGTAAACTATCGTAAGTGACATTAGGAGTATTTGATGACCCATTTCATTGAAGTCCCTTCATTTAAAGTTGGATCCTTTTAAACTTTCTTGTTGAATATTTTTATACACTTACAATAGTTTATTACAGGCAATAAATTTCATAGCGTTATGATAACACCTAAAAATAAAATAAATTTGCATATGATAGTTTACCTCTGTGGTACAGATTTATGTAGTAATTAGAGCTTCAAAATAAGCTTCTTCCATTTTGTAATACAATAAAATTACTGATAGCCTTAAATACATACAGAACAGTGTCAATAGAAAATATAACATCTTAAGCAATTATATTTTATCATATACTCAATATATCATGTTATATATCATATTTATCATATATCATGTACTCATTAATAATTTTGAATATTAACTAGATCTTTCAACATTCCATGAGGAGATTGGTGAATGTGGAGAATGAAGAAATTGAGAAGGATGAGGGGCATGAAGGCTGTTGAAAAAATATTAATATTTGGGGTTGGGTCCAATTAATTAATTATATTGGGATCTCCTGGGCTGAAACAATAGTCAACAAGAGATTTAATGGTAAAAAAACATGTCCACAATTATGAATGAATCTTCTTCTTAAGCCATAACTAATTAAACAATCATTATAATAAATGAATTGGATTTATCATTTATTATTATAGCTAGGTTAAACACCTTTATTTACTCCTACTAAAGTAGGAAAGTAAAATTGAATTGAGAAGTCAGTAATGGAAATGTTGATCAGTTATGACTGATGAGTGATCTCACTCATACATTTATGAAATTAAGTCTAAATAGAACCAAGAGAGATGAATCAAATAAAAATGAAATAGAATTAACTAATAACAAACTCATTAAGAATTTTACATTCATAAATAAGTAAGAAGACCTTTGTATATACAGATTGTATATACGTATATATGTATATATACAGGATCTGACCTGTGAGGAGAGCCTATGAATTATGTACGCAGTGTAATAATTCAACTCTATCTTAGATCTTGTGAAGAAAACATGGTGTGCAAATATTAAGATACTTCATTAAACAAGCATTACTAAAGTATATTTCAGCATCTTATTTTAGGTTTCAACTTTTAAGGAATCTATTTAGTATGAAAAATTTGTAGCTGTCACTGAAATGAAAGTATGGTATTTGTAATGCACACCTATTACACATGTTCTGTCCACTGCTTTACTCCTATAAAAGTTATATTTATCGATTATTTATCACTGTAGGAGTTAAAGTGTTCAGCGAGCATTGCAGATGTGTATTTTACACTTGTGTTTTCAAGACAAACTATAGTCATTGAATTTATAAATATGATTATTTAGTTCATTAAAATTGAAGTTGTTAATTTTTACTATTTGAACAGAAGACTATAAAATGATACCACATAGTACTGTTTGGATTTACAGTAAAAAGGGGGAGATTATAAAGCTGTAGAGCATTTTCGATTCACACTATTCTGAAAGCTGATGTACTTTATCTTTTCTGTGGTGAATGTTTGGTTCAAAGTTTATATTCATGAGATATCTGTCAAACACCATTTTTAATATAATATGATATTGAAGAATTTTAAAAATATCTTAAGGTAATGCTAAAATATAATGTTTTTAAATTCTTTTTTTTTTATAAAATGGATAGAATCACCTACTACACAATACAAGATTAGAAGGCACAGAGATTAATATCTAAATAATAAAATAACTTTAAATCTTTACATAGAGCTAAGTTATAATAAATATGTCCCAATAAATGAGCAAATAAAAAATATTTAGCTTCAGTGGTTAACTCTAAATTTTATATTGAGAACATTTTATCTTCCCATTGTCAATGCATTTAGTTGGGGATATGGTTTGCATATTTATATGATTCCAAATTCATAAAATTATCTCTATGCAATAAATGTTTTAATAATAATGCAATAAAAATTAAAATGTAGGATAACACAATAATGATTTTTTGTTAATACTTTTTTGGTGTATTCATAACTCAGTACGATTATTATCAAATATATTTTCTGAATCATAAATATGTTCTTTCTTATGCACATAATCTTTTCTATTATAGTACACTATTTTTATTATTATTTTCTCTTCATAATACTGTTTAATTTGAAACAACAAATATATATATATATTATACTGTATAACTAATTTAATCTTTACATGCCTTAATCTAAGATTCACTTAAATTTAGCCCCTGTAAGGTAGATATAGATGTGCATTTGAAATATCACAAAGACTTTTTCATTTTAAAAATTCTTTAAATAATTGAGGGTCTTCAGGCTGAACATGAAATTAAAGGGAAATTTTTCATATTTATATGGAAATGTGCACATAGGAAACAAGGGGTGTTTATATAATATATTTATGCATATACACAACGCTATGAAATAGGACAAATAAGTTAGGTTAGACAGTTATGGAAATTTTAACAGTTTACATAGTAGGTCCCCCTATGTACTTACAAGTTTAAATAATTCTATGTAATATAGCTATTAAGAATTCTATATTGAACAAACATCCCATATTGATGTAAACTATAAACACTAAATACAAAATTTACAGTAGGTTTATGTCAAGATTAAAATTATTTCTATCACTTTTCATTCTATCAGCCCTTAATTCGACTTACAATTATTAACGAGTAACAACCTATACAAAAGTGGAGAAAAGAAGTAAAATTTAAAGATACTTAACATAATTAGTCTCAGGTGGTCAGCCTTCTTATTTATTTAAACATAAGTAGAAAAACTAATTGTGATGAGAGGATTTCTATAAGTATTGTTATGAGCTTGGTGTATTTACAACGAGTGATATTGGACAGGTTTTAAGTTACTTTTTCACTACTCTCTTCTTCTTTTTTCAGATTTATGGTAGGTTGGTCATCACATTCTTCTCCTTTTTCTTTTTTCTTCTTAAAAGCTGTTTCTAATAAGTAAAGTGCATATAGTAAATTTATAATTAGCATTAATGTTTCATTACATTAAATGAGTAGCTTATAATGAAACCTCCATTGGGCGTGTACAATTTGTGTTTGTTTTTTTGTTCAACCAAGTATTTTATTTCATTGTTTTAGAAATTTATCTTAATAAATCATTTTATTATTATTATTATGCTTATGCATTAATTATACATAGTTTACTAATTTAAACCTTTTATTGATAATTAATTTATCAAATTCTTTGAGACTAATTGTAATAATTTTTACATTCTCTGAATAATATATTTTTTATTCCAGAATAAAATGGGTAAAGAAAGCAAATTTTTAAACTAATAAATACATTTTTAATAATGGTGAGAATAAGGCTGACTTTGGAAAATGTATATAGGAGAATCTTGGTTGTGGGTGTGGTCAATTATTGACCGCACCTCCAACCAAGATCCTCCTAAATAAATATTTAGTTTAAATAAACTTAAATCTACTGTATGTTTGATTTCTTGATCTCTCAGTGCCTAATGGAGGGTTAATAAAAAATAATACGAGATTTATCCGGAAAGTCCTCTGTTTTGAGGTTCTTCAGCTGCCTCGTCATTTCTGTTTTGATAGTAAAATATCTGGTGCCCCTTCCCCTTTCCCTCAGGTGTTTCTGGGAATAATTTATATGAATTTACCGGTCATAAAGCTCCAAAACGGAATAAAGCTGGAGAACCAAGGACGAATAAGTCTAGGAAATCGAGGTCGTCTGCCAAGGCAATGCTGATAATTTTTTGATTCTTGGAGCATTGTGCACCAACAATTCGTCCCTCCTTTCTCAAATGCCTTAAAGCTTGTGTTCGACCATATTTGGCCCGAGGAGGGATCCACTATCTTCCATCACGACAATGCCACTGCACACACTTCGCTAGTTGTGCATCAGTTTTTGAACTAAAATTCAATAACACTCTCCTTATTCACCTGATTTGTAACCATGTGACTTTTTCTTGTTTTCTTAATACAAGATACAAAGGGGTACCATTTGGGTGATGTGGAGGCTATCAGAACAGAAACAACGAGACAGCTGAAGAATAAAGAAATTCCAAGGAGCTTCACAGCAGTGGACAAAGTGAGATGGGGCAAGTTAATTGTATCTCAGGGGAAGTATTTTGGTGTGGACAATATTGAATTAAGTACCTGATTAAACGTAAAATATATTTTTTTCATTTTTATATGAGCTTTCTGAACAAACCTCATACATAAATTTGAATACAAACTGTAATAAACTATAAGTGATTACCATGAAGGGCTTTTTCTTTCCAAATTCTCTTATTCTCTAGCAGGCAGCTTACCCAAGGTTTTTTAATTGTCATTTTATTCTCTGGTTTACTAGGCCCAGGAACTACGAAAAAAAAAAAAAAAATTAGAATGATTAATAAAACTAAATATTAGTTTTTAAAATAATAAATGTTTCACAATATTTATACAGCATTATGTCTCTGTTGGTACCGCTAATGCAAATAGCACTACACTTCATATTTTATTCTACATTTCCATGTTTCATGAGATTCTTCACCCACAAAATATAATGTAATATGAAGAATCTCATTTTCCCCATGATACTGCTAGAATAGTTGGAACTGGACAATATCAGGTTTTGTAAATTTTTTAACTATACCAAATCTGGATATTAGAAAAACAGCAATCAAAATTGTAAAAGTGAACTTCCTTCAGTATATTGGATTTTGTTCAACTGATGAAATTTTATTTGGTTCTGAGCTATACTTCAATATATCGAATAGCCTAATCAGTACAAAGATCTAATCCTAGAAATTGAAAGCCTAGAAAGAAACAATCTGAACTTTTCATCAAGTTGTCAAATTTTTAACTGCTTGACATGAAATGAGCTGAGAATAGCAGAGTGCCCTTTTCAGGTTATTTATATTTAGAGGATGAACAACAAGCTGTTCACTTCCTTTGCAAATGTGCAGACCTTGTTTTCTTAATACATATCATATATACTACAGTACATATCTAGTTCAAACAGTTCATACTTAAACCTGAAGACATTACCTCTGATCTAAGCCTCAGCAATGTAATGTACATACAAAAGGGTGGAAAGAGCTCTCCATACCTCAATAACAATGAGCCAGTAAATTTTTCATATTATCTCAGTTTATAAGCGATGCATTCATAGTTCTAACAAAAATATTTTACCCCATCAAAACAACTGAAATTTATCAGTCAATTCATGAAAGCATATAGTCACCCAGATATAGGTAACATGATGAGGAACATGTTAAACTGATTTGTATTATGGTATCATTTTTAAATTTGGAGAAGGCATATGTTTTCTATAGTTTTTATAAACTCAACCAAGCTTGACTTATATTAACCTTAGTAACTTAATCATTCCAGAGAATCTCGATCTCTTCTCCATGAGATTTCAAGTGTATCAGGCTAAGCAGAATTTACTGATACCACAACCTCAGCTAACCAGAATTGGAAAAAATGAAAATCCAGTGGTGATATTTTTGACTACAATACTGAATGGATGCTGTTCTAGATTAAATTCTTTTGGTAAAAATTTGCAAGGGCCCCGGGAAAAACAGCCCTCATTTCTTCATAGCTGGTTGCATGAGATGCTAATGGCTATATCATAGAGATAATCAATGAATTACATTTTTCAAAGAAATTCTGATATATGGTACCAGTGCCCCAATTTTTCTTTTCCCTTCATTTAAATAATTGGTATATGAAGTCTGTACTTTAAAAAAAAACAACGCAATTTTAAAATATTAATAGTAATTATGACAGTTATTTGATAAAATAGTTTCTTACCATTATTACTAGTTTCTGTAGTTCCTTGTTGAGGAGGTTGAGTGTTTGTGGTTGTTGTAGGTGGTGGAGGTGGAGTTAAAATTAATTCCAGCATGTCAGCACAGACTGCCATACTGGGTTCAACGATAAAATCTATGAAACCTAAGGCGTTCAAAAGATATTATAGTTTTACATTAAAAGGTAATAGATTTATTTTGATATCTAGTATGATTGGATAAAAGTAATTAAGACAACTATCTATAGTTGTAAATGTTTAAGTATTTCAAATATTAAATATAATTTCATACATCGCTGCTGGCAACTTCTAAATTCTAATATTAATTTATATTTTGTTTACTCTTTATTTTAAAAAATGATGGGTGTAAATTAACTTAAATGCATATTGTACATTACTACAATGTAAGTCAATAATTTAAAATAAAATAAAACATGATAACTTTAAACTAGATGAAAATATGTAGTATGATTATTTTTTGAAATTTTTATTTTTTAATTTTGTTTTTTCTTCTCTACCCAAAGGGTCATTGGTGTCAAGAAATAATTTGTATTCTGTTATAGTACCCAATACTTTTATTTTTAATTTTTTGAAAATTAAATACATTAATAAAAAAAAAAAAGTCTGTCAAGTAGGTCACAGTAGAGCTTCATCATAATTTCTATTGGACACTTAATAAACAAATGCAAACAACAACAAAAAAAATTGTAAGAAAAAGCAAATTTAATGTTTTATTTATTTCGACATACTTCGGAAAATAAAACAAATCATAGTTAAAATGCACATGTGCTTGTATAAATCTGATTAAAAAACGGAATCAGAACCCTTGCTTACCTAATAAACCATTCCTATATTGAAGAAAACTTCATTAATAATATTAAACCAAAATGCGCATGCGTGATTGAAAATTGGATTCAAAAAACAAACTCAGAACCCTCGTATGCCTAATAAATGATCCCTGTATCAAATAAAACTTCAACAGTAACAGTAAAAAGAAATGCGCATGCGTGTTTAAAAATCCGATATTAAATTCGGAATTAGTGTCCTTAACAACCTAATAAACGGTCCCTATTCTGATGAATTCTGCAACATGTTAAGGAGAATACGAAAGTAATGGATTGACTTTGATAAATTTTATTTTTACACTAATCCTCAAATGTCTTCCAACTTAGGACAAAATAGGACATGCAGTTTTCGAAATATAGATGTATCAAGGAAAATAGGTTTGCGCATGCAGACGCATAAGTATTGGATGGAATTTAATGAAATTGATATGAGACCATCTAGATCAGAGGTGGCCAGAACCAGAGTGCATTCGCCAAATGCACCTTGGATGATTACATGTGGCGTCTAGTATCTTTGTATCTTTATACGTATTATTATATCATGGGCTTTGACCATAAAGTCGAATCTGTAGTCTTTGGATTTCATGTCTATATATACTTCTATTAAAAAGGTTATTAAATATATGACAGGACCAATAGTCCTTACAAGCAGGGAGAACAATCAAATCCGTGTTCCAAGCTGATCTCGCTCTCAATACCAACTATTGTGGTGCAGAGTTATCCTCATCAAACGAGACTTTCTGGCAGCTGTAGCATCATCATAAAGCGATCACCCTCTCATACAAGATATCATTTCTGACTATTGTAGATTGGTGCTTTAAGGAACTGGCTTAAAATAATTAATTTAATTGCGTGATTAAGTTCTACATTATTCTCACCTAAATGTAGCAGATCTTATCCTTATCTCTATTTTATAATTCTTAACCATGAATGTTAGAAGGCATAAATAATGTTTGAGTTGCTTGGCGGACCTGACCTCGTCTGTGAAAAAATTGGGGCATTGTATGTAAAAGGTTGGCCTCTGATCTAGGCACTAGCCCGCAAGATCTCTGAAAATTTCATCAAAATCGGATCAACGGAAGGCAATAGGTGTTATACCCTTCACAATGGATTTGTCTACTAACGAACAGACAGGAGACAAAATTTGTTCCTTGATGTCTGAAACATAAAACAGTATTGTAAATTTTTGATTCTGAGGACATACATTTTTTTCAATTGCGACATGAATACAAAGCTTTCCTAGGAAAAAAAAAAGGAGACTAGGAGCTGGCAGTAATGTTATGATTCTCTTTTTGTATAAAGTAGTAATAAATAAAGTTTAATTTTATTTTTTACTACTGGAAAAATAATAAAACTATATTTTTATTTTAGGTTAAAATAGTGGTTTTTATAAATTTATATATAATAGATTGAGATAGATTTTATCAGGTACTATATGACAAAGAATGATGTATTTATAAAATAATTTGGTTATAACTGTAAAAAGTTTTTTTTTTTTTTTTTTATGTTGGTTGACAGAAGTGGTTTAGTCTTATTCTGGCCTACTCGAAAGTGCCCAGGTGTCAGTTATAATTTTTTCATGAACTGTTTTCCCTGGACTTTATGATATTCATTATAACAGTTCTTCAACTGTTAGTACTTCTACTATACATCTATATTCCAAATCAGTGTCTGTAAAGAGAAATTTATTGTACCATATTTTAGTAACCATGAATAAACATAGATTTAAAAATTATTGATTTTGATTGTTTAAGGAATCATAATTAATCAGAAAAAAAAATTAGGAAAATTGGTAACAATTTTAGTATTAGTATGATTGAAAATAAGATTAATTACTTACCTATTTGTGATTCTGCAACCATTGTATTATTTCGGTCGCACAATGGACTGAATGGTAGACCCAGCTCTCTTTCCATATCCCCTTGCCTGAAGAATTCTTCAAGCAGCCTTGTTGTCCACCTATGATGAAGATCCCACCTTTTGGCAGGATGCGAGATATCACAGCAGTGAAGAACAAGAGACAGTACTTTTGACTTATCCACACTAAAAATAAAGTAGTCCAGTTTGTTAAATTAAACATAGAGAAATTAAGAGCAATATTCCACTCTGTTGAGATGAAAACTGTATGGTTTCAGTTCAAAACTGATAATGTATAAATCTATAACTTGCCACTCAGATGTTAATTGCTAGATTAGTTAATAATATGACATTACTTTATTAATCAGGGTCTTATAATGGAATCTATAGTCCTCACACCTTTTAATCACTGCTGATAAAAGCTAATGGTGACAGAAATTTAGTTATAGATTGATAAATTATTAGCCACTTCTATAATTTTGTTTTTATTGAAAACTAGTTTCAAATGTTATACAGTCATCTTCAGTTCTAAAGTCAGAAATTAATTGAAAAAAATAGGATTAAACCCTGCATTTAAAATAGAAAAAACCCTGTCCTCATATTTCCCTTCTTCTGAAGACAAAATAGACCCTTTCCTAAATAGCAGAGTATACGAACTAAATTGTAATGATCGTGCAGCAAAATACATGGGAAAAACTGGGAGATCACTAAATCAGAGATTAAAGGAACATATACGTGCATATAATAATAAGACAGAGAATTGCAACTTTGCAATTCATTTATATGAAAAAAACAACATAAATTCATCAAAGACTCAGGAGTTAAATTAATGCATCACGTTGAAAATAGTCTCAAATTAAATATATATGAAGCACTTGAAATAATCAAATCCAATCCAGATTTTTGCTTAAGTGACCAAATAAATATCTCCAATAATCCAATCTTAAATTTATTCCCATTCATAACAGGAAAAACAATTACTCACCAGAATAACTGGGAAATTCCTGACTCCTAAACCGTACCATTTACATGCAAACACCTCACCTTTCTTCCATTACAGTCATTTCCATTCAGTACGAGAACAAAGCAATGCAGCCTTTTCTGTTTGATATAATCTATTTAAACCTTGCTGAGTACCAATATACATTTGATCTCTTGTCCTAATTAAATTCATAATTCTTAAATGTTTTATAATACTAATTTACATTATATTTAATTTTATATGTGTAATAATACCAAACTGTATTTTGAATTGCTTATTTTTGAATTTTTGTGTGTTTCTAGAACTGAAGAGGAATGCATAACATTTGAAACTAGTTTTCAATAAAAACAAAATTATAGAAGTGACAAATAATTTATCAATCCCTAATTAGAAATTTAGTTATTGTAATTGTAAAATAATGGACAGCTTTGCCTCTAAATTAATAGTTATACGAAGTATTTGGTATACTTACTTATTTTCACCAAGTGATAATATACTTTTCATATTTTTCAACTGTTGAAAATGAAAACTCATATCAGTTGCTAATACCATATCTATCACAAGTGATCGAAATTCTCTGTATTCTTCTGTAGAAAAGCTCTGAAGTATGTTACAATCCTCCTCTTTTAATAACCTACAAATGAATTTCATCGATAATTCATTATTTGACATTTTGTGGAAGGTAAGATGACACGTTTTAAAGATTTCAAAAAATATTTCAAGGAATTACCTGAAAGCAGCACTTATATGATGATTTTCTAATACTGCCCGGTCATTGTACAATAAGGCCGTTTCGGTACCAGACATAACATGGAAATTGTTTGTTGTACCGGTGTGTTCGAAATCATGTATCAACGCTGCCAGCAGTGTAGCAAATATTTCAAGATCTGTTAACCAATTCTACAGAAACAAATTTTTATTAATAAACAAACTGATTTTATAAAAAATAAATGGGCCAAAATCTTTATCAAAGACTACATAAATCCATAAACCATTTATATTTAGTTATAACTTAAATATAAATATTAATTAATTAATAATATAAATATAGACAACACTGTTTTCAATCTGAAGCAAAGGAGAAAAACAAATTTCTAAAAAAAATAAATAAAATAAAATACTGTGATATCAATACAGCATCTATCTAATTCTGAGTTTAAAATATGTTGATTTTGTTTGAGGAGGATAAGATGTTCCACTTGAAAAGTTTCATTCTGGGGCAAGCTGACAATAATTCTCATTCATTGTTCTGGGATATAGAAGTTAATTTTATCAGCCCACTGCTGTAAAATCAAAGGTCTCCAGAACGACTTCCCTAATAAAGGTATCTTTTATTTTTTTATTTTCATCTTACCTTTTCGCAACACAGGGTTTCCAGGCTTTGCACCGTCTAAATATTCTCTTAACCTATTCTTGTTTTCATTATCTTCTCCTCATCAAGGGTTCGGAATTGACACAATCTCCTTCATCACCATCTTGATCTGGCAGTCTTCCAGGCATGTCTCCAGCCTACATTGTTCTTCTGAATACACCAATGTTTTAAACCTGTAGATGAAATCAACGAAATACTGGTAGTTCTTTTTGCCTACTAGCTGTGGCCTAATGGAGCTACCTAAAGAAAGTCACTGTAGTGATTGTTGATTACTATTGTCAATGTTCGTGGGATAGGATAGTTGGGCATATATGGTCTAATTTGAATTGGCACTGTTGAAGCCAAATTATACAGATAAGTATTATTAATGGAGTAATGTATTATTAAAACAAGAAGACTCAAGAGGGTTTGACTTTACTTAACGTAGTTACTCGATGATGACAAAGCTCACCCAACAGCTCGAGTTCTCCATCTTTCTCTCTTAACATTAATCACTATATCCAGAATTTTCCACTGCAATCTATCCTCGTTCATACTTATAACATGCCCAGCCCATCTTACTCCCTTTCATGCAATTAACTATTTCTTAATTTTTGTAAGATGTTTTGAATTTCATTATTACTCTTACTTCTCTAAATTCCATCGACAAAATTTGCACTATACATTCTCACTATTTTCCTATTGGATATTTTTAATTTGTTGTTAACTGCAGCAGAGATGCACCAAGTGTCTGCGCCATAGATAACTATGAGCCTAACCAGAGTTTTATATATTTAATTTTGTTTTAGTTTTCCTGGACAACAATTTTAAGCGGAATAACTTTAGGTTTGCAAAATATGCATAATTCTTCTATCAATTTCTGGTATTATTTTCTTTTTTCTTCTTCTTCTTCCTCGTTCCCTCATTTTCTTTTTTTTTATTTATTTACTGATGCGTCAAGATATGTGAAGTTTATAACACTTTTATAATTAATTTTTTTTTTAAGAAACAGAAGCTCTTCTGTTTGGATCCGCCAACATTATCATGTGCTTAGTTCTATCCTCATGATTATGAGCCCAATCTTGCTTCCTCAGCTTAAAATAAGTTGTAACATCTCCTTTAAAGGTCTCATTTTAGATCATTGGTATACAAATATATTTACTATATCTTTTTTATTATAGTACCAGTTTTGACTGCATCTTTTACTGCTTCATAAAGGGCACTATTGAACAAAGTAGTAGAAAATGTATTGCCTTGGTGAATGCCTGCTTTATATAAGGCATGATAGAATCTTGTAAAGGGTTATAAGTATACTCATCTATAATTCGAATATAGGACATTCAATTCTTATAACCTTCTTATCAACAGGCATTTTCTCGCTATTCCATATTGTATAAATAAGATCATATATACAATTGATCGCTTGAGCTGAACAATTTTTAATTAATTTATGTTGTGGATCAGAGGATTTATTAACAAAAAACACAAACAAGTAAAGGCTTGATACTTCACCAATGGCGGGCACAAAGCTACAGACTAGACTGTCAACCAACCCTATCCTTTTAAAGCCAGATACTTCTGTACCAGTGTTGCCACCAACAGTGTTGTTTAGTTTATTATTATTATATTTACAACATTACAAGCAATGAGAAATAATAAATCAATTTCTCCAACAATTTCCTTCCTAAATTATTTATTATTTCTCTTTAAAGTAATTCCGCTACAAATGTACTTACTAGTTACTTAATACAACACTGTAATATTTACATAAATTTAACTAACAACTACACAATTTTTAAAGCCTTAATTATATACACTTTTCGAGGTCCAGCAGTTCAATTACACTTAAGTTAACTAAATGCAAACATTTTTTGTCTTCTTCTTTACCTTGCCCCTAAGATGTTTCCCCACATCAAAGAGAGGAGGTTTACCTTTATCATTCCGATATACCTTTTCTTCCTGGTTTATTTCATCCATCTTCTTTGCCTCTTCTTTCTGCTTTACTTTTTCCTTTTGGTTTAGTTCTTCTTCCTGGTTTCCTTTTCCTTTCTGTTTTATTTCATCTATCTTGTTTATTACATCTTTATGGTTTACTTTTTCTTTGTGGTTTAAATCCTTTATCTTGCTTACTTCTACTTCGTGGTTTACTTTTTCTTTCTGGTCTATTTCTTCTATCTTGTTTACTTCTTGTTGCTGATTTAAATCTTCTTCCTGGTTTATTTCATACATCTCGTTTACTACTTGTTGCTGCTTTCTTTCTTCTTCCTGAATTACTTTTTCTTTCTGGTTTAAATCCTTTATCTTGCTTACTTCTACTTCATGGTTTACTTTTTCTTTCTGGTTTATTTCTTCTATCTTGTTTACTTCTTGTTGCTGCTTTATTTCTTCTTCCTCGCTTATTCCGTTAATCTTGTTTACTTCTATTTCGAGGTTTATTTTTTCTGTATGGTTTATTTCAAACATCTTGTTTACTACTTGTTGCTGCTTTACTTCTTCTTCCTCGCTTATTTCGTTTATCTTGTTTACTTCTATTTCAATATTTATTTTTTTCTTTCTTGTTTAGTTTATCTATCTTGTTTATTATATCTTTCTGGTTCATTTCTTCTACCTTGTTTATTATATATTTCTGGTTAACTTCTACTTCAGCTCCTTCCTGGGAAAATACAACTTCCTGTTTCGCAGCTGTTTCTACTGGTGATGAATCTTTTATGTTGACTCCTTCCTCAATCACAGATGAGTCCGGGGTTATATGAGAGGTGCAGACTGTATCAACATACCACACACTATCATCAACTCGTGCAGTTGTACATAATGCAAATTCTTGCACCAAAGAAGCTTTATTCTTCCAGGGATGAGGTCTACTTTTATAGGCGGGTTTACTGGTACTGGGCTGTTTACTTTTACCCCTATTAAACCAGCAATCCTTTTTTAAATGACCTGGTTTGTTGCAAATAAAGCACACTTTAGTGTTGGAATTGGTCTGGTTTTGAAGGGTCCTAAACGCCTGATCATTTTTATTAGAGGCATTTCTCCTTTCAAACAACAAAAGCATCTGCCTCAATTTGGCAAATTTGATGCTCCTGTTCGCTAGGATGGGGTTAACGACTGGGTCATAATAGGTGGTAAGCCTTCAATTATGTACCTAATTAATTCTCTATTAGTTAACGTTTTCCCAAGTTGAGCTATCTCCTGGACCAAACATTGAAATCTGTTGAGATACTCATCAACAGATTCTGAATTATGTTTTTTGATATTATTTAGGTCAAACATGAGGTCTATGACCTTTTCCTCAGGGATGCCCTCAAACCTCTCCTTTAATTTATCCCAAACTATTTTTGCTCCTTTTCCCCCTCTAACTGATGGTAAAATATCATTACTCACCGTTAGTATAATGGTAGTCATGGCTTCCTTATTTCTAAGTAATTATTGGGATCTCACACTGCTGATAAGAAAAGGGGCGTGGCCTAAGTAAGGTTATGCATCCTCACATCACCAGTTACCCCCACCATTTTTCCCCTTTCCCCTACTTTTTGAAAAAACCGCGTCTCCCCACCAACATCAACTTCCTGCAATTCTTCGAATGTAATGTCTTTAATTTTTTAAAAATAGCGCCACTCCCCTCACTGCCCTCTAGCGTCAACAGTACAAAGTTACAAATAACGTAGCTATTATTTTGTCAAATTAAGTAACTTCGTATTTGTTATCATATATAATCAGTCTAACGCTCTCCCAACTGAATATATATGAAAAACACGAAGTGTTTGTTCTCACCTCTAAATAATGAGAAAATTCCGTGACTGGGAAATAGCACTCCAATTGTATATAGTCATCAGACCTTCAAATACTAACAGGTAGTAAAAAGTAAAGTACATCAAGTTTATAATTTATCTAATTATTTGTTTTATTAATGTTCTTTTTTGTTTGAGGGATTGGAAAAAAAATATATATATATATATATATATATATATATATATATATATATATATTACATTTAAGAGAATGTATTTAGTACCTCATACTTTGTAAACATCATTTATGAAATTAAAAAGTGTCAAAGGAAATATGTTTTTTGGTTTTTAATTTATTGTTTCTAATTAAATATGTTATATTCTAAGAACTGAAATTACTATATATTAATTAAATATCCTACTAATTTTATCATTATAACTTTCAAAAATTATTTAATGAAAATTTTTGATAAATATCTAAAATAAAATAACAAATAAATTTAATTATAACAAAATAGTTAGGATGAAATTGATTATTTGTAATTGCTGAGGAGAATAAAAGAGGTGAGAGAAAATAATATTGGAGAGGATATTGTACAAACACTGAAGAAATACCATAGCAGATTAATTACAGCATTTCAGAATACCACTCTTTTGGTGTATACAATAGTTAACCCTTTTCTTTAATTGTTTGGGGGTCCCTTCATATATTCACTTGAGGATTTAGATGATCACTGATCAATTAATAATAATAAGGAGTTTTGCTTTTAGGTAACTTCAGTTTTGTGGTAATACACCATTATGAACTATAAGCATGAGTATAAAATAATAGAAAAATCATCCAGTTGCAAGACCGATTAAAATTTATTAAAAATTTTAATTCAATTTTAGGATGAAAAAAAATTACCAACTACCAATTTATTTATTAAAGCCCTACTCAATTAATTAATTAATAATGAATTTAATCAATTAAATTCCTAACTTCGTAATTTTTCTTATTAGTTATTAGTTATAGTTATTAGTAGTAAGTGTGATTGATAATCTAGAAAAGTACAGAATATCGTGATTAACGCGATGGGGAACATAAAATTTTATTTATTTTAACTTTGTTATTGTTAATAATAATAAAAATGTGTTCATTTCTGTGTTTACTGTATATAACCTTCATTCGTTTCTTCGATGTAAACATTATTATTTGAATTAAATTCCTAGTTGGTAATTATTGTGGTTAATTTTCTGAAAAAGCGGAGACAGTCGTGATTATCGTCAGTGGGAAACGTAAAATTATGTATATTTCGGTAATTATTTACCAGGAAGAAGTGAACGTTTCGAAAAACAGTGACGAATGTATAAAGGAAGGTGGGAGGGACGTAACCTCAATGTCAACAATGTGAGCCACGCCCCCTTTTGATAAAGCAGCGTGAGATCCCAATAATTACCATACCTTTTGCCTCGAGGTATGCTTCGATTTTCATCGACCATATTAAGTAGTTCTCCGCTGTCAGCTTCTCAATACCATAATTCGCCACGTCCATTGTGTTTTATAAGTTTTAGGGCGATTAGTCCGTAAAACAAAGTCCTATATATCTCTTCACGGCGGTTAGTCCGAAAAAAAAAACTATACAGCACACGACGTGTTTACAACACTAAACTTGAAGCTTTTATGTACTCTAAAACCACAATCTGCTACCAAATTGTTGTGGATCAGAGGATTTATTAACAAAAAAACACAAGCAAGTTACGACAAGATACTTCACCAATGGCGGGCACTAAGCTACAGACTATCAACCGACGCTATTCTTTTAAACTAGAGTCTGGGGAAAGGAGATTCCCAAGGCGAAGATCGCCGATTCCACCCGAATCCTCCCTTCTTTTCTCTCGTTGCTTTTTCTGCGTGATTTTACCGCTCTTATGGATTTTAATTTTTTCCAACTGATCTTCATAATTTAAAGTTCATGATTAATGAAAACTATAATAATTAATGATCTAAACTTATTTTTAACAATTTAATTTTCTTTAAAAATAAGTTAATTAAATGCAATTATTATTATCCATCATGATGATCGTCATGATTAAAATCCACAAAATTGTCCATTTACTATCGTATAAATTAAAATCTAAAAAAATTAAATCACAATCAGTATCGCAACTTCGAACTGATAGAAGAGTTCAGACCACTGTGCGATGTAACAAAGTGGGGTCAAATATTTGTTTATAGAGAAACAAAGTTAACATTCGTTTTTCGCACCCCGAAAAACCCTCAGATACGAATTTCCATAGCAATCGAAAAATAAATTTTTTTTACTCAAAATTTTCACCTCCATCCATCCCTTCGATTTATATTCAAAAATCATATAAATTGCGATAACTTCAAAACGACTCCACCGATTCATACGAAACTTGGGAGGGGTTTAGGGCTTTATAATCCACACGAAATAGCACAAACCCGACCTCCGTAAACAAGTTAGAACCGAAGATACAAAAGAAAACGTTTGATGAGTTATTTTTTATTTTAGAGTACCTTTTCTCCCTTTCAAAGGCATATATTCTAAAAGTAATTGGCACGGGTTAGAGGTCAGAAATTCAGCTTTTCAACGGTTGTATTAACGTTGAATTTTGATAAAATCCTGAGGAGTTATGAATGCTTATGTGAACGCCGGGCGTCGGTAGGAATAAAAAGCCGCCCAGAAAAACCAAGACCAAAAATTTCGATTTTTTTTTAATTTTTATGAAAAATCATATTTAAGGATTTTACAGGACGATAAAAACTAATCTGAACTGCTTTTTCTTGATATAATTTTTTTTAGACTACTTTACTCGAAGCGTCTTTTAGTTTTTGTGCATTTAAATTCATTTAATACAACGGGCAATATTTTTTTCTTATTTTACACAAAAAAACAAATCTATTGGTACACAAGAACTTTGAAATCCATGCAGAGCAAAGGCAGAAAACAATAATATAAATAATTGCTTAAATTACATAAAATATTTTTTTCTTGGCTCCTTTTTTTTATTTTTTTAAAATTGTATTGATATTTTTGATATCTTGTGTAATATTTAATGTTTGTTTAATGTTGTTGGCTCTAATGGAAGAGATATGATCGTATTTTCTATTCATTTCTATAATTGTTATATTTAAGGTAGGTTTGTTAATTTTTGGTATTTTATATTTGTTAAATTTATGCCATATGCTAGTTTTCTTTTTTGAGAAATTAGGTTGTATTATTTCGTTAATAATTATATTATTTATACGTTTTTTACAAATGTCTTTATTATTTCTCATCTGATTAATATTTTTCTTTAAGTGTATTTTATAAACCATAGCTGTTATTTTGTAATTAATATTCCTAATTATTAATTATAGAAATATAATATAAAACCTTACGACGACTCAGTATAAGAGCGGTAAAATCACGCAAGAAAAGCAACGAGAACAAAGAAGGGAGGGTTCGGGTGGAATCGGCTATCTTCGCCTGTGGAATCTTTCCTTTCTTTTTTTTTTTTCCTCTCCCTCCGAGATTTTTATTTATTTATTTACAATACAACATATAAAATGGCAAAACATAAATATATATACAAGATACAAAGTTCCTTTTATTACCCGAAGGTATTTTAAGGTATTAAATTTTATTTCTAGGTCCGCTGTGTGCGGGGGTTTCTAATTCGGCTTGTGCCTTTCTTTATTTATTTACGAAGAATGGGGAGGGACCATTCTACAAGTTTTAGGATTGAAGTGGAAAAGATGGATTTAGACTGCAGAGTCCAGACCCCTTCCCTCGGCGAGCACGTCAACCAAGGGGACAGTGCCTTGCCACCTCCCAGGCCTGGGTGGTGGGGCGATGTCTCTGAACAGAGGGTTGACACAGGCTTTCAGCCCATCAAAGAACTTGATGTGCCTACGACCTATGTATTCTGGTACCGAGGGTAGCTGGAGCTCCTCATATATCCTTCGCTGGAGTGAAGTACCTCTGACTATCCGCCTAAGAACGGAGTTCTGGAAACTCTACAGTCGTTTTAACGTTGATTTATACAGGTGGCGGAGCAGTGGTGCACCGTAGAGCAGAGTTGGTCTTATTATGGCCTTGTATATCTGCAGTTTCAGCCGCAGTGAGAGCTGCGGCGACGTCAGCAGGTAGTACAGTCTATGCGACTTCAGCCGGGCAAGCTTGAGTCTCTCCCTGACGTGACCAGAGAAGGTGAGGTGCCTGTCTAAGGTGACGCCGAGGTAGAAAATGGAGTTCGAGAGAGGCCGGTCTTCATCTTCCATGGTGAAAGTCCTGGGTAGTGGTTTCTTCCCTCTCTGGAACGACATCACGATGGCACCCGTTTTCGCCGGATTCACCCTGATGCCGATCTCTCTCAGGTCTTCCACAATAGCTGCTGAAGCTCTTTCTGCCGATCCGAGAGCCTTCTCGGCGTTGACGCTAGTGGCGTAGATGCCGATGTCGTCGGCATAGACTGCTACTACTGCCCCTGGATGCTTCACTGCGACCACTGGTGCCGTGAAAACGACAAATAGTATTGGTCCCAGTACAGACCCTTGAGGTACTCCATAGGTGGTATCGTGTGGAGTCGATAGGCTCTCGCCGACCCGTACGACGAAAGATCTTCCGCTAAGATAGCGTTCGACCAATCGGCATAGGGAGGCGGGAAACCTGAACTCCTCCAGACGTCGGAGTAGGAGTGCGTGTGACACACAGTCAAAGGCCTGTGTGCAGTCCAGGGATATGAACGCCGTAGCTCTGTTTAACTGCATATGCTCTACGGTGTGGGCTTGTAGCTTCACGAGATGGTGCTCACAAGAGACTCCTCGCAGGAAGCCAGTCTGTTCCGGTGGGATGATGTCTTCCTCGCTGCAGTACTTCATTAGGTGGTGGTGGACAAGTCTTTCAAAAATCTTGCTCATGTGCGAGAGGAGACTGATCGGCCGATAGTTCTCCGGTAGGTTTCCATTCTTCCCCGGCTTGAGTAGCGGCACTACGATCGCCCGTTTCCAGACATTAGGAAAGTAAGAGATCCGCATGCATGAGTTAAAGATGTTCAGTAGGAAGGCTTTACCCCTCCTAGGAAGCATCTTCAACAACACATACGGGATATCGTCCTGTCCTGACGCCTTGTTTCCTTTAGTGCGGCGTAGTACAGACTCAAGCTGGCCAAAAGTGGAAAAGATGGGCTTCTCATTGGGGCACGGTAGTGGTCCCTCTGGGAGTCCAGGAGCATCTTCCAGCCGAGTTTCTTCTCTCGCGACATAGCTGTCAGCCAGGAGTTCAGCCTGTTCCCCAGGTGTCAGCAGGTCACCTCCTGAAGTCAGATGCACAGTCCTCCTTTTGGTTACGAAGTTCCTGACGAGTTTCCAGAACTGGCGATGGTCGTCATGAGTCCTTCTTAACTGTTCGTGCCAGAGTGAGGTCTTCCAGTCACGCATGAGGCTAGCTATCTGCCGAGTCATCGCGTTGATGGCCGGTTTCAAGCTGTAGTCGCGCGTGCGCTGAAAGATGTTCCTCAGGTTGTTCCTCTGGCCAATCAGAGCGAGGATGTGCCGTGGAGGTTTCCTGATCGCGTTGGGCTGCGGGCTGAATCTGGGGATGTTCCTCTTGGCTGAGTCCTGGATGGTAGTGGTGATGACTTCCACCGCTGAATCCACTTCGCCTACAGTCTGAAGAGACTGAATCTTAGGTAGTGTTTCTTCAACACTAGCCCTGTATCCTTTCCAGTCGGCCTTGTGAAAGAGGTACTTGCTCGCCGGCGTTGCGGCGGGCGTACCCTCAAAGGTGTAGAGCACAGGCCGGTGATCTGACGGTCCGTACGGGAGCGCTAGGCACTCCGTGATAGTGTGCAGATCTCTGGTTAGGAGCAGGTCCATCGTTGAAGTACACCCAGGTCGGGCTGCATGCCTGAAGGTGTGCACCCGAGGGTGGAAGACGGACATCCTGGTCTTAGTGATGTAAGTACCCAGTGGATTATTAC
Organism: Rhaphigaster nebulosa; assembly: GCA_948150685.1. NCBI lineage: Eukaryota > Metazoa > Arthropoda > Insecta > Hemiptera > Pentatomidae > Rhaphigaster > Rhaphigaster nebulosa. The sequence goes on from OX411308.1 coordinate 101,676,704, forward strand.
TACTGCACAGCCAGGCGGTGTGTCGAGCATTGAAGTCCCCCAGGACGACATATCGACTCTTCGCCTGGGCGTGTTGCAGCAGTAGCATCACGGATGTGAGTACAGCCCTCGGTCTCCTGTATACACAGCTGAAAGTGAACCGATGCTTCAGTCTCACGTCAACTGTGACTACATGAGTACCAGGGGTTGATACCACTGGGTTCGGGATGAGCCTGGATGGCACATCTCGTCTGACCAGGATGGCAACGCCTCCCAGAGACCCTGGAGCGCACTCCTCTCGGTACGCAGTGTACCCCTGGAAGTGCAGGCGAGCCGTGGTGTTCAGCATGGTGTCAGTCAGCGCCACTATCGACGGTCTGTGCTGCTGCAGGAGGAGTTCAATTCCGGCCTTCTTCTGGATGAGGCCTCTGATATTGTAGTTGATGACCAGATGTTCAATCATGGCTCTTCTTCTCCAGCAGCCTCATAACCAGTCCCATGAGCTGGGCCATCATATCCATCAAGTTGTCTATCCTGCTGTCAAGATCCCTCTTCTTCTCTGCTGGAGGCCTGGTTGCTGAATGAGCTTGCTCTGTCGGTGCAGCTGGCTCCTGAGGTTGGGTCGAGTGGTGGGGGTGAGAGCTCTTCTCTGATTGGTTGCCTGCTACAGGTGATCCGCCAATGAGAGAGGAGTAGGTAGTGCCCTGCTGGACAAGCCTACTCGGCTTTCTTGAAGGGGCAGCTGCAGCAGGGGCCTCTTCTCTCTTCTCCCTCACGGTTTTTAGTAGCTTCTGCCTGAAGGGACACTCCTTGGCAGAGGCTGGGTGGTTCAACTTGCAGTTGATACACATCGGCGCTTCCAATGTCTTCTTGGGGCATTCTTGGAGTAAATGGTGGTCCCCACACCATGAGCAGTGGCATGTCCTGCCACAGTATTGTGCCGTATGGCCGAAGCCCTGGCACTGGACTGGGCCGCGAGCTTCCTTGACAATGGGATCAATTTCTACGTCCACGTCGTAGCCATAGAGGACGAATTTCTTCGACCGCTTGGTTCCTCATGGCGCGTAGGTGTGATATTGCACCTTAACATCTTCTCTCAGCAGTCTTGCGGCTGCTTCATGGTCTTGATAGTTGGTGAGGTAGAGTCTTAGCTCCTCCTTGGAAGAGTTCATGGTAAACTCGTGGATGTTTACCTCGTGGAGGTATCCCATGAGGCTCTTCTGCGAGATGGCTGGTCTTATAACAATCGGGGGTGGAGGCCTCATTTTAGCAGGCGCAGGCGCTGAGCTTGAGGTCTCGGGCGAGAATAGTGGGCCGAATTTGTTCGACACCCTAGTCGGCTGTGGTCTGTAGGCGTCGGGCCGAGGTTTAAAGCTTCTCCTCTTTGACTCCTGGGTAAATTCTTCCTCCCTGGGCTCTCCGGCTCTCTTCTCACCTCGGCCGTCTTCAGAAAATTCCATGATGGTAGGAGCCGCACTGGTCGAGGCCATCGCGACTCTATGTTTTTTTTTTTTTTTTTTTTTTCAAATCCCTCAAACAAAATAGGATTAATAAAACAAATAATTATAAGAATTATAAAACTTCCTGTACTTCACCTATTTCTATCTGTTGGTACTTGAAGGTCTGATGACTATTTACAAATTGAAATGATATTTCCCAGTCAGGGAATCTTCTCATTCTTTAGAGGTGAAGGTCCTCTTCTTGTTGTGTATTTAAATTAAAATAGCCTACTACTAAAAAACTATATACATGGTTAATAATAATAATATTTACAATATTTACAGGGTTATATTTACAAGGATGGATATGAGAGAGCGGGGCTGGGGTGGGACCTGGAAGTTGGTAGGACTGGGCGATGTTAGAGGATGTAGGCGATGGGGGAGCTCTAGAAGCGGGTTAGAGGATGATGTTTACAGGATTAATTGGCCCCTTTCGGCCCTGCCATCTGGCAGGAAGGGGGGATGGGGTGATGGAGCGGAAAAGTGGGTTAAATGAGGCAGGAAGGTTGTCGAAGAACTTTACGTGTCTTTTTGTGATGTGCTGTTGAACAGTGTCGAGTTGTAGTTCGTTGTGAATGTGTATCATGTTTCGTCTTTCGAGTGACGTTCGTTTTGTGATTTTTTGTAGGACGCTATTTTGAAATGTTTGGAGGGACTTCAGGGCTGTGGGATATAGGTAGTGCAGGAGGGGGGCACCGTGAAGCAGTGTAGGCCTGAGGATGGCTTTGTAAATGAGGATTTTGAGTCTGAGTGACAGCCCTGGTGAGTAGAGTAAGTGATTTAGTTGGTGTATTGTGGCTTTGGCTATATGTATTCTGTGTTTTGTGTGGACTGTGAATGACAAGTGTGATTCTAGTTTCATACCGAGGTATGTGAGCTGTCTTTTGTTCTGAATGGTTTGCCCATTCAGTTTTGGTTGTTGTTTTAGAGTTTTCTTGTATGAAAATGTGATGGCATCTGTTTTTTGTGTGTTTATATGGATATTTATGTTTTTAAGTTGTTCTGTGATATGTTGGTCTGCTGATTGGGCCTTGCGCATGGCGTGATCTGCATTCATGCTTGCTGAGTATATAGCAATATCATCGGCATATGCAGCGATTTGAACATTGTCAATCTTTTGCCCTACTATATGGGCTTTATATATATTAAAGAGGACTGGCGCAAGGACCGAGCCCTGAGGGACACCACAGGTAACTGGACGCGGGGAAGAGGTCTCAGATTTGACACGGACAGAGAATGTCCGGCCACTTATGCAGGAGCCAATAATGTCGACCAGTTGGTCCGGGAATTGGTGAAGCCGGAGTTGATCAATTAGAGTGGAGTGTGATACAGAGTCAAATGCCTGTGTGCAATCTAATGAGATCATTGCGGTTGCAAGATTTTTGTTGAGGTTTTTAGCTGCATCATACTGTAGTTTTGCTACGTGATGATAGCAGCTAATGCCGCGAGAGAACCCGGTTTGTTCCGGGGGGATGATGTCATGTGTGTCGCAGTGTTTTCGGACATGTATGAGGATTAGTTTCTCATATATTTTTGAGACGTGGTTGAGGAGACTGATGGGCCAGTATTCTTCCGGTACCGCTCCTCGTTTTTTGGGTGTGAGAAGTGGAACAACTATAGCATGTTTCCACTCAGTAGGGTAATATCTCAGGCGTGAGCATGAGTTGAAAATATTGAGGAGAAACATATGGGCTTTTCTGGGGAGTTGTTTGAGTAGGGCATAGGGTATGTTGTCCTCTCCTGTTGATTTGTTTCCTCTCATATTTCTCCGAGTTGCAGTCAGTTCTTTATAGGAGGAAAATATGGTTTGTGTTAAATCAGTCTGTTGACTGTGGTTGTATGTGGTGTTGGTACGTGCTGAGTCTCTATCGACGTAATAGTCAGCAAGTATGGTAGCCTGATCTGCGGGAGTGAGAAGCTCATCGCCTCGTTGTATTTTCACCGATTTTGATTTGGTGTTGGGAGTGGGGTTGAAAGTGGGTATCGAGGTGTAGGCGGCATCGTGTCTGATGTTTTGGAGAGTGTTTATGGCATTGTTTATGTCTTGAGTGTTTGTGAGTGGTGTGATGTTGGGTGTGTTAGTGTAGACTGCGTTCTTGTATAGTTTCCAGTCTGCCTGTGTGAAGTTGTATTTGTATTCTGTTGGTGGGATTCTTATTGTGTCACGGCCGAGGTGATAAATGACGGGGATGTGATCATTGTCGCTGAAGTCTATTGTTGTGCAATTTGTGAATCTGTGTGATTGTTGTGTGAGTAGCAAATCTAGTGTAGATGTGTACGCTGGGTTTGAGTGATGTCTGTATGTGTAGGTGTTGGGGTGTATAATTGTGTATTTTGTTTTAGTGAGGTGGGTACCTAATGCATTTGGTGTTGTGCAATTCCATGCGTGGTGTTTAGCGTTTAGGTCCCCTACGATGATGTGTTGTCTGTCTGTTTCGGTTTCCCGTAAGAGTGTTTTGAAGCTGAGCTCCTGGTCTTCTGTATATACATGTGATTTTGTATGTGTGTTTAAGTTTTACTTGTACAGTGACGGCTGTGTTTTTCGTCATTGAGTGAATTATTGTTTATCAGTTTAGAGGGGACGTCATAACGCACCAGAAGTGCAACGCCACCGTGAGGGGTTTGTGAGTCCAGTCTGTAAGTGTTGTAACCGCGAAAGTTTATTCGCGTTTGCTTGTTTAGTTTTGTGTCTGTCAGTGCGACAACTGATGGCCTATGAGAGGCCAGGAGGGATTCCAGCTCGAGCTTACGCTTTACGAGCACTGTTATGTTATAGTTAAGGATAGCGTGTCTATCCATTAACTTTAGGGGCGAAGGCTTGTTGGAGCACGAGGTTAAGCGTGCTCATGAGGGTGTGGAAAATAGCCTTCATGTCGCTAAACATGGCGACTAGGTTATCAACCCATGGGGGTTGATCCGTGGACGGCTGAGGCGTTGGGGGTGGGGGTGTGATTGCGGGTGCGGGAGTTGGTGTGGTGGTGGGTTGTCCGTTGAATAGGACACCGGCGTATGAGTTTGGGGCTGAGGTGGTGGTGGGAGCAGGAGATGCTGTCTCCTGGGTATAGTTCGTTGGTCTTATAGTGACCTTTGTTTCCTTCTTTTTAAGAAGGATTTGCCTTTTTGGGCAATCACGGTATGAGGCTACATGAAGGCCACCGCAGTTTGCACATTTGGGTGGGGTGTTTTTGGTGCATTCGTTCGTTTTGTGGTTATCACCACAACGAACGCATTTTATAATGCGCCCACAGAAATTTTTGGTATGACCAAATTCCTGGCAATTGTGACACTGCCTGGGACCGCTTATATTTCTCAGTGTTTCAACTGAGTATCCCATATGGTCGATTGGACCAATTTTTTCCATAATCTGTAGGGTGATATTTTCGTCAGTGGTAACAATTATGAGTGGGAGGATTCTTTTATTCTTGCTGTCATCAGTTTTTTGCATCCTCCAGATGCTTTTGAACCCGGGTAGGCGGGCTTTGAGGGCATTTTCTATAGAGTTGACTGAGTGATTAATGTCGAACCCTTTTAAAATATATTTTCTGAGAGGCTTAGTGCCTCTTGCGGCATAGGTGTGGTAGTCAATGTCATCTGACTGGTTTAGCACACATATGGTGGCGTCGTAATCAGCCTTTGTGGTGGTAAAAATTTTATTTTCGTTCTGATTAGAACGGATAATAAAAGTTGTAATATTAGCCTCTAAGAGGTGTTTTCGTAGTTCCACCGATGACACTGGTGGACGGATGACAATTGGAGCCGGTTTGTACGGCTTTTGATTGGTTGGTGGGGTAGCGTTAGTGGGGGTAGCTTGGATGGGTGTATCTGGTTTTGAGGTGGACGGGCCGCTAAGTGCGGCAAAGCTATTGGAGGTGGCTGTAGCTGTTTTGTCATTTGTGGGTCGGGGCACAAACGTGAGTTTTTTCTTCGGCGTGGTGAAGCCTGTCAGTAATCGGAATGAATTTCCGTTTTAGTTTTAAGTTAATAAGAGGGGGCGAGTTAGTTGATGATGAAGTTGAAGCAACTTCATCTAGAGCCATTGGGGAAGGTTTGGGTAGTTTCTTCATTTTATAAATAAAATAAAAAATTAAACTAAATATAACTATCACTTCACTTAATAAGTAAAAGTGTACTCACGTGACAGGAGCACTAGGACGGACCGAACGAAGGCACCACGAGGAGTACCAATCACAGGCCGTATCGAGCTGTCACTAAGCGAGAAATTCTTCAGCATGCTAGAGAGGTTTTCAAGAGAGATCTGTCTTCCACGACTGCTAGCTGTTAACTCACTCTATGTCTATCACAATACGTACGGGGGTACACAACACGGACGGACCGTAACGGACGCACCACGCACAATAACTGTCACTGTCACAAGGGTGGGGGGACTTGCTAGCACAACGCTGTCCGTACCCAATAGGGTGGCTGCCGAGGTTAGATCCAAGTGATATGCATGGACCTCAGCAGCTCAAGGACGCTAACTAAGCAAGCAGAAAGTAAGGAGAACAGGTACACTTCACAGGAGGTGGCACTTCAATAGATGTTCCCTCTTCGGCTGCTGACTGCTGACTGTGCTCGAATCTCCTTTCCCCAGACTCTAGTTTCATTTAAAGCCAGATACTTCTGTACCATTGTTGCCACCAACAGTGTTGTTTAGTTTATTATTATTATATTTACAACATTACAAGCCATTGCTTATTTCTCATTAGAAATAATAAATCAATTTCTCCAACAATTTACCAACTAATTTATACTTACCAGGGGCTTTATTATTTTTAGAACCACCAATGACTCCTTCCATTTCATATCTTGTAGGCATTTCAACTACAGAATAGTTAGAAAATGCCTGCTGATTGGAAGGTTATAAGAATTGAATGTCCTATATTCGAATTATAGATGAGTATACTTATAACCCTTTACAAGATTCTATCATGCCTTTAAGCAGGCATTCACCAAGGCAATACATTTTCTGCTACTTTGCTCAATATTGCCCTTTATGAAGCAGTAAAAGATGCAGTCAAAACTGGTACTATAATAAACAAGATATAGCAAATAAATTTGAATACCGACGATCTAAAATTCCCAGTTGTCGGTCTCCATCACTGTCCAAATCATATTTGTTCTCTTGCTCATCATTATTACCAATTTCATTCTCTACATTTAGGAGCTCTCAGAAATTTGTTGTCCACCTGTTAATTATTGTGGCTTTTCCTTTTCTATCAGGTTCTTTTCTTTGTCTTAACATCCATTTAACTTAGGCTGATGACCCTTTATAAATCATTTCACTGCCTTATAAAAATTTCTGCTTTTGTTATCAAGGTTCAAATTTTCCACATCTTTGATTTTCTTCTTCATCTTTTTCTTTTCGTTTTTGCATATTCTTTTAGCTTCTTTCCTCAATATTCGATAATTTTCCTTAATTTAAGTTGTACTTCTTAGTAATTGCCTCTGATAGGCAAAGTTTTTCTTCTCAATTACTACTCTACACTCCTCATTGAACCATTTAGCATTTCTCTTGAATTTTTTTTTCACATACAATTTTCTGACTGCTTTGCAAATGAAACACTTTCTGTTTCTCCTCCATTGATTTGCTGATCTACTGCTGATCACTACTCAGTTTACTATTAATTTTCCAAAGGTAAATGGTTCCCTTATCTTCATTCCGCATTTTTTCAGTCCATCTAGTATGTTTAATCCCTCTATCTTTATTGTTATCTTTTGTCTTAAGTGATTAGAATCACAATTTTGGCCGCTCATACTTCGAATGTAAATGATATTATATTAGAGGTATACTTGGTTGATATTAGTGCATGGTCAATTTGATTAACTGCATCTCTCTCAAGGGCTGACCATGTTCCTTTATAAATATTCTTGTGAGGAAAGAAGGAGCTTTTAATTTTTTATTAAAAAAATTAATCTGCTTACTGAGCCAGTAACATAATACTTGAGTAGGATGCTTCACGCAGTGAATGACACCCAACCACAGTTCTTATTGAATTTTCCTTGTCTACCTTTGCAAGGTTTATTTATTATTATATTAAAATTATTTGCTGCAGAATAATAGCATCATACTTTGGTAATGTTTCAATAGCAGAGCTCAGCAAGTTATAAAAAGCTTTTTCCATGTATGCATGCCAAGAAAATTGTTGTATTTCTGAATCTTCCTTTTACTCTAATTTTGCAAAGCCTATCACTTATTGTTTCAAAGCTCAATAGGGATTTATATGTTTTATCGTTAAGAAAGAATGCTGTGCCCATTTCTCACCTCAATTGTAATTTTTTTTATTTTACAAATGTATCTACCCACAGAGGGTCATTAGCATAAACTTTGTTTGTCTATCCTACTACTTCTGTGCCATCTTATCTCTTGAATTGCTACTATATCGCTATTAAATTTGATCAGTTCATTTACTATTTCCAACATTTTACCTGGTCTCAACATACCATTTATTTTATATGTGAGTAGAGATAGGTCACATACAAAAGATCATATTTTTTTATAGTCTGTTGGGGATGCCTTGGTCTATTGCCATTATAATCATCTGGCATATTCTCTATAGTGCCTTTCTGAACGAGATTTGTTTTACAAGACTGGGTTGTTAGCACCCATGCTCACGGAGGCATTGGTTCTGGAAGATTTCCCTTCTTTGGACTAACTGTTTTCATCAAAACTTAAGAGCTTGGCCTTCCCTTGGCTTTCTTTTCAAAGATAACCTTCAACTAGCCTTTCAAGACCCATCTCCAAACCATTCAAAGCGGCACAGAGCAGTACTGGTGGAGTAAGAATAAAAAGGGTTTAAAGATATTTTTGAAAGGTAATTACAATTACATTTTTATTATAATGGTAGATTATATGTAGTGGATGAAAAAGATTGTAGGTAGTGGGAAATATACAGCAATATAATAAATCCATCCTTATTGTTAATCAGTAACATTAATAGTTTAGTTAACTTAGAACAATGAGAAAGTTTTCAATTAGTTTCAAAACATGAAAAAGCCCTAAAAGTATCAAAATATTTCTTACCATTAAACCAGTCTGACAAAGCATGTAGTGTACAGTTTGAGCTACATCAGTTGCATGTAAATTATTATGGTAAGGATTACGAAATTTACAATAACCCTCTTCAACTTTTGTTAAAAAATTCTCTAAAGTTGCTGGCACCATCTGAAATGAAAATAATAATTAATACTAAATTTAAATAGCTTATAACATAGTTTACACTGACCAACAGAAAAAATTTGTCTGAATGTTTCCGAACCCTAATGGGCTTATTCTTACTGATGGGTCGAGAAAACGAATATGACAATGAAATTTTTTTATTAGATTCTGTTTCTAAGATACGCAATATGCATACAAAATACATATGGCTTTCTCACAATTTTTCAAAGGAAATTAAAAAAAAGTCTTGCATCTCAATTTCTTGTACAAAATCATTATCAATATTATGTGTGTTTGTGAATAAATGTGGAATTCCACTTCAATGAATAGTTTCTGCAGTTGGATCAAGTAGTGTCTTCTGAGAGCGTTTCCTTTTTACCAGCCTCTTGTACATCAACTCCAGGATATCTCTGTGTATAATCTAGTAAAAGACTGCTAGCATTGATTCATTCCAGTGGCCCTGATGTCTTGATGGAATCTCTCTGCTCATCAATTACAGCTCCACAATTTCCTCGAAAATTGTGGAACTGTAAGTGATTTCTCAAAGTGGAGAAAATGTATTTTTTGAGACATATTGCAACCCAGAGCATGGTATTATTCGACCAGTTCTTTGACCAACTGAGGATAATTATTGTCTCACCTGTTGCCCAGAAATCCATCCACCACACTTTTAAACACTTCTCAAATTACCTTTTCTTTTCTCTTCAGCATTCAATATTTAAAAATTTTACAAATTTGGCATCCAACAAAGATTACTTTCTTGATATTGGTATCAACTTCATCTGAGGAATTCCCCTCTCAAGTGCTTGAAACTTTTCTGGTCCATAACTTTAACAAATTCAACATCAATCCCTACTTGATGAATAAGGAAGGGAGGAGAACGGCTTTCAGATTGACCAAAGGCTCATTTTGGACATTTTTCTCAGCAGGATTAAGGGTTATTGCTTACCATTCATCTTTTATGTTCTGTGGCTTTCTATGTTGGGTACTCCACAAACATAGAAAGAAGCAGCACTAAATTCCCCCTTAACCAAAAATTATGACTTGAATAGTCACTATATAATATTATAACTATATATAATCACAGAAACAAGAGCTAATTAATCATAGAAACAATTCATAACTGGAAGAACATTTACATTAATAATTATTGAACAATTTATTTTATTTTCTTCCATTACATCCTAACTATTCTTCTTCTACATCATTCTAAATCCAGCATTTCGGGGTGTCACCCCATCTTCAAGAACATAACCTATAATGCAATAGATTTGACTCCTATCTAGTCCATAATTGATCCATAACAATTGTTATATTGGACTAAAACTGTATGACATTAATATTAGCTATTTTTGTGCATGAAACATTTTCTGTGTTGGTCAGTGTTATTAGTGAGGCTAGTTTTACCTTAAACTTATGGAAGAGTCCATATCTGTTTAGTAGATCATAGCTAAGGTACTTTATTGGTTGACGATTTGTTGCATCATTTAGAGCAAACACGTCAAAACTCCATTCGTCCAATGTCTATAAAAAAAGGAATACATATGAAATAATTTAATGGTTCTACTATAAAAAATAATGATTGAATTCATCAATGAATTGAAAATACTTAATTTTCAATTAATTAGTTATCTTTATTTAATATTCATGTCCAAAGAATTGCATTAAATATAGGAATAGCGCCTATAGCTTTCAAAGCTTGTTCCATAATACCGAGAAACTGTAACTGAATTAATGAAACAGACAACAATTTTCAAGCAGAATGGTCCAACTGAAAATGGTAGTGGAAAAGTATTAACTATACTTTTTAATATGTTATATATTTACTTGAAATTAACGAGTAGCTGAGTTATTAATGAGTTCTTGAGGTTTAATTTAACTAGTTAATAAGTTGAGAAATAGAAAAATGGTATTCTAGGAATATAAAATGCTCAGGCTTTAATTTTAGAAAGCAAATAAATCACAATTTCCAAGTAGTGATACCGAGTAGTTATGAAAATCAATCCCGTATAATGAAAAACAGTTAGAAAATCCTTAACTGCTTTATTTATAATAAAGTTTGAGTTTGAGTAGCTAGATAGCTATTATGACTAGTAATGAAAAGGCAGATTGACTGGCTCTTATGCCCAAATTCCTGGATAAAATACACCTTACCTATCAGAAAAGAAGATTTAAGAAAATTACACTTTTTTGCCTTCTACTAAAGACCTTTTAAAGTGTGCTTTGGTTTTGCAATATTTGCCTAGCTAACTAGGGGAAACAAGCTCAAAAACTTGAAATTCTCATCCACACCATCAATCAATTCCCATAACTGCCACACTAACAATTAGGCATTCTTCATTACCACCGCACTAATTAATTGGTAAATTGGAATTTGGACTCCAAAAAAGTGATTCAAGCTCTATTTTGTGTCACATATTGTTCTTTATGATCCCAGAAAGACACAAGAAAAAATTGAGAATTTTTGAAGATGGTGCTTTCTGGGATCATAAAGAACAATATGCGACACAAAATAGAGCTCGAATCAATTTTTTGGAGTCCAAATTCCAATCTACAAATTCATTAGTGTGGTGGTAATGAAGAATGCCTAGTTGTTAGTGTGGCAGTTATGGGAATTGATTGATGGTGTGGATGAGAATTTCAAGTTTTTGAGCTTGTTTCCCCTAGTTAGCTAGGCAAATATTGCAAAACCAAAGCACACTTTAAAAGGTCTTTAGTAGAAGGCAAAAAAGTGTAATTACAAAAAAAAAATTAATATTTTAAAAGAACGATTACAGTGTGGTAATGAGAGTCATAAACATGATCTCCTGACAATTACCCTTCTACCTTGAAAGGTGAACATGAATAAGAAGAACGTGAAAAAACACATGAAAAATTGAGAATTTTTGAAGATGGTTCACTTGCTCAAAATTCTGGCCCAGGAAATGAAGCTTTTTTTTTAGAATCATCCATATTCATAAATGTAAAATGCAAAATCACCTTAAGAACTTTGACAACATTTGGTGGAAACTGCATAAGAGCTGAACTAGTGACCCTGCGGTAGATTCTATCGACGAAAATACCCGCACGGATAGCATGAGCTACAGACTTGAACTTTGGCTTTTCTTCGCTGCGCCTTTTGGTAGGTCCAACCTGACGAGTGAAGGTTGCCGTCAGCCATTCCCTAACTTCAGGAGGAACTGCATCTGGCTGAACCTCAGATAGCTCGTCATCATCGTCTGCCAGCCTCCTATTACAGAAAAGTCTTATCAATACATTGCTAAAGTTGACACTGTGCATCTCAAATCATACCTCTCTAATGCAGGCTCATCATTGTCTTGGTATATGTCACTGACAAAATCATATATAAAGGCAATTCAAAAGGTAGAGAAAAAAATTATAAGATAAATTCTACTCATTGAAATATTTTCTTTTTTTCTTATAAATAAATACTGTAATTTTTAAATACTGTTTTTTAATTGTGAATACTCACATATGTGATTCCAAGTTTACTGAACTCTGGCCATCATAATAAATGAAGAAAATAATAAGTCAGTGAAAAACAAAACATACAAACATAAAGAAATCATACATAAACCACACACACACACACACACACACACACATATATATATATATATATATATATATATATATATATATATATATATATATATATATATATATATATATATATATATATATTTAAAAAAAAACAGAAAATATATATTTTGACTAGATTGTGTAGTACTTTTCATGCAGTTATGCAAACTGATTACAACCATGCAAGTAAGAAAACAAATACATTGAAGGACACAATTATCCCGACTATTTAGAATCATATTAGGACTTTAATAAAATGTTACAATGTTTAGGTATTTTTCAGGCTCACAGCAAATGCTAGAATTACTAAATAGTTTTAATGAATGATTCTAAATATAAATATATGCTTATTGTTTTTAGCCCTCAGGATGACATAATATAAATGGAAACCAAAATAATGTTCGTATTTCTTTATTTTTTATTGTGATAACTAAAAAAAGAATATGATATAATAAAATATTAAAATAATTATTTGTTTCATTCCTGGCTGAAATAACCAGATTTTTTTTTACTATTTCATTGATTATCTTTGAGGTGATAAATGTTTGTAAACGTCGTAATTTTATAAAATTAAATATTAGGAATAATATAGATACACTATCATTCATGAGAGATTATTTTATAGTAAATATGACTGTAGAGCCACTTTAGCCATAAGATTATCTTACATAATGGTGAAAACACTATTAACATCAATAAATGCTGAAAATGCTATTGCCAACAAATCCTATCACTATTAATGCAATTGATATTTAATGGGCTAATGGTTTCCATTTGTGGGAAGAATGGGAAGAAAAAAAGTTAAAAAATCTTGTTTTCAAGCTGCAAGAAGGTTAATAAAACATTTGTTTCTTTTGATTCTCTTACATTAAAATAGTAGGTACCATCTTGGAATTTTAAAATCAAAGAGATATTTTACAAAATGTAATCTTCAAATATCTTTGATTTAACATTGATATTAATTCTTATGATGTATCAATGGAATGTAAAGTTTAAGTAATTTCAAGACATTGTTTAAAAATTTTAAAGTGAACATTTTTTGTTGTTATTACATTCAATGTTATGGAATACATATGTTCATTTACAGTAGTATGTTAAAACATAAGGTAATGCACTTTTTTTATATGAAAATAATTATACAAGACTGTTTTCTACTTGATTTTGTTGAATTATTGCATGCTTTGTTCCAGAAAAAATTAATATGACAGTGTTCACCCACAAACAACTGGCATAAATCCTATCATCATGAAGATCTAGTGATAACGTGTGGAAGAAGTGAATCAATTAAGGTAGATTTATAATGACATACAGTGAGTGACCTTCTGTCAATGAAAGGCCCATTTTAATAAATGTGTTTTTTGAGCCATAATTGGTTTGGAAAGATCCAAAACAAGTTGGTTGATAAAGAAACAAAGTAAACAACAGAACATGCAGAGCAAGGAAGAAGATTTAATTTCTCACTAATAAACAAATGGACTCAACTTCTAATTGTTCCTTTCTATAAATTTTAACTAATACTAAAATCATATTCTACGATGGTTTGTAACCAAAAATTATTTTATTCTCAATTTATTATAAGTCTATTGAAATTATATTACTACAATGTTTCATGGAATAAACTGCATCCTCTGAGCCAATTTACTATATTCATTTAACATAAGGTTTAGCTACATATTTTTGACATAAACATTGTTAATAAACAACTTTCTACATTTTGGTGCATGACGGAAATAAACTATCAATATTTATCTATCTTTCATCTATTTTGTTTTAATATTTCCCTGTAATTTACCAGTAAAAATATTATTTGTACTTTGATTTTACCTTGAAATAAGAGAATATCATTCATAATGTATTTAGAGAGCATGAGCTGTGTATTAGAGTCAGTGGCATATCTAGACCATTACGGCTCGAGGCGGATTTATTTTTGAGCCCCTCCCTCCAAAAAAAATAACAATAAAAAAACCTGGAAATTTTTAACTTTAGCTATTGACAGCTACTTTTTCTTTGTCATTAGTGAACTCATTCAGTATGAGGTGAGCAGTGATCATTATTGTATAAGTGTTAAATATAATTGGGAACTGGACTCATTTTACTGGAAGATCTCAGAGCGAGCTCGCCTCTAGATTCCTAGATTGGCCATAAATATCCATATTTTAAAGAGCAAGTCAAAATGAATCAAGGCACAACCTAAGTCGCCCTTAACTTTGAATAAGGTCACTTTCTGTCCTTATATCTTGGCTATTTTCATGATCCCTTGATTTTTGTTTCATATGTTATCTTTCACTTTATGCATATACATAACAATAATATTTTATGAAAACAATAACTCATCTGATTAAAAAAAAGTATGTATTTTTTTCATCATCATAATCCTATCCTTTTCTACCACTGTGCAGTGTAAGGATGCCCTCTATATAGCATAGACCATCTGTGCTTTTCCCATTTAGCTCTCTCCTCCTGCTCCAGTCCAGCCCTTGCTTCCTGAATGCCTCCTGCACACTTTCTTCCCAGGTTATCAGAGGACTTTCTCTAGGTCTTGTTCCCTCCACTCGTGTCTCGTATGTAATTCTAGTGGTTCATTCCCTATTCATTCTGAGAAGGTGCCCAAACCACCGCAGTTTGTTCTCCTCTAGGGTGGTTTCCACTGGCTGTTCCACAAGGTTTGGCCTGATTGTTGTGTTGTAGATCCTGTCTTTCCTCGTCTTCTCTTCAACCTTTCTCAAGTATTTCCATTGTCTTGATCTGCTACTTGTGTTTGGAGATCAGGGTCCATGACTCTGAGGAGTAGAAAAGGATAGGCAGAAACCTCTCCGAATCAAGTGGAACATTCTTCCAGTTGCTACCAGTCGATAAAGCCACTTTCATTAAGCAAGGTACCTAAATATTTGAAACTGCAATATACACATTACTCGGTGGGACTGTCTTCCTACACTCATGCATTTTGTTTTTCCTGGATTTATATTCACGTTAATGCTTGACAGCTCTTCTTCCAGGATATTTACATTATGTTGTAGGTCCCTGTCAGTTGTGAATATGATGAGGTCATCGGCAAATACAAGCATTGCATAGAAAGTAGGCTGCAAATTCCTATGTCCAAGTTAGAAGCTCCTCAACCTGGATTTAACTCTCCTCAGCGCACGATCCAGGACCAATGTAAAGAGTAGGGGACTCAAACTGCATCTCTGACATATTCTCTGCAAGGTCTCAAACTCCTCAGAGGTGTGATTGAGTTGGTCTTTGGTTCTTGAGTTGTCATGTTTTGTGTCTAGCGAAAGAGACTCCTAGTAGCCAAGATTCTGCCGAGATCTACTTGCCTTTCTACCAGCACTCGCTCTATATCTTCCTTTCTTACTCTGTCAAAGGCATTTTCCAGATCCACAAAGCAGACCGAAAACTCTTTCCCTTTCTCGATGGACTTTTCTATGACCTGTCTCAAGGTGAAAATCTGGTCCTGTGTACTCCTTGAGTTTGTAAATCCGTACTGCTCCTCTCGACTTTTCTTATCTAGAATTCTGGAATAGAGCTTGCTAGGCATACTTAGCCTATATTTGCTCAACTGAGCCTAAACATGCCTCAGTGGTTATTGCACTCCCTATTGTCTCCCTTGTTATAAATTGGCACAACCACAGCTATCTCCAAGTCCTTCGTTATCCTTTTCTTATGCCATATCAGATTCAAGAGATGGAGAAATATTTTTCACCTTTGCTGTCCATGTACCACATCATTTCGGGAGTTATTTCATCCAGCCCTGTGGATTTCCCAAGCTTTATTTTGGAGCTTGCTTCCTTCAGTTCTTCCTCACTGATAAAATCATCTTCATCCGGATAGTCCTATGCCGAATTCTGGGACACATCCGAACTAATGTCTCTTCCATCAAGCAGCTCCTTGAAATACTCCCTCCATCTTTCCATTATATCTTCTTCCTGCCATATGATGTTTCCATCTTTATCCTTGTATCCATCTTCTGGTTCTCTTTTGCATTCTTCTCTATTTTGTGTACAAAATCTTCCCAGGATGCTTGTTTGGCTTGAAGAAAAAAAAATTACAGAAAAAATTCTGTTATTTTTTTTGCAATTAAAAAAGAAGAAAAGGTCCCTTTCTTGGGACCTCCTTAGTAAGTGGGTCCCAGGGTGAACCCTTACCTCCTCCTACGTTCGCCACTGGTTAGAATATGTTTACATGATTAGGAGTGTCATTTATTATTGCGTGATTCAGACTCAGTTATTATGTCTACTACCTGTCATTAGAAAGCTCAGTTTCTAATTAGTTTTCCCTTTTTCCAAATCTATTTATGAATTTATTAATTACTATTTGAGGATTATTCGACAAAACCTTGTCCTGACATAGTTTTAATCAAATTAAATTAAAAATATATTAATGCAGTTTATTATTAAATCTCTTTATGAAGAAATAAAATAAATAAATGATTCTTTGGTTTTAAGATGAAAAAACAGATTAAGAAGACATCTAGTCCATTTGTCTATTTAACATGCTCTAAAAATTTTGCAGGATATAAATATGAGATGGAATACAACAATTATAAACTCAACACTCGAATTGGTTACACACTAAAGAAAGGATTCCAAAGGATAATGGGTTTACTTTGACAAGTAGTACATAACGTGCAGATGCTTTTGCTGCAAAACAAAGAGTTTAGTTACAGAGAAGGTTAAGTATAAAACTGATCAAGAGAGTTAAGACAAAGTGATAGATATAGAGAAAAGAAATAAAGGAAAAGATAGCTCAGAAAGAGTGATGACGGTTAAAGAATCCTACCTCCTCATAAGCAAACTATTTCACGATATCTTTATTAACAGGCATGGGATATAGCGAACATAGTGACATGTAATAACACTTTCACGCCAAAAAATGATTCCTTGTCAATCTGTTTTTGGCATAGTATGGATTGCTTAAAATAAATAATTTTAGTAGTACCCAAAATCAGAGTCTCCAAAATAAAATCTCTATATTATACTCAAAACATATTTATACTGGCATAAAAAAATAAATAAATAAATTGATATTTTGCATAAATCAGTTTCAATTTATTTTTGGTTATTTAACAATAATTTAAAGTAATATATGAAATAAAAACTTTTAATAAATTTAATTAATAAAATTTTAATAAAAACTTTTTATTAAGAAAAAATAAATATAATTTGATCTATTATAAAAATTGACATAAGAAAAATTGTTTTGAATGTTATAATTATTACAATAGTAATTTCTTTAAAATATTAGACAACAATGATTATATGCTAATTATTTAGAAGTTCTCAGCCTCAGGTTAAGTTGCCCAGTACTGGGTACTGTTACAGATACTAGTCTGGTAAGTAGGACAGTAGGTTCTTTCGATAACCATTGATGGTTATCGTTATCTAGAGGATGTCTCCCCTGGCACCACCACTAGATAGTGAAACTGCCAAAATTTATTTTATAGGACTTTCATAAAGTAAATATTAACTGATCCAGTTATGAATCAAACTCACACCACTCTGGAACCCTTACTGGAAGCTTCATTAAATGACCCTTACACCAGCTCCACTCTGGTGCTAGTGGCCAATCTCATTTCAAACAATTTTTTATTAAGAATGAAAGCAAAAATGGGGTATCCATTCAGACACATGGAGGACTGTTTGAAAAATTGTTTTAAAAACAGCAAATCCATTTGATGTGTGAAAGAAAACAGCTCCGGAATGGTCAACGTGAGCACAAACGCAAACATTGGCCAATACACAGACATTCACTATACTCAACACAATACACTATACACAATACTCAAATCCACACATGTGGCAAATGATATTTGAAAAACGATTTGCCACTGATGTGGAGCCAGAGTCAAGGAAAAATGTTTACTGGTTGGTCTCATTCATGCCTATCTATGAAATCACCTATTCGCTTTAAACCCTTAATACAAAGCAGAATTTAATGTCATTGATTTTCCAAAAGAAACAGAAAACTACAGATTGGTGATATCTGTTATGAAGAAATTGGACATAACAAATGGTTACAAATAAATTGAGAAAGTTTTGTAGATTAAATATTATTAAAAAAGAAAAAAAAAAGAAAGAAAGAGCCTAAACAAGGATGTGTTGTAGTCACCCATCCACACTTAACACCCAGGTTTTTCCTCTAAGCAAATTAAGAGCCAGGTACCCACTTTATTGAGCCTAAATGTGCTATGAGATGGTCTCCTTATCCTGGAGACGATCCATGGCTGATATTAAAAAAAATAAATTTAATGCCTCAGCCGGAATCCAGTGCCTTTCCTGCTGAGCTAATACAATCTAACTGATTTACAATACTTTATAGAAATACAATTTCACAAAATTTGTTTAATTAGAATTATTTGTTTGTTTTAATTAAAAAAAAAAATATTTTGGTTTATTATATTTTTCTCATAAAAAAAAACATTTATACATAAACATGATGCACTTTTCTCTAGATAAAAATTACATTGTTCTTTTTTAATAAACTTCGCTTTATTTATTTAAACAGGTTTGGTAACTCTTTATCAGTTTTATAGTTACAATGATTCCAATAATCAATAATATTAGGCCAGTGACAAACAGATTGACAAGGGAGAAGGGTACTGTTTTGTTTTTGACAAATGTTTGTGAAAGGACCTTGAGGCCCAGACTGGTGTCCTCAGCCGCCGCTGCACTCGTGGTTGGTTGGTCGGCTGCTCTTTATTCTTTTCTTTCTCTCTGTCTCCCTTTACTTCTTCCTCCTTCTTCTTCGGCTCCCTAAGGCACAGCCCTTCTTTACTTACAACACATATATAACCTGACACTTGGCCACATAGTGCCGTGTCTCCCGCAATAATATTTTTTTGTTTTTCCCTACTGAGTTTCTTCCTACTTTCACTTGATAATTCCATTATCATAAAAAGAATATTCTTATTCATAGAATAAGTTATATTAGAACAATTGCTTTATTTTTTTATCATTCTGGAATTGTTAAAAAGATCTAATGATTCTTCTAGAGTGAAAGTCTAAAGTAAGGGAGTTAATGTAAACTTCTTATAAAAACAAATAAATATTAGATTTTTTATACATGGCACTCTATTTTGAAAAATTAAAATAATCACAAACTGTTTACCTACTTGAGACACAAACTAAACCGAATAAGTTTTTGTCATGATATTTGTTGGCATAGATTGTTCAATATTACTTTATTATTGACAAAATAGTTAGTCCAAAATGAAAGGATACTCTATCTGACTTATAATAATATTCTAAAAAAGGATTTAAAGCAAATTATATGCAGCAATAACTTAAGTAAGCAATTTGGTTGAGTAAATGATCATGTGGAAAAAAATGACAAACTACTAAAGTTCCCTCAAACTACTTTGAAACATTTGATAAAGAATCAAAAATGGTAAGAAAAATATGAAGCCACTTCCTTGTTAACATTCAGTTTGAAATTTAGCATTTTTTGTATTTTTTATTTAAAAGAGCAATCCCATTCTATAACAAATTAGTTTATAAATAGTTACATTTTGAAATAACAACTAAAGCTGAATAACTAAAATAAAAGGTTATGTATTTTACTCATAACAAATTCTTTTGATGTAATTTCAATAACCACTAAATTTTCAATAATCACTAAATTTTGAATAACCCATTCCATAACAAGATGAATAAATGAATGATTAAGATAACATCATTAAGGTACATATCAAAAGAATCAGGAATATAAAGGAAAGATAGAATTCTTAAGGATGACTTAAGAAAACTATTTTGATTCTGATAACTATCATAAAATCAATATTTTGGTAAGAACTATAGGTCAGATAATTTCTTGATGTGACTTCACACCATAAAATGTTATAAAAAGACCCCTTGCAAGTGGTATACCTGCTACTTCCTGTAGATAAAAGCTTTGGAAAGTCAAGGACAATTAGTATTGCTAAATAATATTATATTATGTACTGGTGAGGAAAGAGAACACATTCTTTCTTGTTCAACTAAGATCATTATTTTTACTGAGTAAGTGGTAGCAGTTTTCAGTGAATTTGGACTCATTCACTCTCTTTCCCCCTCTGTTCTCTCCTTGTCCCCTTCCACCATTGATCACTGTAGCTCTTTCCATTATGAACCATGATCTCCACTTACGAGATATCTCTTTTTGATGAATCAAAGATCTCCACTAATTTAGTTTTCATAAAATCGTAGTTTCTATTGGATTGTTAAAAAATCAAAATAAAATAAATGTGTGCTAATGTGGTTGGTTACATTTCCTCAAAGTATTTTCTTTTTCTTTTTCATTTTATTAATAAGAAAATTGAACTTAATAAGCTCATATTTATGAGTGCCACATACAAACAATATGCTTAAAAAATAAAATGAGGTTTCACTTTCCCTTTCTTTAGATTCACATAAAGCATTTGCCAAAATTAACTCAATTCTAAAATAAATTTAATGATTTAAGACAAATTATTAAGAAAGAAAGAAATAATTTAGAAACATTATCTTGTGTAACAAACAGTGATCTCATATGAACTGAGTTCGTTTAGGTAATTTCAGCAGTAAGAATACTAGTTTCAATTTAAATGTTTTTTCATTTAAAAAAAAGGAATAAGAAAAAAGTGGGATAATGCTTTTTTCACTACAGTATCAAATGCTCAGTGTTAAGTTTGTTTATATAAACATGATATGGTAGATATAATCTTTTATTTGCAATTGAAATAAAAATTTAGAAAATAAGTTAGATTTTTTCTGCTGATGCAACTTGTAGTTCAATAATAGTTTTGTTGAAATATTTTAATTAGTGTGAATGATAAGGATTGATTATATATAAGTCAAGATGATATTGTCTATTGTCTATTATATTTTAATATTGTATATGTGTATATATATATATATATATATATATATATATATATATATATATATATATATATATATATATATATTGTGATATTGTCTATTACTATGGATTTGGGATGATACTATAGACGATATTTGAGAATATAACTAGTTTCAATAATATAAAATGCAGCCTAACATAATGGATTGAGAGTTAAGGGGAAAGGAAGAAAAGTAGGTGAAATTCACTCATGTAATTATATTAATGAGCTCAACAAATAGGATAAATTAATGAACTAGCTTTTTTTGAACTTGAAATTTTGTTTACTCAGAGATGAATAAGAATAAAAATGTTAGAGAATTAATTACAAAAGATGATGAAAAAATTGCGTTGATAAACTATAGTCAAACTATTTTTTAATTGATACCAATGAAACAGAAAGAATTTTCAAAAACTTTATTCAAATTGTGGATTGAAAAGAGTGGGGAGGTGATAAAATTTGTGACCATCAACAGATATAGAATCTTGGAAATATCGATTCACATTATTAATGGCACCTATGGCTTAGAACGACCACCAATAACCAATTATGGATTTACACAAAGCATGGGTGGGAAAAATCCCAATAACAGGAATGCCAGGTTATATAAAAATAACCAGTAGAGTTTCCAAATAACCAAAGGATGCAGAAAAAATGAGGAGCACTTCGATACCAGTATCAAATACGAGCTTACTATTTTATTTTTTCCTTGAGTCAATGTTTAAAATAAAGGAAAAAAACAACTATTCAAAACAATAGGAGATGAATTGGTAACAGCTGTTTTTCATTATTTAAAATATAGCTATTGAAGCAATTATAGCAATTAAAAAGAGATTAAATTCATAACTGCATCTAAAAAATGTTGAATAATTCGTAATAATGTTTCCATGTAGAGATCACAGAATCCAGTATATGGTGTTGTGATTATGACAATATTGTAGAAATTCTAGTAATACAAATCTATCTTCTTTTAATAATTCATTTAAAATATGTTATGGATAGTCTATCAAATTCATTAGACAATCATTAATATTGATACCACTGAACAAAAATTATCATAAAAATATATTATTTTCAAGTGAAAGTATATAATAATTGATTTAAATTATTAATGCAATAATTTAATTATTAAATATTAATTTTTTTCAATAAACATGTTCTATATAAAATATTTTACTCATTAAGTCCACATACTCCTTTCTTTCATACTATTTTTACATCTACATTCACACTTTCATAGACGTAGTGTTTGATAACTGTTATAGAACAAGAATACAATACAGAAAAGGAAGGAGACTTAGAAACACACATATAAACGTGCTTTCATATTCACTAAATAGTGTGTGGCACACATTTAGAAAAAGTATTTGCATCCAAATTCAAAACATCACATCCACTCAACAACGTTTAATATTTTACATGGTTTACCAATATCCTTTATTTTATCTTGAACTGCTCAATGCAATTTATTATTTAAGGTGCTTACACACATAAGGAAGAAAGATAGTGCAACTTACACTCATTTAGAGAAAGAAAATATTAAGAGTTAATGGTATCTACATAACCACATAACAATGTTTAAAACTCGTTACCAATGAAAAAGTATAAATGAACCCAAATAGATTTTTTTTTAACTTGTAACGCTAAATATTTTATTCATTGATTAATAAAGGAAGTATTGAAATAAGAAAGCATTTATAGATATTTGGATTAATAATGATTTTAAATTTTCAATATAAAAAAACAACAATCTGCCATAAATACTTTAGTCCAATTTCTTGGTCATATCATAAGCAATCATCATAAATGAATGGTTTATTCATGCTCTATGTAAGTGGTAAGAGAATATGGGTTGTTTTGTAAACAGTCGTTTAGTGTAAGAAACAAAGGTAATTATCAATTAAATAATTAAATAATTCTTTAATTTTTTTTTTTTTAACGAAAGCAGTTTTTTAAGAAGACAAAACGAGAAGTGCAAAATCTCAGTTTGTATAACCACTAAATAAACAACTGACTTGGGAAATTAAATTTATCCTCGAATATGGAATATGAAAATTAATTTAAATATATATAATAATTCGGATAACTAGATAAAAAAATGTATTATGTAATTGCACGAAGTTCGGTCTCTGGTTACAAGTTGTTCGAACTGCTCAAGAGTTTTCAAAAACTTCAAAACTTTTGCAACAGAAGTTTCACTGTCACTAAAAGCTATCTATAGCCCATTGGTTGCATCTAAATTTTGTCCTGCAACCTTAAGTTTTGGAGTCCAATAGGATATGCCCCACGGTCAGCAATATCTGACTGGTGCGTATCTTGATCAAGACAATGTCTTTATGGCGGTTCTCCTTTAAAATATTTCAGAATTCGGATCTATTTTTAATTTACCTAACTTTTCACTGATCTATTCAACTCAGTAGCCTATTATACCTAGATAAATTATTTGTCTAACTTAAACATGCCAATCGAAGGATTATCAATCTTTTAGATGAGGGCTAGTTTGTTGGATAAGGGTAAGTGTAGAGTCAGTCAAGTAGTCTGTACTTTTTGCTTAGTTATATCCTGATTGATGTGAGTGCTCCATGCCAAGTTAAGAACCATTATAGGACTTGGCTGTGATGAATGGTTATTATTATTGAGTGGTTATACGATTATTACTTAATATATCATAAGGTAACGAGTTTTGGAAAAGAAAGAGAAATGAGAGATTGGATGTAATGAACATAAAATTACATAACAAAGACCAGGAGAATACAAAATAGTTGCAGTCATCACTAATAATAATTTATTTTAATAGAAATGATTTTATAATTTGAAAAGTTATCAAGGATTACATTGTGATTTTGCAAAATCGCTTCAATATATAATTTTTAATCCGAACGACAGTTGAATATTATAAAGAGACATTAAGGAGATTAAAATTATAAGCCCTTGGTTTTATCCCAGTAAGGCACTAGTGAATGTCATTTGGTCACAATTAAATAATTAATAAATATATATTTAAACAAAAACAAATGCATGCAAGTCTGGACTGGACATTGACAAATAACAATCCGCCTAGGTCTGAACAGGAGGCCCTTATTCAATGCAGCTACTTCTTCTTCACAGCCGCAATTCAGCTGCAGATTCCCAAAAAGATCAATTGGTGAGAGGGTGAGAGGAGTGGAAGATTTGCGACTCAGAGGGAGGAGGGAAATTACTTGGTCAGTCCTAGTCTGAGGAAACAAGGTCTGATCTGAGTTTAACACTGTCTGTAACTCATTGAGACGTTTCTCTGCAACTTTTGCACTCAACTCTGAAGATGTTATTCCAGAATCAGTCATGGTGTTAATAAAATAAAGTGTTAACGTTAATAAAGCGTTGTTTCATTTATTGAACAAAATGTAGGTTAGACAATTATTATTCGCGGATAAGGTTTAAAACCAATTATTTTCACTTGTATAATTTTATTTATTCATCAAGTCTTCAGTTTCTTGGTTAGTTTATTTACAGAAATTCCTTTGATTAAATATTTTCATTAATTTTAACTGGATGCCATTTTATTTTTTATTTATTTATACACTATCTTACCAATTGGCACTATGAGTTCGGCATATCAATTATGCCATCTCTGCTAGAAAAGAAGCTTGGGAAGCTCCCAGAAACTCAGTAGTCCTAAAAGACCCATTTTGGAGCAAGCGTAACCTGACGATGAGAAAGTATTTCTGCAGGATAGGTATTCTTCGGGGTTGGATGCCTTTGTCATGATTGTTAGGAATATGCAGCTAAAAAGTTTATATAAAATCTAATTCTTCTTAACGTTCAGGATATCAATCTCATCCTCAAAAATTTTTGTACAGATATTCCTTTTGTCTTCGTCTCTACACCGTTTTCTGTATCACTGTATGAAATTTCTACTCATCAAATAACATCCATTATAATCTTAGCTCCAATTATCTATGAATTTATTACTATTTTGACAGAAGAATATATTTTATTACTAATAAATAGGACAGTGAAACCGTGGTCTAACGATTCTTGTATGCGACAAGGCCTACAGGCATCGGTTGCATTATATTAATCGCTACGTCAGCAATAATTCATCTCTTGAATTTTTCTTTCTAGATTAGGCTATTACTTTTTATTTTCGAGTTGCTACTCATTTATTTTCTGGAGAATGAATGGAATCCGTTCTAAACTTAATCCATTAAAAAAAAAAAAAAACAAGAAATCAGACATTCCGGAAATCGAACTTGGAGCGACAGGAAAATGGTAACGCATTCTTGTACGCCACCGAGACGTTCATCGTGGAGGCTATTTCCAGTAACTGTATCACGAAGATAATATGGTGACTTGTAACACCTACAATAAATTTATGTATAAATATAATATATAAAATATTTTGTTAATTTTATAAATAAAAAATAAAAATAAAATATGAAAAGTATTAAACAAACTGATAAACTAAATTGATTATCAAAACTTTAGTTAAGTTTCGAAAAAGTAGTCCTCAATGTCCCCCTGCTCTATTGAAAGGACAAATAATAAATAATACGTAGGTCACACACACATCGGTCCATGGTTAAAATATTTACTTGAAGGTAATCATTCACTCTATAGTAAATGTTATTCAGTTTACCTAAGAAATGGAAAACAATAACCCTCCCCCTCCCCTTCCAAAAAAAACCGTTTCTGATCAACTTCTACATTTTTTTTTCCAGACAAAACGGTGTGAAGGGTTTTACAAAATCACAACCTGGCTTCAAAGTATTAAATTATTGGTCTTCATGATATCACAAGTTAAAAATGAATGAATAATTATGACCAACAACTTGTGGTCCAGTCGTGGTAATGTAATTTTTGCATGATTTTAGATATATGAAAAAAAAATCCAAACAGACTGATATTTCTTAAAAGTATGAATGTTGACAAAAAAGTATAAATATAGGCATGTACCCAACAAATTCACTTCCTACACTTATAATGTTTATGAATAACTTACTTAGTTTCGTCAATATACACAGTTTCAAGTACTTTAACAGCAAACATAAGGTTCTTGCTTAATAAATCGGCGGAAATTTCACCGTTTTGTAATTGTCGCAATAAAGCGCGTAACCTGAAACAATAAAGAAACAAAATATTAGTGGACATATAAAAATCATAAAAAAAAAATCTATGTTGATAACAAACAGCTATAATGTCACCATATGGATACATAATTTAGTGAACTTTTATTGATATATAGTATTGATATACTTACAATTAAAGTAATGAAAACAATTATATTTCATTAAAAATTAATGATTTTTACTGAAAATTAATTATTTCTATTTTAAATGTATTAATCTAATGAATGCATATTGCCAATTAAATTACATATCGTTGGGTACAATGCCAAAGTGGCGTATCTGAAAATTTTGCTATTTTTGGGTTTTGTTGCATTTAACGTGTTTTTTATTATCTTCAATGCCAAAAATATCCTACGGAATATGCGACATCACTAATTAGAAATACTAAAACGACAAATTTAATTAAGAAATTAGCTGCCTTACGACCATAATACAAACCAAAGTTTCTCAGTTCCATCAATTTTCACATACATTGGCATTGCACCGACGATATTTTAGTTTCCAGTTGGCAATAGAGGTTATTTATTTATAGTTTATATTTGCAGTTATCTTTTTGAAGTTTTTAAACTAACATTTGGTCTCAAGAATGGTTTCCAATCATTACAGAGTTGGGTTAATTCTTTTCTTTCAGAATTAGACTTTAGAATCATATCGATGATAATCCTAATCGCAAGGAATCCTAATTCCGAGGAAGAACACCAGACTCATCCTTTATATGGAATTTATATTAATCTCTACAAGCGCAAGTGAGTTCCTGAGGTGGCTTTTCTAGAGATATCTAATGATCATCTGGTATTTGGTCTTTATGTGGCCATATCCAAGTTATTCTCGATTAACGTTTTCCAGAGAACATCAAACAATTTTTTATGCACGGCTTTGTGTCTAAATTTAAAGTGGTAAATGGCTTCGTAGATTAAAAAAAAAATTGGATAATCGATTATGAACACATAGTTCTGATAGGCAAGCTTTTGAAACTACAGATGCAATTCACACATCTAGGGATGTGGCTGAAGCAAACTTCTTTAGCACCACGTAGTTTACGAGATCAAGGATTTTATAAAATGTTGTTTTATAAATCGAAAAATATTTCAGTATTTAAAATTTTTATTTCGATGATCGAGATAGATGGTAAACTTCAGGACACCTTATATTCAGATAAACACTGTATTCTATTTATCGGCTTGTAAAAGTTCTTATCAGTCTACAGTGTAGCAATAATACTGCAAACTGATAAAAACTTAGGACATTTAATGTTCAACAATTTTTTCCTAATCATTCTGGGATTAACATATATATATTGCTCAAAGTTCTGCTAGAGTGGGCGTCTAATGGAATAGACCTAGTTTCGCTGGAAGAATGGATTGTATGGTTAATGAAGTAATGAAGTGCAAAACTCTGCTTGAAATAAGAATTAGTGGCGAAGACTCTGAGTGCCCGGCTAGGTGCGATGTCGGTTCAATTATCGTCTGGGCAAAAAGGACCAAAAGACCCATTTGCCGGACAAGATTCCCTCCACTAGTACCAATACCTACTGGTAATAATAAATACATTTATTTGCAGCGGCCGTGAAAACCAGGTAAATCGAATTATATAACAAATGAAAATTAAGTTTTCGGCAGAAAGCTATTTAAAGAAGTAAGAATCAAAATTATTTTAAAGTTTTTCAGTAAAAAAATGATACTATTTTTATCAGTCACAATGCTTTCGACTGTTTTTTTAAATGTTTTTGATAATATATTTTTTTTAAATTTATTACTATTATTATTTTACATTCACTGCTAGATTCGCAGCAATATAAAACAGTGAATGGGCTCTTGAAAAAGAAAGGACACGAACTTCTTCTGTTAGTTATCGTTAGTCTAGAAGATCTCTTATCCAATTCCTTTTGAGCCTTATACATATAAGATAATGCATGTTTGCTGTCGCCATATTTTGCTTTCTCACTACCGGAGGTAATGCAGGAATTGAAAAAAATATATATCTTCTGAATAGAAAATTTACATTCGCACCAAAGAACAAATTTGGTCTCGTCTCTGTCCAGTCAAATCTGTTAAACTTGTCTAGTCTGTGTAGTCAAATCCGCGAGACGGGCATAACACCTACTACCGGTAATCCGATTTTGTTGAAATTTTCAGGGATTGTATCTAGATGGTCCCATTTCAATTTTATCAAATTCCATCCTCAACTTTCGCTTACGCATTCGAAAACGTGTTTTCCTTGACACATCTATATTTTGAAAACGGCTTGTCCGATTTCGCCCAAAATTTGAGAAAGTTGGCTTTGACGCTAATTCCGATTTTGATATCGGATATTTCATTGTGCATGGACATTTTGATTTACTGTTATTTGATATAGGAATCGTGACTCTGTAGACTCTAGCACCATTCCTTCATGGACTTGAAACATTCCTAAAATCTTCTTCTTAAATCACTTTTAATTTTCCTATATAGCACATCCCCGAGAAAAACATAACAAAATCTTATGAAGAAAATAAAACTTCATTCGCGCATAACTCAAAATTTATACATTTCTGATAAATTATATATATATATATATATATATATATATATATATATATATATATATATATATATATACATATATATATACAAATATAAGTATATATAAAATAATTTAAAAGGCAATTAAATTCCATACAAAACGAAAAAAAAACAATCACCACTACCAGCTCTGTTGAAAGTGAATTGAATTTCCTACAAAAAAATAAAAAATAAAAATAAATAAATCTTCCAAATCGGACCATTATTAGCTGAGTTATCGCGTTATGGATCTTTTTTATATATTATGAAGTATTGTGCTCATGTTGAAACCGGTTCACCTTATTTTAGTTTTTTGATTACTCGAAAACTATACATCTCCTGGACATTCCAGATGCTTATCTGAAAGATAATTTAAATGTCTATAATGTTAAATATATTAAGCAAAAAAATAAATTATATATATCGGTCTAATATTAGCGAAGATATATTAAACTTTTCTTCTTTTTTTTTTTTAACTTTTATTTAAAGTGCTAAGGGAAGCGGTGTGATAGACACACTTGATTTATTGAATCGGGTTTTCTTTTTCGATTGCCCATGCGCAATTCGATTTAATGTTAATTTTTAATTTGTTTCTTTATTGGGGTCGCTTATTAGATAATCGAGGGTTCTGGTTCCGTTTTTTGAGTCGAATATTTGATAAGGCTTAAATAATTCGATTTACTATAATTCTTAGTTTTCTTCGATATAGGGATCGTATATTGGATAGTTGAGGATTACGTATCGGTTTTTTTGAATCGGATGTTTGATAGCGCATATACATTGTGAACTATTATTTTTTAGTGTGTAATTTTCCGAAATATGTCGAGACAAATAACGATAATATTATTTTACGGTCTGTTTATGAGTCCAAATAATTTGTCGACTTTCTTCTTTAATGCTCTACTGCATTAAGACAAAATAAGACTAAGTCACGGATAATTTAATTAGTTTTAAATGGCAATAACTTACATAATTCACAAGAAATATCTTTACGAGTTAACTTTCGACCCATATTCTTGTTTTGTTAAAACTGACCGTACAAATTTTGATCAGTACAATAATTTTGGAAAAAACAAAAGAAAAAGATGATGTATTTATACATGGTCCGGCATGAGGCTATTATATTAGGTATTTATGGATGCAAAAGTGACTAGAGAATTATTAGGAAAGTAATCTAAATTGTAAAGTTTTGGAAATGATACGGAACATTAAATTGGTGCTCAGAAAATTAATGGATAGATAATAATATTAATTTAAATATTTTTAATGTTGGAATAATCTAAACTTAATGATATGAAATCTGAATGAAAGAATTTTATTACTGGGACCTTCTTGAAAAAAAAATTATAACATTCATCAAACAATATTACAGTCGAGCTGTTTTAATTTGTGACGTCCGAGGGGAATATAAACAAAACGGTTAAGCCTTTCTGCTGCGCTAGGACAGTTAACCCTGACCCCATAAAAAGTGAGAAGTTAATAACCCTTAGTTATACCCCTTTAACTGTTATGTTTGTTCTGTCATAACTTCTTTTTTGATCTTTTCTTGGTTAAATTATCTTTCGATATGCTTGAAGTACACGCTTCGGAAGTCTTCCCTTAAAGATTTATTGAACATGGAAAACTTTATGAATTCTTGTTCGAGAATATATAAAAATTAAACGGCATGAATAAAAATCTCAATATCTCAGGGGATCTCACATATATGTCATGCTTTTCATACATATATCTACATAATTAGAAGAAACAACTTTATTCGGGTACTATTTCTCTAAAAAATAATATTAATAAAAAAAAAAATCATTTCTAATCAAAAGCCATTTTAAAATAAACAAATAATCAGTAAGTATATACATAATAATAAACGAAATACTTTAACTAAAGAAAGAAACACACACTAACAATTTTATTGAAATATTTTTGAGATTTACTATAAGTATTAAATGATTTTCAGGAAATTGAAATTGGTCCGGTAAAAAAAAAAGGGAATTGAAAAGCCATTGGAAAGGACAACATATAAAAAAAATGGCTGAAAATCGTCCCTTATATTCTTACATAAGATGTTTTGTATTATCACTGGAGACAGTAGAAAATATCAAAACAATAGAAACTTTTATGCCAATTATATTAATTATCGCCCTGTAAAGTGAATGGTACTGTGACTGTTTTAGGATCAAAGAAAATATATAAAAAAAATTAAAAAAATCTGAAACTAGAGTATTTCCTGAAAATATTAAGGCCAGTCCAAAAAATTTCTGACGCTAGAAGTGATTACAATATTTGTGTTTAACTTTACGGTTTAGGCTTTATAAATTACTACATTGATTCACATTCTCAGTAATCATAGTCGTGCGCACGGGGGAACCAGCCACTTACTAATAAGCCAGTATTATTCCATTTTTAGCGCTAGAGTGTTAAATTTTTGGTTCAATTTTAACAAAAAAATTGTTTAAAATACGTCTCAGACAACATATTCTTTAAAAAATATGAAGAATATGGGGTATTCCGACAGAGAAATATGATAAGATTCCCCCCCTCCCCTCCCCTCCTCCTCCTCTACTCCTATAAAGGATGCTGCGCACGCTCATGTAAATAATGTGACTACTAAGCTCAGTCAATGTAAATTTATTATATCTGAAATATGTAATTATCCAAAAGAAAGGGTCAATATATAACAAAATTTAGTTAAAAAAATGATTTTTTAACTACCTCATCTAATCATTAGATTTTTAAAAAGAAAGGGCTGCATAACGAGAGCCCTCTCTTTCTCCTGAATAAATTGGCTCATTGATGGGCTGATAACGAAAAAATATTTATGGTGAATTTTGAACAATTATTAAATTTTAGGGCTACGATTTCAGAGGAATATAATAGAAATAAAAATAAACAACGAACTTGTTTTTATAATAAAGCCGATTAACTCGGTCTCTCAGAAAACGTGTTTCTTCATTTTGGATGACAACAAATTAGGATTATAGGAAAAAGTAAAAAAAATAAATATATATATGACGATTGCATAGATCGATACTTTTGAATAAAAGAATTTGAAGGTAGCTAGCCAGGTTTGATCCATTTCCAAGGTAATCTTATTTCAAGGCAGATATGTTCATGGACACTGTAGAACATTAAATTTTAAATACTGAAAAGTATCATATTCCTAAACAAATAAACGGATAGGAAATAGAAACGTGCTTGTGATCAAAAGTGAAATACAATATATGGGATCAGTGCTGTACTAATGAAAACAAATGTTTATATAGGACAGACGAGGGGTAGGTCAGTTGGCTAGAGCTAATACAAGCTTCAATGAGCCAGCATCCTTTCCATTCCACCTTTCTGGCACCACGCACGTCTTATTATGGTTTATTTAAATGTTAAGTTCGATTAAATATGGTTATTATTATAATAGGAATAATACAATTATGAAAATATGATGCCAGTTCTTCATTATTTCGCAAAATGTTTTCGTTAGAACTTCACTTCGTTATGTTAGCATTTACATTTCTTTTTAATTACGTTACAATTTAAGCTTGTTATTAGAACAATTAATAATAAACAATTAATGAAGAGAGGGAATAAACAAAATAAAGTTTTTTTTTCTTAATTTTCTAAGGAAAATTTAACAAGTCAAAAAATGCTTTCCATTGCTGCAATATTTTGAGCCAATTGACATATTCTCAGGTTTAAATAATGTTTTTGCAGGGCTCATTTTTAAAATGCAACGAATTTATCCAAAATTTTTAATTTTTTTCTTTATCTCTTAACTGGACTGCCTGACAAAACTTTAAAAATATAAAACATTATTACAGTCCAGTTAAGATCGTTGAAGGGTAAGGACATAAATTGTAAGGTAAGCTAAGAAATCATAAGAAATGATATACTTTTGAAAAAGTAAATTTAAGAGATGACGAAAAAATTCTAAAACTTTTGGACAAATTCATTATATTTTAAAAATTAAGACTAATAACACAAGATTTTAAAACTGAGGATGAACCTATTTGCTGGAAACGTTGTAACAATGGAAAACTAAAGCAGTTTTTGAAGCTTGAAGGGCTATAATTTCCTTAGAAAATTAAGAAAAAATAAGAGAAAAACTAACCCTTAGAAAAATTATTTCGCTTTACGAAATCTAATAAGCTCCCTTCCCAATTCCCAAGTAATTTTAGTTGGGTCTGCCTCAATCGAAATATCATTGAATGATGATAATCTTCATACAGAATTCTCCTTACAGAAAATAGTCAAAATATGTAAAATCGATTATATAAAGTGGCACTTCTGGTTAAGTCTTTTTGAGCGAATAAATTGCAACATTACAAGCTTATATCTATTTTAAATATACAATTTCAGTTTTAGAGCACAATTTAAATTTGTACAACTTTTCGTTTTGGAGCTTGACTTACCCCTCTCCCCTCTCCCACTTCTTCACCCCCTCCCCCCACACACACACACATACTGTATAAACAATGAGATACAAGATCTCATACCTAACAATAACAGTCATAATGCTTATCAGACATGCAGTAATAGGTCTGATAAGCATTCCTAAAAAAATATAATTAAAATAAAATGGAACGGGATAACATTTAGAAATGAATTTATTTATAAATAGTATTTAATTATTTTTATTTAATTAAAAGTTCAAAAATGAGTTAATAGTAATTTATAAATAATATTTTGTACGCGTTACTTTTAATATATTTTTGCAAGACATTAATAGCGATAAGAAGGTATAAATCTAAATTAATCAAAAAAAAAAAAAAAAAATCAATTGAATTATGAGCTTTTATTCAAACTTCTATTGTCTCACGAAAATAAAAAGAAGTCGGTTACATTGACACTATGATTTAGGATCGATGCTTGACAAGCAGACCACTCGAGCGTAACGTTCATCTACGGCGGAAATTGAGATGAACGACTTTTTTGCGTTGGGATGTCAAGACGAAGCACCAGAGTGGAGAAGACCCTTATTGAATATGACCGCCGATGAAAAACGGTGATGGCAGAAAGCATTATAATTTTTTCCGAACCAGAAGGAAAGTTACTGTTATTAAATTCTATAGAATTTTTTTCAGTTCCTATAAGTTAGTTAAATAATTTTCTTAGGAGGATATTAATTAGGACTGAGGATATTACACCAAGTATGATTTAATGAAGTTTAAGGAATCTCGCAACACACCATAAAATGTCTAAATAACTATTTTGAACCACCATTCAATAACAGATTTAGGAAATCTTGTTCAACCGTATACCAGATCAACTATTAAATATACCAACCACAAAGAAAACTAAAAAAGAAATCTTGGATTGAGAAATTTCTTATTTTTTTTAACCTTAATAATTAACTATATTGACCAAATATCAACGAATTTTTGTCTGTTCCTTCTTTAATAATTTTGGTTTCATTAAATTCCAAACAAAGCTAGTTATACAAATCACTTGGTTATATGTTATACTATGCTTAAGTGCATTCTTATTTTCTAGCCAGCTGCCTTTCATAATTCTTACTGCTCATTGTCTTATGTAGTGTATAGTATTATTATGTATTTTGGTAATATAATTATGATTCATGTTCTATATTATTTATTCTATTCCATTTTTTTTATATATATATATATATATATATATATATATATATATATATATATATATATATAATATTATATTTAATTACAATACTTAAGATTGTATTGTATTTGCATCTAATGCAATAGTTTCTACTTCGATCACAAATGACTCTCTCATGATTATTTATTTCTTTAAATTATTGGTATACCCCTCAACTCCTAAAAAATTAGTACAATTCTACTGACATTTTTTAAAAATAATCTTAGAAATAAGAAATGACAACAACAGGACAACATTTCTTTAAAGTGCTCAAGAGACCTCTAAAAGTGTATATCAAGGGAAATTTTGAGATATATTTTTTATTGAGGCCATTTAAAAAGAATTTATGTACAACATACATCACTTTAGTAGAATGAAAAAATAAAAATAATGATATCAAGGATAAGACGGTCCGAGCGGCGCACAAATAATGGATCTTAAATAGTATAAACTATTTATTATAAACCAACGTTTCGAACCATATTGTAGGTCTTCATCAGGGCTTGATAACTCAGGGTGTAGGTGAGGACTTACACTCACCTATGCTCTGAGCTATCAAGCCCGGATGAAGATCTGCAATGTGGGTCGAAACGTTGATTTATCATTAACAGTTTATTTAAGATCCATTTTTTGACTTCCACCCGCACTAACTTATCCTTCATATAATTTATACGATCATTGATTTATCAATTACTTTATTTTGTGTTTAAATATAATGAATTATGATAACAAATATTCATAATAATTTCAATAACAATATATTTCAAATTAATTAGGAATTGTTCTGATAAGAGATTCAGATTCGTTTATAACAGGAATAAATTTATTCAGGTTTATTAATTTATTTTTTAAATAAACAATATTATATTATATTCCTTTTGACAGCCTTGAATGTATACTAGGACGGATACCCGAGAAGGATGCCATAAGAACATATTGAAGAAGGGAAAGACAATAGAGGGGCTATTCTTCCCAACCCGCAGTATTGTTTACTCCTGAGGTCATCCAATCGATCGATGAATCTACAGGTGTTCTCTCGGACATTACCAAGCCTTCCTCACTTATTTACATATGTGCATGTTTATAAGTAATTTAATTTTAATTTATATGCACATATGAAGATTACATAGAGATGGAATCAGTGATAAAATCTTATATTATTATTTCTCATTTTACAAATTTACAAAAGAGGCTAATAAAATCTAATAAATTCAGATTAGATAAAGAAATTTTTTTTTTTTTTGGTTTGCTTTGTCGAACATGAGAATTTTTCAATTACTTTTACTAATAAATGTCCATTATTGATTAAGATAATGAAAGTATAACCTATTATACTATATAGTATTACCTATATAGTAATTATGAATGTGATCGTCATTTATTTTTTCTTTCCTTTTCAATATTTTAATATAGAAAACATGCTGGATAGCACATTGCCAATCTTGAAATAAATATACTGGAAATTACACATCTGCTGTTAACTGTGAATAAAATGGCAACTCTTTACCAAGTTAAGAGAACAAGGATTCCCATAAATCCCTTTCGAACCCAAATAACACTCCGGAAATAACACTCATAACAGATTTTTAGGACAGTACTAAAATTTGATAAACTGTCATTGTTACAGTAATGTTTATTCTATATCTTGTATTATCCTGTTTTACTAGTAAATCTCCTAATAGCATATTATTACAATATTAATCCTTAAAAAAATGTATCTATTCACACAGAAGTAATTATAGATGCTATAGCCTGGCTAAGGACAGGAGAAAAGCATATCTTCAACAAAATGTATATTGTTTTTACTTGAATGTTAGAATTTAGATATTTAGTGCCAATTGTCTTAAGAACTTCTCCCTTACTTTTAGAATTTAAAATCATTTTAAATTTACGTAAAAAAAGTTAAAAATAAAGTGAAATCTATGGACTGCAATGTTGCATAAATTTTGAAAATGCCCTTTAAGCTAACCATAAAACAAATGTTATGTATTAGTACTATCTATTCTTAAAAACGAATTAAGCAACTATGGTGTGGGAGTCTATTAGTCGTCTTCAGAGCGTCGGATAGACATCCTGCTCCGCTCAATCGTTCGGACAAATGTTTAAGTTTATAAGAACTTAAATATTGTATTATGTTACTATAAAAAGTTTAAGCTTGATATCGATAAATCAACTATATCTACATCGGATACCGGTTGTTGCGACAAAAAAAAAATCATGACGAAATAATTTGTCCAAAAGACTACATTAAAAAAATCCAGTCGGTATATAATATTATAAAATCAGTATGATAGTCAACAAAAATATATAAACACCAAAAATAAATTATCTCGTGAAAAAATATAATTGAAGTGAACAAATTTACTACGATATATAATGACCAAAAAATCCGGTCGAAACGTCAAATAAATAAAGAATTTTTATTTTAAAAACATGGAAACCGACAGGCATCTATAAGTAATAATTATCTTT
The DNA here is from genome assembly GCA_948150685.1 of Rhaphigaster nebulosa. Classification (NCBI taxonomy): domain Eukaryota; kingdom Metazoa; phylum Arthropoda; class Insecta; order Hemiptera; family Pentatomidae; genus Rhaphigaster; species Rhaphigaster nebulosa. The sequence continues at coordinate 101,713,501 of OX411308.1, forward strand.
ATTCGAAAGATTATTTTAAAATATTTGTATGAGCTAATTGGATTTAGGGGATGGAATATTGGCGTTATGCAATCTAATTGAGGGGCCATTGAAGGCGCTGGAACCCGCAGGAGGCCACGACAATGCTGGCTCGGTATCGCAGCGCCTTCAGTGACCTATACAGACAAAACCCTTGTTCCTGGTTTGTAGGGCGCCTGATTGTGCTAAACAAATATGATCTGTAGTGTCTGGCACCGTTAATTATGCACTATCAAGTCATCATGTAAAAAAGGACACACAAAGTGTAATATACATCAGCAGTGTTTATGTAGAAATTATTAGGAATGTCACGTCAAGAAGGTATCAAATATTATTACCAGTTATAGTGTTATTTAGGGTTTAGGATAGCCTAATAAAGGACATAGGTCCTTTACCAATTTACTCGTTAATCTCGGACAAAACTGTTCTGCGGTTATATCAAACTCCAGAATAAAATGAATCCAGAACTAATTCAGTCTGAGACTAAACAGGTAACAGCTATTAATTTTTTGAGTCTCGTAACAGTTATAATTCGATGCAAGTTAAGTTAGGTTCAAGTACAAGACTGTACTAATTCATGACCCTGAATTGAATCAACATCCACTACAGTTAAAGAATCGTTATGTGTTGGTCGACTGTTGGTTAGGGATAAGTATGAAGAGTTTTGATGGTCACATGCCGAGATATTTGTAAGTTATAATATTTTTGATTGGAAAATATGCAGTTTTAAGATATACCGTATATCTGTGAGTTGGATATTCATAAAGCCTAAAGTAGAAAATAGAACTTATTTAGTTTACGTTTTAAAGAATTGGAATACAGAGAGATAGGGTAGTTTCAGTCATTAGTAAAGGGTCTAACGATTGTTCTTTCTTTGCAGCCTCAAGTCGTCAATAAAAATGCCTCCGACGCAATTTTACTGTCTCTGTCAAAGGAACTAGGTTGTTAATAAAATAAACTGGTTGGTAGGTATTTCTTCGCAGATTTGATGGGACGTAACAATAGTCTAATGGTATTTAACAATAATCTAATATACATTTATAAAAAAAAAATTTCTCGATAATAAAGAAACTAAAATAAACGAAAAAACAATAAATAATCCAAGATAATGGAAACATTTCAATGAATCCCTGTATTTACAGAGTACCGGCCATATTTACAGCGTTACAGGGAGAATAGCTGCAGAAAGAAGATGGGCCTGAAATTATACCCTAACGTGATTGATCGACTGTCAAAAGGGAACACCCTTCAAATCCACCCCCTCTCTCTTTTTTCCCTCTTTCTTACATACCGAAAGACTCCCCTGATTGCTTACAGTAACTATAATCACCATAAGTCATTCTTTAAAAATTCCAACCTATGATTGCGTGTGAAAAATATAATTTTTCATCAATCACCTTAAAAATAAATACATAATATAGTCTCAGATCAATCGAATACAATATTGATAATAAATCTGGATTGAAACCTAATGTTACATAAAAGTTGCTTCATAAATGTAGTAATTCAAACAATGTTAGTGCAGATAACAAAACCGTAAGAAAATTCCTAGTCGAGGTTTGTGATTATAACTGTAATAAAAATATAAATATAATAAAAATTAAAAGATTGTTTCAATATCAAATACAGTGAAATAAATAAGTTGTGTGGTTAAATTAACAATTGAAATTATTCAATTGTAATATTACCGTTTATATAATTCGCATAATTTCAATATTACAATGCAGAGTTTTCATTAAGTGTTGAATGGCTTTCAGTTTTTGCCATGCAGGATACTCTGTACATCCCTTATTATATACTTTGCTATGCCAAAGTAGCAAAACACACTCATGAAACTCCTGACAACTGGAATGTATCCATTGGTCAGTTTGTAATTTTGAACGAGCCAAACATAGGTCCCTTCCATAATTCATGTTTCCTAATTAAGGCTTAACAATACAGTTTTATTCTTCAAAATATCGGAAGTAAAGAACTATCTCAAATCATAATATCGCAACAATACAGAATGGAATTATTTGTTGATTATGAATAATATCAAAATGTAATCTACGATTTTAGATGAAATCATTCAAAAAAAATTAAAAAAAAAAAATCAAGCGGATAGGACTAATAGCTTCAGAGAAATAAGTACAGAATGGAAATAAAAGGGTCTTAGTTATTCAGCCGGTTAATTTTAATACTATTAGGAATAAGATAAGTTAATAAAACACTTTTTTTTTTTAAACTAAAATATTGTTATCCTTTGATTCATTCTTTTATTCTTAAATTAACTCATTAGTATAGTCAACATATCAACATGGCATTTAACATATAACAGTGATTTGCAAAGCCCGATTCGTAAAGTTTAAAAAAAATATTAGATTCATATGGCCAGAAAGTCATGTGACTTGTCTTAATATTTTCAGAAAATACCTACTCTAGTTTCGGAAAAAAAAATAAAAAATTGCACATTTTGATTTTAAAACGGTCGCAGTGCCCTTAACTCTCAAAGGACGAGCATGTCCACAGCATGGCTCCCACCCTTTTTTCCATCCATATTTTTCCCTCACTTCCATTCACTGCGCAAACTTTCTTAAAGTCAGGTGTCGACTGAAACTGTGACTCTTATTTTCATTTCTTCTTTGAATATTTCTTAGATTATAATTAAAATCATTAGATAAATAAAATTATTAGAAAAATCTAAAATTATTTGGTATTCTTTTAAATTTAACTGATTATAAGACGTCAGCCTTTCTCAAATTCCATAGAAGCGGGGTTCCATAGAAAATAATTATGAGTTTGTATTAAATATTCCTAGAGTTGGCGTTTTATAAAAAAAAAATGTTTTTTTTTGTTAGTCATTTGTAGTAATTATATTAATAATTATCTAAGTTAAATCAAACTATAGATATTATTTAAAATGTGTTCCTTTAAAAAATTTCAAAATTCAAAACTTCCTTTTACCATTGAAAAAATCATCTTGGGGAAGGATGAGCCTGATCATATGATCACGGTCAATTGTGAGCAAACGGTGAGTCCGATTTTCTTTATTCCTACATGTCCATTAATGAAGAAAATTATACGAAATCTCATTTTTTTTAAGAAATTTTTTTCGCTCGTCCTTGGAGAATTAAAAATTTTGAAAATCTAAACTAGGAATGCCGCTTACGACTAATACTATACTGGATACGATAGATCAGATTTAATCCCAATAACTGAACCCTGAAAGATTTTCGAGAAAACATTCATCACCTTTCTTAACTGTCTATCATTTACACCGAATGTTTTTTAAATAGCTGACCAATTTAGAAGAAAAATAGGTCCTTAGAAATAGGGGCAACGATAGCGACATTAGTGCGGCTTTTTAGAAAAAAACTTTTATGGACTCAGGGAAAACAAAAACGCATAAAGTTCGAGAAAAGAATTTTCGACTGGTTATTATACTTGCTTTTCGAACTAAAAGAGGATAAACAGTGCAATTACATCGTATTTCAGAACGAAGTTAAATAATGAACTATAAATAACCTTATTTGCTAATCTATAAATAGAACAGGGCAGAACTATTAAATCAATAATGTCCTGTGGCTCACTGATCTTATCCGGCAGGCCGCATTATCACTCGCTTCTAGTTTATTAATAACTAATGTAAGACCGTGGCTAACGATGTGCCTGCTGTATTAATAAACTTTTTAACAGTGACGAGATAAGGGGAAAATTATTAATTAGAGCAAGTCATTAATAAAGCTGGGTAGGCTCACACGAGTATGTGGGTTATCTTGTCAACTTGTAGAATAATATCACTAACCTTATTAAACTTAGAATTAATTAATTCGGGAAATAAGGAGTAATAATGATAAGAACCTGCTACTTAAACTGTCACCAATATTTTATCTTAAATATGTATATTTCCTCAGAGTATAATAACTAATAATTATAATTCAAGAAAAAATCATGCTTATCTAATATCGCAATAGTTGTATAATAATTTAAATTAAAAAAAAACTCGGTCGTAATACATGATATCTGACATTTGGGTCAAATGGATTATTTGGTATCACCGAATTCCTTATGACTAATATCATAGGTTGTTAAAAGGATCTAAAGGAAATTTATTTTGTTTAAAGAGGAATGTTGGTACTAAGTAAGTGATAGATTGTTGGAGGTAAAACATGTTAACTAACAAACATGGCCGCCCGACGCAGTCTGTTTCGTATTATTTTTTTAATTTAATTTTTACTTATTATCAAACCTAATACAAGCTGCCGCACTCAAGAGTAATGAGTATTAGGGCTGAAGTACCCATTCACACTGTATGTACAAACTATATACACAATCAAATAAATATAAAGAAAAATAAATTGATAAAATAAAGGACACTGGGGATAAATAAATGTACAAGTTTCGAAGTATTGAAGTAATATTAAAATAATAAATGTTCAAGTATTGAAGAACTTGAATCTAATGTTTTAAATATTAGTAATAGTTCCGAAAAAAGCTCTTTTTTTGATGACAAAGATGAAGTCCAACAGTCTACATAAGACTGTTAACAAATCCAAGTTACTCCTAAAAACGGTACGAAATGATGTCTTACTTCTAAATGTGTTTCGAAGTAAAACATGGTATCTAATGCTGTTAATATGTTTTACACCCACTAGGGTTAATAGTGTACTTTTATTATTTTGATGAGGTTAATGCTAGGAGAAGAACTTTCTTAATGTGTAAAATATGCAGCAGGGAGATTTCTTTCTCGTTTTTTCACTGAGGGGATTTTTAGAGCACACAACAAGGCAACAGGAACTCACGCTTGAATGAAAAACATGGTATTTGCGTGTACACTTCCTCTATTATTAGTTTTTATATCCACAAAAAAAATAAAATAATAAATAGCAGATAATTTTCATAAAAACAAAATAATTGTGTAACATAACTATGTGTTTTTTTAGAGAGGAAAGTAATGAATATTGCCCCCGAAACTGAACAACCCATTTCCCAAAAGTTTTCATTTTGGTAGTTACCAGGTTTTACGCCCGAGGCACTCGAGAGTGCCTCAATAATCAAATATTTACACTATTAGTATAAAAGGATGTTAAAATATACTAAAGACAAATGGTACAAAATAGGTTAGCTATAGAGTGTACTTAAAAGGAAACTTGAAATAAGTATAGCAGATTGGAATCAGGGTATTGTTAAAGAATTAAAAAGACAATAGGAAAGATCCTTTCAATTTAAAGCAGCACTTCGATTCTAGTGAATAGAAATAGTTCATAACGAACCTTCCGAGAAAGCTATGTAAGAGGCTTTTTTAGGCTGGAGCTCATGGAAGATAATAAATGAATGAATGATCTTAGACCATTAAGGTGCTTCTGAGAAAGAGCAGTTACGTTGCTATACCGATGACATAAACGATATTTAACAATGGTCCTTTTACAAATTAATTATAATTTTAATCATTATCTTTTATCTTGCGCATTAATGGCTTCCTACGAGAATAATTTCCAACGGATTTAATCGGTTTAAAACTTTTCAACTACTGTACAAGAGCTATGATTTCGAAGCCATATTTATACGACTATCATATGTTCAATACATGCAAATTTTCAATGAATATAACGATTTAAAACCAAAAGTTTATATAGCTTCAATATAACTATAAAGCTTCAATATATGCTTAGAGTTATCATGAAAATAACTTTCAGCTTTGTCTGACACTGCTAATAAAATTATATTTCTTTTTTTAAATATATTTTTGTTACTATGCGGTAACATTTATAATATATAGTTAAATAAATTATTGATACCATAAAAAAATCATTTATGAATACTGAGACCTATGTTATGCTAACGATTTTAAAAAAAGTTGTGTTTATCTTTTCTGGTCAATAGGTCTCCAGGTTTAAATTTAAAAAATATAAATTATTAGGTATCACATAAATTTATTTGAGGTTCGTTTCAAATTTTGTTAAAGTTTCAAACGTCATGTACATTTTTTTCTAATTATAAATCGTTTTTTCACTACATCATTGGCCAAAATATATTTTTCAAAATACAGAAAAATAAAATAGATTTATAATATGATACAAAAACCATTACACCAAAAAAAAAAAAAATTATCTACAAATAGGCGAATTTTGGATGGCTCTTAAAAACAATCAGTTCTTCCAATAACTAAAAATGTAATCGAAGAACATTATATAATATGCGGTTTGATAAAAAATGTTTTAGCCAATGACCTACGCCAACTGTATTTATAATTTGAACAATTTTAAATAAATTATGAAAATTACCATATCATCATCACCACGTGCAAATATCGAATGTGAAAACAGTGACTTTTCAAAAGACCAAAAAAGAGCTTTACATTTTACTTTTAACTTCTCCATTGCGAATAATTTGTTGTATCTCTTGGCCTTTTACATCTCTGTGTCCTCGATTTTTGTCAATAAGATTATATTATGCAAATATGTATTATGCATTTCCAAAAATTCATTTTTTAAATTCGTTATTTTTACGATGTGGCGACGATATGTTTGGTTGAAACGTCAAACTAATATGTGCAATAATATTTTACAAATTTCTGATTTAAATGTTGACTCCGTTAGGCCAAATGAAAAACACAATTTCCTCTTTAATTATAATTATTTGAATTAATAATTATTGATATAGGAACTAATGTATCTAAATAATACATAAAAGGTTTCTCTGATTACACTAGTAATCTTATATATATATATATATATATATATATATATATATATATATTGAAGCTATACTAAAATTTTGTTTGAAATCGTCAAATTCATATTAAGGTCTTCTATTTGTAAAATCAAGTCAGTGGTAAGCAAGCCAGAAGGATAAAATAAGGCGTAGTGTGATGTGTTCCCAATGTAATAGTCTCTATTATACTTGTAGTAAATAAAAATTATTGTTAGCACACAGCTATTGGCCAGATTAATTCAACGTTTCAGTAATTTTGGGGTGATTCCTTTAAGATTAAAGGAGGACTTTTTTGTATGATTTGGGTAAGGAGAATAAATTGGGATCGAAGTAGAATATCTTATCAGAGAAATAATATCATAGTATAACTTGGAAAAATGATGAATTATTAACGCATAACTTATTATGCATTACTTATAATTAATTTAATTAATTTTTATAATTTAATTAATTTAATTACTTATAATTATGCATAACTTATAAGCATTACTTATTTTTCACTTGGTAGACACAAACAAACGAATTCTAGCTAGTCTAGTTTTCTCGACAAGGCTGCATTCGAAAACGGTAAGAGAAGGAGAGTGAAAAATGAAATGAGGAAGGCTGGTTGAACATCGTCGAGCAGGATTTGTACTATCAACGAGTCATCAATGTGTAGCTTGGGTCAGTAGAAGTCCTGTGAGAGCTGTGATTGACCATTATTTGATGGTATGATGGTCCATAATCAACATAATGAGATGGAATGATTAGGATTGATGCGGTAACGACGTGGGAGCCCATAATCATGCCCAAAGACATGGAGATCGATAATCATATCGTATCTTGTGGTAAGGGATAGAATTTGAGTCTTTACCATAGAATACGTAAGTCATAGGATAGCATTTATAGCTTTTTATATATGATATTATTTACGCCATATATAATAGCTATAAATATTCATTTGTTAACAACTATTAAACAAAATGTAGTAACATAAAACATTAGGCTTGACCTGGGATGAGATATCAAGTCCTTCTTTTATATCTGTTTAGTTCCCAGAGAAACATTCTCTTAAACATTTCATAAATACGCATCGACTACTTGTTACTGTGGAGGTGCTAATTAAGCTCTCCTCCAAAAAAAAATCGATTGTATTTGTCACTACCATGTCTAGAGCAACATTTTGCAGCTGGCTACCCTCATTTATTTGTCTAGACTCCTTCTTCCACCAGTATGCCAGTTAATCTAAACCTTTCGGGTACCGCTGTTGAAAGTAAGTGTTCGTAAGCTGGAAATGACTTAAATATGTTCATAGGCGTCAGATAATAGTAAGCTAAGTTTTCCCCGTTTAAAGTGGTGAGCCAAGGTGGAGAGTAGGGTCTAATATCAAATAAATATTTGAATTTATTCGAATAATACATGGTTTTCAACTTACAAGGAAAAATAAAAAAAAATTTGTGTGCCTTTTTTTTTCTACTTTCAGAAAAAAATCGATGTTAACAAAGTTGAAATTCGTCATCAGTACCATGAAATACATTAATGATCAAATTTTCAGAACTTCTTCAAAACTTTTCTACGGAATCTATACTATTTCTCAATAATTAATTTAAACATTTCGCCTCATAATTTCGATTCACGTGTGTTTCAAAACGGTGCGTCAAAATAAAAATATCTTCAGAATCCAAATTGTAGGTAATCTATTCTTCTTTAATTCAGTATAAAATAAATATTATTATTTATTCGAATAAAACTTGGCTTCCACGTATGAAAAATAAAAAGAAACCAAAAACAAATGTATAATTTCAGGTATAACAAGTTGCTATAACAAATATCATACAAAACATAAATGAATATATTTTCAGAATTTTTCCAAAACTTTTGGAAAAGATTTATTTTGATACAAGAATGACATAGCAGTCTCCGTTACATTTTTGTAAATAAAGTAATTGCCAACACAACACTGTGCTCTGTATTCATAAATTGTTGATAAAAGGAATCTTTGAAGTGATATCTCAATGTTCTTCCAGATGAATAGATTTATTGTTAGCAAATTTATCAATTTCAGTTATCATGGATATTATTCATATAATAATACATAAAAGTGTACCGAAGGGCGGCTTTATCGCAGGCGTCCGGAGTGTCTACAGCCGGGAGGTTGTCGGTGCCGAGGTCCACCGCCTCAAGGGCTGCGTCATCCGGACCCTCCCGCCCGTACTCGCCTTTCTTGCCGCTCGACCGCCGGACGATAGTCAACGACCCCTGCTGCCCTTCTGCAACAACAAAATACAGCATAAGAATTATAAAAATTATTGAATTATTGAAAATTATTGAAATAAATAAGCACAATCGTAAAATTAAATTAGATGTAACAATCATAAACCTGGATGCAAAATCAGTGAACTAGGATGATTGTTTAATGCAGAGCTCAATATATTGAGTTTAAGAAATATAGCGAATCAATAAGGAGAACAGTATTGTACAAGATAGACAGTCATTTCTTAAACTTAAAAATCGGGGATGCATGAGAAATATCTTAATTATATCAAGTTATATTGTGACGCTTTAGCCAACATTAAGCATTTAAATGTCCTTTACAAAGACTTTGAAACTAAGTGTGAAGATGAACTGAAAATAGAAATACCTTAGCGGATTATCAATCGCTACCTTGACATTGAAGAAACGGATGAAGAACTGATCGAAATAATCACCACCAAAGAACTTAAGGTGCAGTTTAGAAAGGGGTATAAGCAACTCTGGCTTCAGAGAAAATACCTGCTACATATCTTGCAGGATATAATGCATTATGGACTATAGTGAGAAAGTTTTTTTTTTTTTTTTTATAGCTTTTCCATCTTCATACCTTGTGGATGGGGATTCAATCAGTCGCCAAGGAGATTTAAGATTAAAAATCTGAGTAAATTGAAGCCAAATATTGAAATTCGCTATTCCATTAAATTAATTTTGTTTTGTACATTTATTTAATGTAAAAATGTTACTAGATTTGCTTTTTCTGTATTTATATATATATATATATATATATATATATATATATATATATATATATATATATATATATATAATGTTATTTGGAAGAGAAAACGTTGAATGTGTTGCCTGCTAAATGGTAATACGCTCACGCATTTTTCAAAAACCGTCCTTTTGTAAGCTGGTTGATGAAACCATATGTTTAATTTATATGTTTTTCATTTAATGTATTAGATATGGTGAAATATGTTGCAAAAACATTGTAGAAGAAAATTATTGTTAATCAACTGGTTTTGAATAATTTTGTATACAATTGTAATTTTGAATGTCATTTATATTTTTTTATATTTATCTTAATAAATATATGGTTTTTAGTATTGGATTAACCCCATCTGATTTCAAAGATTACATATATATCTACTCTACAAGGAATAATTAAGATTTAATAAATGTTGATTTTGTTTGCGATATCATTTTGTTCACTTTCTGGTATGCAAGAGAGATTCATTCCTTATCATATCCACAGACCTGGGATTTCTAAAGGAAAGTACAGCATATAAAAGTCACGAGAAGTGAACCGCCGGAATGTCTGTAGGCTATGTTTATTTAGCGAGGTGTCAATCAGAGGACGTACAAAGACACCGCCCTTTTATCTAAGTCCGTTCACGGTCAGTAGATACCTAAGGCGTCCGCTCAAAGGGCTTTAGGGCCTTATATGTCAGGCGTCAGCGAAGATGAATGCTGTATCAACAGTCACAGTTCATTCTCATATAATGCCAAGCTGCTTATTTAGAATAATTCTATAGATAGTTGAAAGTCTAAACGGAGGAATGGCCTTTTAAGATATTTTCTGAATATGTATTTAGCGCTATTGTTTACGGAATACTAAAACGTTAAGTATAAAATTAACTGTGAATTTAAATAGATGTATGCAATTTATATGTTTTCCCGTTCTTCTTTTTATAACATTGTTGGTATTTAAAATATTACCAAATTCAAGCTCCCATAAACATAGAAATAGTTACTAATTTTAATAATTAATATAATCCGTTTATCACCAGCAAAATGGGAATCTAAATGCTGTTAAAACTGTCGTATATCAGTTATAAAATATTTTTAGAGGTTGAGGTACCTAAAAGAATTATACGAAATGCAATAAAATTCTCTAAAAAAAAACAAAAAAAAAATTATCTAAATCGGATTAGTTTTAGCAAAGATATATAAGAAGAAGTCTAGACTCTAGATGGAAAACCAAGTGTGTCTGAAGATGCGCCCGTACCTCTTCCTACCACGTCCCCATCCTGTTCTCTAGAATACGCTCTGCACTAATTTAATGAAATAATATAAAAGTTAAAATTATTAACTTAATAATTTCTACTTTTATATTATTTAATGAAAACTAAATGTATCTATGGAAACTTTTAAAATTTATTTTCAGTTTGACAAACCAAAAATATATAGTGCACAAAATTTTCATACTGTAATTTTTAAAAATAACAAACAATCGTTTAATTAACAAAGTCGATGATCGTGGAAGCCTTAGAAATAACATTATTAAACATAGATGTACAGTTGACATTATATAAATAATGAGCTATAGACTACTAAATAGAGGTAGACTGCTATAGATATTATACTAAACTTAAAACTAGGCTTAAAGCTAAGATAGAGTTCTCACAATTTCTTCCTTCTTTCTTACATTCTAGTACTGATTCTTATTCTAATCCTACATTCTAATACTACATTCTAATACTTATTTTATACTGATTGATCAGTCCATTTCAGTTAGGCTTTTATACATACAATAAGAGAAGGGATGATTAAGGAAATAAAACTTGTTTTAACGCTGATAACCAGGAAGCATAACAATAACTTCCTGAGATATAAACCCTATTTAATTTAATAACTAATACTTCCTGGGTCAATGGCATTTGCTAACTGTTTTATTGTACTTTTGTGGGAGAAGACGTGAAGAAGTAGATGCTGTTGAGAATATTTCAAGTATTTATGTGAATTCCTTTATATTATTTTTAAAAACGGAAATATTATTGTGATGAAGAAAGTTGTGTGATGCACACAACGCATCAGATTTTTATGCTTTAGATTCCATAAATTGCTTGTGGGAGGGGGGTCCGTCACAATAACGGTTTTAATCACAGGGGAAAATACAAAACATAATACCTATTCTACTTCATTTAATTAAAAAAAAACATGGGAAATACAATAGATTGCATCAAACAATAGCTGTACAAACATAGTTAAATACAATGACAATAAAGATTATAATAACCCGTATTTTTTATGGTTATAAAAGCTATTAACTCCTTACATACAAAATAACCTTTAAAATAATCTATAAAATGTATACGTTAAAATAATCTAGCACTAGCAGTTGTTATTATTAATAGTTTAAACGACATTAACAGTTTGCCCATATATATTTTGAGGTGATGACAAACACCATTTATAGAGATACTGATTTTTTTTATACAAAAACCCTTATAAGACGTTTCTAAGTTGTATCCTTTAGATAAAATCCGCAAATCAAACTTATCCCCATCCCCTCCTGTAGTTCGTAATAAAAAATTCCAACATAAGAGAACGCTAATAGTTTGCAATTAATTGCTAATAGTCCATGACACATCATTTAATCACTATCAAAATTTATACTTATCTATGAAAAACATAAAACAGGTTTTTCAACGGTATAAACCTTCCCAAAATAATCACAACTTTGAGATCAGGAAAGAAAGAGGCTATAACTAAACTGATAAGATTTTCTCATTAGGAATTAAAGCCTTTACATCTGAACAGGGGTTTTGAGAATCCGAACCCCACCACTTCATCTTCTTCCTGATCAAAGAAACAAAGAGATCGTCTTGGTCATTGTTTGATCTGGTTCTTTCAAATCATGAACCATGCTTAGTTACACTAAGAATTGCTTTTTGTTTGATTGGATAAATTTATTTATAAAATATCACTATGTAACAACTTTAGAAGAAATTTCCATCCATGCCAAGCACACGCTTCCTATTTATTAAATCCAAAAATCATACTTTTTCTTTTAATTATATTTTCTATTTTAAACAATTTATTTAATTTTTTAGAGATACTGACAAATTCTGCTCACATAGATATATCATAAGAATCATTCCTAATATTTTACTAAAATGTTTTGATAATTCTAATATTTTATGACTATAAAATAATTCTAATATGCCAATGAAATATGACAATAATCAGCAATTAATAACCCATTTATTGGATCCCGAACTCTTCAATTCGTATATATATATATATATATATTATATATATATATATATATATATATATAATATATATATATATATTATTCGATATATGGAATACCATTACAAATGGCATCAAAACTGGCGGATTAAAACTAAATCCCAATTACCATCACCTTTACCCTTTGTCATAAACCTACAACCATCCTGTCCTACAGGGTCCCTTAATAATAGTCCGCTTATTCCAGTGGAACAGTTGCCCTATCAAGTGACTTCGGACAAGAGACTTCATTTAAAAATTCGTCATTATCCACTACTTATTCTCTTATCCATTCCTTGCAACATGAAATGTTTGATAAATTCCTTAATGTATCGAGATAAAACTCTCCCTAATCACCATTAAAATTGCAGTAAATGACTTTTGGCCATTTTTAAAATTCATATTAAAAAAAAAGAACAAAATTTTCAAGATTGAAATTTCTACAGCAAGTAGCACAATGATAAAACTATAGGAATAAAACAAGTTGTCTTTTTTCTCAATACACTTTTACAGCGCTAAAAAATATCTTTTTATAGTTTTGAATCTGTTAACCACTTTCTTAACCACTGAGGTGATGCATTGTAAAGGACAAAAATGGAGAGAAGACCATTATAATTTTAATTTTTTTTTTCGTTTAGATATCTGCAAAATTAACAAATATCAGAGGCATTTTCGTAAAACTTACAGCTAAAAAAATAAATCAATAAATAAATAAATATATATATATATATATATATATATATATATATATATATATATATATATATATATATATGTATATAAATATATATAATATATATATATATATTATATATAATATATATATATGTATATAAATATATATAATATATATATATAAACTACGTAAAAAGTTTGCCATTGATAGAGATGAATTTATGATAAGTGGTCAGCCATCTTTGCAGCTTTGTGTTTTGCAGTGCAAATTGACATTTTAGTAAATAGTTATTTTAGAACCGTCGAGAATTTTGAATTAAAATAATAATAAAATTTTCGACAAAAAAATTCCTTTTTGCTAGTAGACGCCCTCATTTGTATTATATGAAATCCTCATAGTAGTCGATTCCACAATGATCCCAATCATGAGTCTTGTGATAAAAGTGGAGTCCACAATTCGATTCAGAGTGTTCAGCTATTGGGAAAACCTATTATACCTAAAGTAAACCTATTATACCTAAAGTAAACCTATTATACACACACCTTGGAGTGTGTTGAGAGGCGGAACTACAGTGTAGGGATTAGCCGGTAGGCAACCAAGCCATTGTCATAACTGATACAATAGTTAATCCGGTTCTCTAGGATAGAACAACAAAGTTCAAAGATTAGATTATAATTCTGTTCGAACATAAAAATAAAGCTAGTAATAAGCAAGGGAATCGACAAATATTCAACTATTACTGCAGTGTATTACTTATCTACCATTATTAGGTAAGAAAAGTATTGTAATTGGTTGAAATTTTCAAAGTGCACTTTTCAACGGGTCTAAGGCGCTTTTTAACGGCGTTTCATAGTCCCTCAGCCCAAAAAACATTTTCGGCCATTGATCTGTGTGTGTGTGTGTGTCTGTGACATGATTATCTCTTGAACAGGTAGACCGATTTTGTTATGCAGTGTTTTGTCCTCCAATGCCTGCGTACCAAATCGGGCACCCTGTGTGCAATATCCGAAAAACGTGTTTTCCTTTTGCCTGCAAAACGGCTCTAACGATTTTGATGAAACTTGTCTAACGTCTTCTCCTTAACACCCTCTATCAATTCATACATAAAGTACATCCTCGAGAAAAAAAGTTAAGGAGAAAAAAATTAGTTGAGTATAACACATTTTGCATATAGCCATTTGAAGAGCAATTTAATTTCCTACAAAATAAAAAAATCCGCGAGCAGTAGAACTCCGTCACTAAAGTCGTATTTTCCCGTTAAAAAAAGATAAAAATGGAGGAGTAAGAAAAAAATTGAGACACACAAAAGACAGTCTACTAGCATACCGAAAATTACATATGAAATGACAATTTACCGAAAATGACATCTCCAAAATCGTGCTCTAGGTGTTATGAAACGGATAGAAATCGCAGTCCCGCCGCTCACCGCCGACCTTCGACCCACTGCAATAGTCTATTTTTTTCGGAGAAAAAACGACTGATAAGGCATTAAAACAGTTGAAATAACCATATCTTTGCTAATACCCGTCCGATTTCGATGAAACTTCTTTTGTTTTATAGGTAATTTAATTTCCTTTTGAATGCAACAACTTGGAGAGGCTTTAATGGTGCGCAAATGTTTTTAAAAATCCGAAAACCCAGGGGAATGGGGAGACCAAGTCGAGACCCCTAAAGGATACTTCCCCGACACCAACTCAATTCACATACAAATTGTCAGCCCTATAAACTAATATGGTGGAGATGTAGCGATGCGCAAAACTTAAAAAACGCCGAAATTTCAGGTAAACATACCGAAATTTTGACTGGAATTTACCCATTCTTTAATGGTATCGTTCTGCCTTGAAGAAAGCCCTACATATCGAATTTCAGCTCATTTGACTCAAAGGGGGCCGATGGAGGTGCTCAAATGTAGCGGGAAAAAATATATGGTATGGATAAATATATATCAGACATCTCAACAATTTTCCAAAATCGTGCTCTAGGGGTTATGAAACGGATAGAAATCGCAGTCCTGCCGCTCACCGCCGACCTTCGACCCACTGCAATAGTCTATTTTTTTCAGAGAAAAAACGACTAAAAAGAATCATCGACCATTATTAGTAACGATAGAGCATATGGAAATGCTTACACATGCTTTTACGTTCCTACAGCTACTTGGTAGGGTAAGAATTGAAATCGGGTAAAATGTTCGATTTCAACAGGTTTATGTGTTTCATAGCCAACTGAACCCAAATAATCCATTTTTAATATTTTTTTTTATCAGATGATTATTTGACTATTTAAATGGTAATTATAATGCGTAAAAAAAAAAAAAAATCATAGAAGTCGGACCATTATTAGCAAAGATATAGTCTATGAACTTTATAGCCACGATTATAAAGTATTTTGTGTATGTTCCTATGGAAACTCAATTAATTATTTTTAGTTTTTCGAATGACAAGAAACTATCATTTCAAACATTTCAGACGCTCATTTCAAAGATAATTAAATTGTCTACAAAGATAAAAAAAAATTATAACTGGACCAATATTATAATTGTGCTAAGATACAGCAAAGAGGATGGACTCAAACCCTGAATAGATTAAGCCATATTGGAGGCACTTTGTGGGGCCTCAGGTTCCCTGCAACTATGATTATTTGATTATTATGAATCCTGCGGTACGCTTCTCCAGCCAGGACTCGAAATTTCTCGTAACAACAGAAGGGACGGTTGGCGACAATACAGAGAATGGCTCTGCTGCAGATGACCAAGGCTGTTGATCATAAGACAGTGCAGGTCTTAGCGGGAGGGGTACCTCTCGATCTTCTCCTGCAAGAAGAGCAGACGAAGTATGATTTCAAGAATGGAGGCATACTTAACAGGTCTTCCGGAGAATCTCCGAGGGATTGCGGAATATCCAAGGGAATGGGAAAAGATAATAAGAGAAGACACCATAGAGGAATGGAATCAGTGGTGGGTAACTACTCAGAAAGAAGCTACCTTGAGAAAAGATTTTTCCAACGTCCATTCACGATTGAAGGCCAAATGGATCCTCCTGTAGTAAGTAATCCTGGATTACTGGATGTCGCAATTTCTCACTGGTCATGGGGGATTCCGTGCCAAGATCCATGACTTCGGTAAGGGCATTAATCCTCTATGCCACAATTGTGTAGTTGAGGAAACTGCTGAGCACATCGTCATCACCTGCACCGCGTTTGAGGTAATAAGAACCAAAATACGGAGGAAAACCGGCCAGATGTGTTGTTTTCGAGTTATAAAATAACAAAGTTAAACCAGGTTCCATACGATCATAATACTTTTTTAAAAATGGCTACAAAGTTGAATTCAATAGGCTGTATCCCCACTAATACTGCTCCAATTTCAATTATTTTTGTTTCGTTTTGTAGAGAATCTGATTAACGTATAAAATATGTAAAACGATTTTTGGATTCTACGTAACTAAAAATGTAATATATTGAGGGGGGATAATTTTTTTCTTGGTCCGATTTCTTTTGATTTAAATTACCTTTCATCTTGTATCACCTTTCTTCGGTCCTAAACATAGAGCGAACGCTATATTTCCTAAATTTTAGCGATAATCCAATAATGTTTTTATGAAAGGTTAGATATAATATCATTATAATGTTGGCATTGAGGTCACCTTGGCAACCATTGGTGCAAATTCTGGCTTTTAATTAAAATTAATAATAATTTAAGGTAGATTCGGACAACTAAGTAAAAATCTCTTTCAAACGGTACCTCTCTCTTGTCAATCGATTTAGTACTTCTCCTGAAAAAGGGATCTTTCCAACAGAAATAATATATGAGATTGACATAACCCAACAAATATAAATTTCAAATTATCTAGGCAAACGGAGCGAACATTGAAAGAACGCCTGTTTGCAAATAAATAATTCCATTTAATGAGTATTTATTATACATAGCTCATTAAAATAAATTAAATACACATCTATGATTATGCGTTAGTATACATTTGTCTTCAATACTTGAGGAAGAAATTAAAAATAATTTGAAAAAAATAAAATAAAAGTAATAAAAGCAGTAGTCCTAGGTTGGCCCAGCTCATAGTAAGCGATTTTGTGGGGTGTTAATATGTTCCTTATTAGTACTCGTAAAAAAAACAATAGTTTAAATATAAAATGTATTGATGTTCAGTATTGTATTGTACATTATACAATATTGTATATAATGTACAGTGTGTCAGATGTTTTCATGCCTCTGCATGCTTATAAGAGTAATACGATACACAACTATAGTGCATTGTCATCTGCTGGTTGTGACTGTAGTGCATCATAATTATCTGCATCATAGTGATCTATATTATCCTTTATATTACGAATTATCATAATTTATTTCAGTAAAGTATTGTAAATAGCTTTCGCAGGCAATTATTTGAGGTTTTCGCGTTAGTTTGTTGTGTTAAATGTAGATTAAATATAATCTTTGCTGGCATTTAAAAGGGAAAAACTGATGAACTAATATTTGTGCCCTACTAAGCAACCTATTCCAACACCGTTTATATAAAGCTATTACAATATACCAACTTTTTTTTTCAATGAATACATTTATCAATGTATCAGGTCCAAAAACATAATTTATCATAAAATTTATATTTTCTATCTTTGGCCTCGGCCCCTCTCATACTCTCTTCATTTTCAGGTAAATTACGCCGATATTGTTTTGGACAAAGACCGCTACTAATTAAAATGTTCATCAATTTTTAGCTGAGTACTATCCGTTATGAACGGGCTAATGACGGACAGCTTTGTAGTAATTTTTTTTTTTTTTGGAGGTGGTCATGACGAGAGTAAAAATTATAAGAAAATATTTAATACATACCGCCGTTTCGGCTCAATTCGTGGGCTTTCTTTAGTGTAAATAAAAAACGAATCTCTAGCAACAATGATGAATGCCCACGGACAAACCAACCAAAACTCTGCTTCGCTTCCTGTCTCCTCATTTTTATTCAACCTGAAGATGACCTTCAAAGAAACCCGAAACTTTGGCATATATTTAATAGATCTGCACTATTTTTGGTTAAGGTACCGATTTTTGTAGATCTAGAACTCTGATTTCGTTACTCCGATGATTGCCTAAAACTTAGGCCGAACCGTCGGCAAAAAATTTAAAATAAGTTTACACTTATATGTGTGTTTTATTTTTTAACTGCACCCCCTAACCAACTTCTTCCTGTGTTTTTGGTTGATTTTGACCAACACACTGACCATATTCTTCTGCATTAATGTTTATTCGAATAAATAATAGAAACGATTATGTCTCTATATTTTATTTTTATACAAAAGTTTAAACTATTCACGCTACCTCCTAAACTTTCAGATGTTTCGCACCGCTGCCCTCGATCACCGCTCGACGATATTCACTAGAGCCACGTGACAGCAGTGTGACTCTGTTAATTATTCAGCTCGAGTCCCTGCCAATCCTTACCGACAGTTTGCCAATTCCACTCTGGTTTAAATATTCAAGGTACCAGTGATTACTATCCCTCTGCATAAATGTACTAACAGGGTCATGATTGGGTCTTGATCTAAGTTAATGCTAAGCTCGATTAAGCACATAAATCATTGAAACAAGCATAGGATAATCGCAAGAGAATCAACGCATGCAATCTAAAAAGTTGCTATAACAGATTGTTATAGTTCTAACTAGAAAGATAGTTTCGACATGAATATTACTTCGATTATTTTTTCGTTGAATAATAGCACAATATTTTGTACTTCGTTTTTCTATTACATTCTCCCGCGATATGGACTCCTTTTTGAACATGATAATTGTTCTAAGTTATTAATGACTAAAAATTTTCTTTGAACATCTGGAATAGAGCCATAATTAGCAACAATAAAATGATGTAAACACAATTTTTGTATTTAGTAGAGACAGAATCACAATTCATAACCTGTAAATTTGCAATGGCTTAAAAAATATAGTGTTAGGAATTTTACTTATAAAAGTTTATCTAACGATTTGAAGATTACACTTAAAATTAGTGAAAAATAAACCTATCTTATGGGTTCATAATTAAACAAATACGAAAACTAATTATAAATAAAATCAAAACAACTTATTAACTAACTTGTTCAGTGTCCTTAAACACTTTGAAATCATTCTAAACTTTCCATCCAGCCGAAATGGGATAGTAAACGTATCTAATCTAATCGTATATCATTTCATCAATTGATTCGTATATCATTCAATTGTATGTCCTACAACTTATTAACTAATTTGTTTAGTGCCCTCTGAAATCATTCTTACGTTTCCATTCAGCCTAGATAGGACAGTAAACGTATCTAATATAATCGCATACACAGAAATGTGCTGGTGTACGTCATCATCTATTGTGCTGATTGGGTTTACCTAATATTTGAGGGCTGATTCCTTTTTGAGATGATAGGAGTTCATTAAAATTAAAATTTCTGACTAAAAATTTTTAGTTGTTACCCTTTCATTCTGTATGTGCAATGTGTTATGATGAAAGAATTGTGTATATCTCCAAATAACTATTAATTTTCAACAGCGACTAGACGGATATAGAATCCCTAACAGCTGACTATATCCGAACTAGAGACACCCTAGACACTTATTCGACTGACCTTTCATATCATTTGCTCATTTCAATAGTAGATTGCACGTTTGTAACAAACGAATCATAGCATTCTATACTGTTATTATCATTGCCTTTGTTTATTTTTAAGAAAATATAGATTATACATATGATTTATATTAAAATTGAAAATTACCTAAATTAAGGTCGAAACGTAAATAAAATGTTATTTTAAATTTTCATAAAATTTTAATTTTTAATCTAGAGAGTTCTTACGAAAAGATCATTTTTTTTCTATATCTACTAATATTAGTAAACAATATAGAGCAATTAAGGAATTTTAAATAACTGGGTGCTCACCTTAACGAAAATGGTGATAGTTAACACCTTGAAAATACCTTAATGATAGATGGTGAAATGAAAGAAAAAATAAAAGCTGCCAGTGGGCGTTTTAATTTCCTCAAGAAAGGTTTTATCGGGAAGAAAGAAGTGTCAAAAAACACAAAGAACGCAGTAAAAAAACACCTTCATACCAATTCTCAGATATTCAAGTGAATCTTGTACTCTCACCACAAAGCACAAGAGCCAACTTCAAGCCATACGGTATTTAAGAAGAATGGAGGTGGAGACAAGAAGAGACGGAGTGCAAAATATAACAAGAATGTCAAATTAGGGACTTAGACCAGTTGAAGTATAAAGTGATATTATCGAAGAATATCAGCTGAGATGGTTCGTCCATGTTTCTAGAATGACAGAAAACAGAGTGACAAGGGTCTTATACGAGACAAAGGTGGAAGGGCAGAGATCGAGGAGAAGACCAAAGAAGTCATGGGAAGGCGCAATGAGGCCTTTGACAGAAGAGGGTTGGAATGGGGAAGGAGAAGACAGATGGTTCAGGAGAGAAATTCCAGGTAAAAGCTCTATCGAAGAGATCCTCACAGTGTTAAGCGGTAGAAGAGGAAAATATTAAATAAATAAACTAATACTGTATTAGCATCAGATTTATGGTTATTCATCTGTCCTTTTATTAGTAATTTGCGTAACTGAATTTTAAATATTTTATTTATTACGATTTATTAACTTTATGATTGTTCATATTTTATAAATCGTTCTGCCATAATGCACTACTATGGTTGATTTTTTTTAAAATAGTATTATCAAGAAATGTGGTTCTAATTTAGAACATTTCTTAAAAGTTATGTTGATAATTTTAGTAGAATATTGTTTTTTAAGTGACGGTTGGTAAACTTTAAACTAAGAATTTAAGAGACTCTATTAAACTGTCATCATCAGGAAAAAATATCGATTTAAGAATCATCGAGAATAATAAATTACCAAAGTGAAATATTTGTTTGGAAGAAAGATGAAGCAGATAATAAATGGAAACCAAAAAACCTGTACGATAAACAGAATCTATGCTGTAACGTTGCGGAGATGGAAGAAAGTCTTGTGGTAAGTAAGTCTTGTGGTCAGGACTAGCGAGCAGAACACGTAGTAATGATGCTGAACCGGCAGGGGAGACCCTGGAGTGTAACATTAAGTCTGATCATGTCAATTTGTGCTTCGAGTTCTGCGGAGAGAAATAGCAAGGGTTCTTCTTCTTTCTGACTCTCGCGTAGAGTCTTGGTTAGCTAAGCGTCATTATTATTTCCTACCCTGTTTCCTTATTTATAATTGAAAATAATTTGGCTCTGAAAGATACCAACGATGCCAATAAAAACAGCTATCTGCGCCATATTGAAAATTATAGCCAATAGATAGACTTTTATATATTCAGGAGTAGTTCAATTCATTAGCACATTATAGGAGATACAAAAACTTATACAATCAATAGTAATTATCAGTAACTTATTAACTAGTATGAAACATAAAAAAGAAGTCAGCATTAAATAAAAAGGTCTCCAAGTTTAACTAACAAAATAAATAATTAAAACAATATAGGCTTGCTAAAGCAATTACAGATAAACAACGCTAATATCAATACAAGTCCGGCTGGCGGCCAAGAATAAAATAGTGGTTCCTGTTTATTAAATGCAGACGTTTTGACCCATATTTTAGGTATTCATCAGGATACCTCAACCATAGACCATTAGGAAGATCAGTGACTTCCAGTAAACAGAATCATATTCTTGATTCACAATACGTACTGTCAACCATCCAATCCACACACAAAAAAGGTAATATTAATTGATGTATTAATTGAGGTATTACAACCAAAACATTAGTTTTTCAGAATACATCAAAGAAAAAATACGAACTTTAAAAGATAATTGCTTTTTTGTAAAATAAAAAGAGGTAAATTGCTCAGTTTGGTAAAAATCTGCCACTGAAAAATTCACTATTTCCGTATAACGAATGATGATTTTATATTACTTATAATACTGTGATCATGGCCTTAAATATTCAAATTAAATTTCAATTTACTATGGGATCCCAAGCTATAGTAAGTAATACAAATACATAAAAGAAATATAAAAACGTTATTCGTGATCCAGAAATAGTAAATTTTGGAATATAGGTAATAGAATAGTAAAATAATAGAATTGTATAGCGATCTGGAGGGTCAATTGAATTATATGTAATGAAAATGATATTATTTTTCGGAATGATGGATTTAAACAGTTTTTTTTGAATTCTAAACTGGTATTAAATTTGATTTTAGCATTTTGAAAAACACTTTTATTCAAATTTTTTAATCAAAAAAGAACCAGCGTCATCAGCAAAAAAACCTCAATTTTTATTTTGTAATCAGACATTTTTACACAAACCTTCTAGGTAATGCAATACCTGTTTATATGTATGAAAAGAAGAAACTTTCCAATTTTCAAAGGGTTCAAGAATATCAAAATTGGATGAACTGAAGACGAGATACAGAGCTTCAAATCGAAATGTAATTTCGGGGCTTTAAAAATTCTGAACCTCTTCAGAATTAAACATTGTTTTTTGTTTTCAATGATATTTTCAACATAAAGGTTTTTTGCTGGGCTAAATCAAAATCTGCCATAATTTTTGGAATGAAAAAATCTATAAGGCTGTTTGATTAAGTAATCTAAACATTTTTTTTTCAATTTATTTGACCAAAAGGTAATTATTTTATTTATTATTGCAAGTTTTTATTTTTCCTTCGATGTATTATGAAAAGCAAACGTTTAAGAGGAAATACCACGTCGATATCATTTTCCAAACTCAAGATATAAAATAAAGAAGTTTCAGCGTATTTTATTTATTTTTCTCTGTTCCTAGGACATTGGAACGAACGCACAGTGGAACGGCTAATGGAAAAACCGCGACATTAACAAAAAACAATTCTTTTTTTTTTTCATTAATTTTTGTATTAACTCGTTCTTAAAACCTTACAGAATATTTACTCACTATAGACTTTGAAAAATTATCAATGAACTAATATTTTTTGAAGATGAAATACAAACGAGGATGATGCCACAGCCGAAAAAAAATACCTTGAAATTTTGACAGAATGGTGTTACCATGTTCCTTTCTACTCAATTAACTTTTAGAGCCTATTTGAATATTTAAAAAATCATCGCCTCGAAAATATTTTTCGGAAAAAAATATAGGGTTGTTTCGATAAAATCTCACTTGTAATTTTTCGGTCAAGGTGTGGCAAAGATCGACTCGTTCCACTGTTTTCATTAGATTTTCTACTTGAATTATTCGCAGAGATTAGCTGCGACCACCTGCGACCTTGGTAACAATAACGGAAAGCAGTATTTAAACTTCATGTTTAAAAAAGAAACTGTGGATGTCATCAACGAAGAAGTTCAAAGAATTGAATCCGAGATCAGTTTATTAACAACGACTAATTTAGAAAATGTACAGATAAACCATCAACTTTTCATGACTATGGTTGATGGGAAAATTTGTAATGTCACTGAGACAAAGTCATCAATGCAATGCTATATCTGTGGAGCAACGCCAAAGTTTAAGAACAATTTAGAAGAAGTCCAGCAAAGACTACAAAAAGAAGAATATTACAAATTCGGCATTTCCTCACTTCATGCTAAAATACGATTTTTTGAGTGCCTTCTACATCTTTCGTATAATCTGGACTTCGAAAAATGGTCAGCCTCAACTCCAGAATATAAGCAGCTTCTGCTATGTTTTATCTAGGTTGAGTTGAGCTTGATATCTCTTTAGCTGCTAATACATAGTATATATATATATATATATATATATATATATATATATATATAGGGATGCCATTGCGCAATCATTGAGGATGATTATCCCAAAATTGAGTAAGCTTATGAATATACTTTTGAATTTCTTACCTTGTCCTCTAAATTGGATACCTTTCCAAGGGCCTGGTTTGTGGTTACCATTATTTAATAATTAACCAATATAATGTTCCTACTTTTAAGTTTAATACTAATGTTAATCAAAGTTACCGCTATCTTAATGAAATATATTCGAATTAAATATGGGCATGGTTACTAAAGAACTACCTCCTTGCTAACATTTATCTTTATTCCTCAAAATTAAAACAACAAACTATTACAATAAAAAGTTAACCATGGAATGATTCAGCCTAGACTTAGCCATTAATTGTTTTAACATAAATCTCTTATCTGTACTAATTGGTGTTGATGGTTCCTCAGCATCTCTCCCTCGGGTTCCCCTGCATATCTTCAGTCATGGAGCCAGAGCGCATTTCTCATCTTCAGAGTCTCGTTGTTCCGTCCTCAAACGAGATCAGCGAGGAAGGGTTGAGTCCCTCGAGGTCAGCGTTCAGCCAAGATCAGTCCAGAAGTCCTCCCTCAGCCTCGATCAGTTAAGAAGTACCCTCTTTTTACCGCCTTGCTTCTATCCCCCTTTCTCTCTTGTTCTGCCTAAGAGGGGGTCGAAAACGTTGTTCATTGGCCGACTAGTTTTATAGAGGGAGGAAATTCTGGGATTTCATCGGATGGCTCCACCCCTTGTCCTGACAGCCGGTATCTGCGAACCATTATCCAACTAGTATAATTTAATTATACCTTTTCCAGGCGGTCTACACTTTTTCCTCAAGGCCAGCCAAGCCTAAGGGGACCACTTCCTAAAATTGATTAGATATCCCAGTTTTTGGCGTTGTTACAGTGTTAACTTCTCGGTAGGGTTTTTAAATTAACTTATCCCTTATGTGGTGACATCTGTCATTGCCTGTCAGTTACCCTTCTTTCTACCTGCTCGTCCCTTATTTCTTTTGTTCGCACCTGGTCTGTTTAAATTATATAACGATAATATTGTCCAATATCAATACATATTACTTCAGAACACCAGGAAGCAGCTGATACAAGAAAGGTTCCAAGCGAAGTTAGGCCTCCATGTCGATCGAGTAAAGTAAGGAGTCGGGACTTACAACGACGGAAACACTGCTAGAAAATTCTTTAGTTACCCAACAAAAGAACTTCCTAACAAATTTTCCTAACAAAATAACTTCTGAAATAACAAATATCGAAGAAGATGTTATTAGATTTGCTGTTATTTTACAAGTCATTGCTTCCGGTCAACAGATTAATCCAGAAAAACTTGGTGCTTTCGGAAAATCAGGCATTGTTGGTACTATATACCTGTGACAGTACTCAAAGTGCTAATTCATGTGCTAAACATAATTGAAAACTGTTTGGTATCCATTGGAAAAATGTCAGAGGAAGGCCAAAAATCTCTCAATAAAACGTTTCGGAAAACGAGAGAATTCAGGTCTCGTAAAATGAATAGATTACCAAATAATGAAGACGTTTCGCATAACTTATTAATTTAATCAGACCCTCATATTTCGGAAATAAGACCTGCTACGGACACAAATCAGACAAAGAAAGTTTATTTTCGGAAACCATCTCATTAATGGTAAACGGTGATTTTAGTGAAGATGTTCATGAAGAGAGTGATGATGACAATTCGATAGACGTAGTGTAAAAACATTAGAAAAAATGTATTAGTATTGCAAAAAAAATTGTAATAATTTATTTATTTTCGAGAATAGCATGCTTTTGGCCTTCAGGCTGTATCACGGTTTACGAATACTAATAAGAAGTTTTAAATTTTTTCATTTAATTTGGTTGTATTCAAGAAAGCAAATAATTCCTCTAAGTTTTGATTGGAATCTCCTAAAATTTGTTAATTTCAATAGTGAAAGGTGTCTAGTCATAAGGTTGTTAATTCAATCGTTTGTTCTATTAATATCTCAGTATAATTAACTGAAGAGTTATTTTATTCTTAATCTGTTTTTGTTTATAGGAATATTGTTTTACTTTTAAGTTTATTTTGTTATAATTTATTCTGTAGTTTTATTTTGTTCTACGCATTGGTGATATTTAATGTGATATTCTTTACTTTCTTCACCTTTATGTATATATTCATTCATAAATATTTTATGAAATTGTACTGAATTTTATGTTTCTGTTTTATATTTTATTCTCCACAGTAAAATTCTATTTTATTATTAAGAGCTCAAAAATTTAAGATAGCAATAATGTCACCTTTATAATTGTCATCAAAAATTAGTAATTGTGCCCACAGACAGGCTTTAGCCTTTGTAGGATTTTGAACAAAAAAAAAAACAAAAAACAGTTTATATCATGTATATTTCCTCTATATGTATGTTTCATATATACGAGTATGTATATTATTAATATTATATGTATATTGTAAAAAAATGTATATTTGTTCAAAATAAAACATATTTCTCTCTCTCTCTCTCTCTCTCTCTCTCTCTCTCTCTCTCTCACTCTCTCACTCTCTCTCTCTCGCTCTCTCTCTCTCACTCACTCTCTCTCACTCTGTTGTAGGGAATGACTGCAGTAATAAGTATTCCATTTTTATCAAGCAGCGAAAAATATTTAATACAATCTGTCAAAATATGTTTTCCTCTGTACCGTACACTTCACATTACAAACTGTAAAAAAAAAAAAAAAAAAAGTATATAACTTTAATTACAAATTATTTTTAAAATTCTATGTTTTTCCCTTATTCTCGAGCTTGACATTTAATACAGTGAAATTTACGTGCATTTATGTTAGTATCCTAACAATTAGAAAGCCATGTCCAAAAAATCGGCATTTCTAATAAAAGTCGGAACACGTGTCCAATAGTTTTCGATGTGGACCACCTAAAAAATTTTTTTGAAATCGTTGGCCCACTCACTGTTTCCCTTGTCAGTACTTTTTCTCTTGAAAAATAACACAAAGCATGAGGAGTAGTTGAATACTAAGACGGATAACAGATTATAAGTAACGATTAACAATTAACTTTATTCGAATAACGGATGATCTGTTATAATATAATCGTATTATATTATTATTCGGATAACCAAGACAAAATTATTCTTCCCCTGTCATCCGATTAAAAATGTATTCCAATTATGCCCAACTGCCTGAAGTAATATTTTAATATCTCCACATTGCCTGTAACAACTGTTCTTATACAATTCCTGTATTTTTTTATAGCCTGCAGATGGCCCAAATGTAGGCGAAGCATCGAGACACATTACACAGTTAAAAATTGTTTACAGTTCATTTTTATTTTTTGACTAAATCCCCAATCATCATCTCCCAGATTTAATACACGGCTAACAGTTTCTACATAATTTTTAATACTGCATGGTTCGGGCGGAACACAGGATTATTTAGAAGGTATACGATCAAAAATGCCTGTAAAGCCAAATGAAAAAAATCTCTTGAACGCATCACACACTATTCACTTACCTTCCTATTTGAAATCAATTAAAAATGCTCACATTTAGTTTCCCTGGAAATTCCATTTAGTTTCCCTGGAAACATTTAGTTTCTAATAAATAATATGGCTATAGAAATTTTTATATACAATAATCACCTAAGTGTATATGTTTTCGTAACTCTCCATTACCTTTTAAGACTTTATATATTGATATCTTCCTAAAATCTTTCTTATCATACATCTATATTACTACTCCTACTCTGGAATTTTGTTTTCAACCTGAGAAAATATTTCTGCTTTTTTGTCCTTTAGTTAACTATCAAATTCATATTCAGTTCATATTTATCCATTTTTTATTACAACTAACAATGATAGATGGCTAATTATTTCAAATAAACCAAATTCAAGGTACTTTCGAAAAAGAAATTTTGAAAATTTGGCATTTCATTTTCTTATCAGACCTATTTAAATGAAGATAAGACCTAGCTGATATTAAAAGCAATGTAATAATACATTGATATTAGGAGTTTTATCAAAATCGTTGGAGCCTTTTTCGAGACAATCGTAAAAATGTATAAAGTGGTACTTCTGGGAAGTCGATTTTGGCGAATAAGTTGATGTGTCACCACAGATCTATACTTATTTTAAATACGCAATTTCAGTTTCGTACAAATTTTTGTTTTGTAGTTAGACATACCATACAAAAACTCATACACACACACCATTTTGCGAGACTTGGCTAATGGGACACCAAGGATTTCCCGGAACAATTTCCGTTGAAAACTCGGATTAAAATTTTTTTACGATCGCGATACTTTCCCTTACAATATATTTCATATACAGATAACTGAAAGTAAAAAAAAAAAAAAAGTATAAGCATTACTCTTTTTTTTAAATAATTCTTAAATCAAATTTTAGTTCAGTAGTATTAAATTAATAATTTGCGATGAATAATGTAAGTCTGAAATTTGTAAATTATTAATGGAAATAGTAAATAGTAAAAGATTAAAATAATTCTGTTTGAAAATGACGCCACAGTACTGATGAACGATGATAACGCAGGAAATATTACGTTATTTTTCAGTAGCCGGGAGCTTAACGAGTTGTCTGTATTGGCTCGGCAAGTTTATGGGGCAGTAAAGCCATGGCTTTTAACAGGCTCTAATAGTGACCACACTATCTTTATCTCTCCTTTTCCTTTATGATCTATTCACCGGTTGACCGGCTCTGGCACAAAAACCTAGTGAGGAAATATAGCCATAATATAACATATATAATAACAATGAAATAACATCTGATTCAAAGACAGTTTAATGAATTGCTAAAGAGAGCAAGGTCAGCATTTGTATGAAAACGATCAGGATGCAAATTCATCATAATAGGGTATAAACATGTATTTTTTAAAATACCTTAAATCAATTTTTTTCATCTCGGCTGTTACATATAACATTAAATCATTCATAAAAAAATTCTCATAGAATTAAAAAAAACAAAAACATATTTCCTTTGGGCAAGGTATTTTGACTATTCAAAAGCGCTATTTTTCACGAAATTTAAGTTAGGTCATTTTTCATGTCAACAGAGCTATTTAAACGACTTTGTGATGGTTCTGGTGAAACTTGATAAGTTTGATCTAATTATGTGATTAGTAAAACCAACGAAAACCTTCCTGTATTTCGCCTTAGACCAAGAATACAACGAGAAGTGCACCAGATAAAGAATTTTTTCTCGTTCGAAAAGACGCAAATATAAGAGCAAAGTGGTGTAAAACCATTAGAAGAGATAAAGTATCTCCAATAACTAATTTCCATTGTAAGATCATTTTGAAGCTATTATAATGAATACGTCGTTTCCTTTACAACCGAATTCACAATTTTGTTGCTGTAAGTTAAAAAAATTTCATAACCTCAAAAAGTTTTGATTGGACATTTGATGAATTAAGTTTATATTTTATTATATGAATTAACTTTATATTTTTATTTCTGGGATATTTGTTTGCGTATTAATGTTTTTATGTGAATATATTTAGTATTTTTTTCTTCTTTTTAGTTAGAAGAGGTTACAGAAAATTATATGCAATAGAAAATGAGTCGCCATATGATTCCCGTTGAGATCTATACCAAAAATATTAGATATAATAATTCTAACTGTCCTATTTTCTAACAACTGAAACTTATCTACCTATTTACTCGATTATTCGTATTCGTGTACTTGACTGCATTTGTTCATGGAATTATTTTTTTTGCATTTATAGGTTATGTTTAGTTTTCCAAATTAATATGGAAAATTATGTATTAAATGAGTTTCAAAATTTAATTAATCACCACGAAATTATCTTGAAGCTTTTACTTCTTTAAATTCAGTAGATATCAAATCTGGATTTGAAGAAAGAAAAAAAACATCATAATTCCGCCTATTCTCGGATTATTATTCGACTGCGCTTTAACAAATCCTCTTTCAGTCATTTTAATTAACGATTTCGCATAATACTTAATGAAAGAAACCATGATATAATTTAATTCATTAAAGAAAGTACTATACGAAGTAGTTATTCTGATATAAAATTTGACATCACACTGCGGTCTATCCAATAGCATTGCGTTTAGATATCTGAAGTTTCGCGCGTATTTATTGCATTTTTGTTTAATTAAAACTTATTATTTAGAAAAAAATTGGAAAGAAAAAAGTATTAGGCTTTGGTCAATAGCCATAAAGATTCCAAAAAAAAAAATATTTGAACGAAATACATTTTTCATACATATACCCTAATGCTATTCTTCTTAAGTTTTCGTTATTGAATAGCTAAGAACATGTTATGTTACAATGAATAATGGGATATGAAAATTTCCAATCTTCCTTATTATGATTTTATCATAATCCATACATTATAACAACCAACCTTTCGTTGTTTTACCCCATCTTCAGGATTTAACTTATTATTTCAATTTATTCATTAACTTATCCACTCCTCATTTGTCAACAATAAATCCTTATCATTATTTGGTCATTAAATATACACCGTCATGTTGTTTTAAAAGTATAAGAATATGCTATATTATAAATATTTGAATTTGATAATCATTGAATTTAATGATATTTTTTCATATTTCAGACGGAATTACTCAATTTTCAACTTGATGTTTCACGTGTCGCGATGTTTTGGTCTACGATGCAGTGGTTTTTCAAGGATATGAAAATGAAATATGGGAATAATTAAGCATAATGGAGTTATCGAGCGAGAATAATTAAATATACTAGAAAATTTTTTTAGACATTTAAGTTTTATATTATTTTACTTGTTTGAATACAATTATAGACCAGTATCATTGACAGACATTTGAATCATAACTCTGAATTAATAATACCTACACGCAAAAATAATGTTTGTGTACAAAGCCTTATAAAAATGCTGATACCATAATTCTTTTGATTTTATTTTTAAAAGGTAACGGTATATATATATATATATATATACATATATATATATATATATATATATATATACATATATATATATATATATATATATATATATATATATAAAAAAAAGGTAACGGTATATATATATATATATATATATATATATATATATATATATATATATATATATATATATATATATATATATTTATGCATATTTAAAAGAGTGGAATGTAAACATTTATGCAAATAGGCTCCAATCATCTCCTTAAAACTGTTCCTCATATCCCAACTCTTTTCCTAAACAATAATCCCATAAAATACTATCCAAACATGGAAAAACAAAGTCTCCGATATTTCTCATCGTACCTTTTCCACCTTAAAGCGACTAAATTACCTTCGTCACCTATTCCCAATTGAAACCTGAAAACTCCTAGTTACCTCCTTAATATTCCCCCACTTTGATTACTGTTGTACTGTGTATGGGGGGCGTCCTGGGGACATCGAGGCAAAAATAAAACGATTGATAAATCTTCTTTGTACGATTTATCTTCGGGATCCCGAGGGACGCCTCTGTCTCCCGATATTACGAAGAGTTGAAGTGGCTTTACCCTTCCTACCGTCGTAAGTACTTCCTGGCATCCTTCCTTTACCAAGTCATCCAATTCCGCCAACCATCATACCTTCAATTCGAATCCTCTGTTCATTCCCGCCATAGCCGTTCTCGGTCTTCAGGGTTTATAACGGCCACCGATTCGCAGGTTTTGGAGATTTTTTCTTAACCACTCCTTATCCTTATGGATTTCATTCCTTCTTCCATTCGTTGCTCCAATACTCTTCCCACTTTTAAATCCCGACTATTCAGTCACTTCATGTCCATGCAGTTCCAAAAGATTTGCAAATAGGTACTCCTTATTTTGAACTAAAATTTGCGCCCAATCATGTATTAATGCATTATGTTCACTATTATTACTAATATAAATTCATTCCCTTTAACTGTATTTATTTTTAATGTATTCATATTGGAAGTTTGTTTTAAAAGTTAAAGCTTTAAAAGTTATGTCATTATGAATTATAATAATTTCATCTTTTTACTTTCCCTTACCTATATACGAAGTATTTAGTAAGGGGAAGTATTGCGATAGTGAAAATTTTCGAATTCGAGTTTTCGACGGAAATACACGTTTTAAGGTCCCCTGAGTCCAAATGACCAAGTCTCGCAAAATGGTCTGTGTGTATGTGAACAGTCTAACTCAAAAACGAAAAGTTGTACGATACTGAAATTACGTATTTAAGGTTGGCACATGCATGTGATGTTACAGCAACATTTTCGTCAAAATCGACTAACCGGAAGTGCAACTTTATATAATCGATTTTACACTTGTTTACAATTTTCTCGAAAACGGCTCTAACGATTTTGATGA
Source organism: Rhaphigaster nebulosa (assembly GCA_948150685.1). Lineage (NCBI taxonomy): Eukaryota > Metazoa > Arthropoda > Insecta > Hemiptera > Pentatomidae > Rhaphigaster > Rhaphigaster nebulosa. Next base: position 101,746,212 of record OX411308.1, read on the forward strand.
AACTTGCGTAATGTCTTCTCCTTACAGCCCTTTAACTTTTCATGGACGTAGTATATCAACGAGAAAATGGAGGGAAAAAAGTTATGATGAAAAGAATATTTTATTTGCGCATGACTTAAAAGCAATACAATTAATTTATGTATAAAATTGCATGAAAGATAATTAAATTATCTAAAAACCAATAAAAGAATCATCAAAATCCGACCAGTATTAGCAAAGATACAGCGTATTTTATGAGGAGCAGAAAACCCTAGATGGATAACCCAGCGCATCTGAAAGGAGACGGATGCGACCGAACCTTATCCCACCAATCTGTTATAATCAACATACTCTGTAATAAAGTAATTTAAGAATACAAAAGCGGAAATTAACTTAATAATTTCTATTTTCAAATTATTTAATGGAAAGAAAATATTTCCATGAAAACTAAACCGAAACTTTTAAAATATATTTGCAACTTGACGTTTTTTGCAAAGTTAAAATATATAGGTAGTGTACAGAATTGTACTAAAATTGTTTAAAAAACTGTTTTATTGTACTGAAGTGGGAGAAGATGTGAAGAAGTGAATGCTGCCGAGTTTATTTCAAGCACTGTTTATATGAACTTTTTAAAATTATATTAAAAAGATAATTATTATAGGACGGTAAGGGAAAGTTGTGTAATGCGCGCACCGCACCAGATTTTTTTCTCCAATTTGTTTATTTATGTTATCATTTGCTCCTTATCTTATTCTTTTTTTTCTACTCTAAGGCTCTAAAGCTCTACTGATTTTACCTGTAATATTATTTTAAAGGGATAGGTCTCGGAATAAATAAAGAATTCATTATTATTATTATATACATAAGTTAAGCTCCCGCGACTCAAAACTGAAAAAAAAAAAAAATACAAAGAAAAGGAATAGGGAGCAAGAAACAGCACTCACGAGATCTGAATAAGATTGGTTTATTTCTCTCTTTAGTCCTCTATATACATATTATCTGTGCTCTGTTTAAATTTAGGGATGGAATTAAGTCTTACGATGTATTCCACCAGACCTTAACTATCCCCTGCCAGTTTACGACCATTCGTCGTATAGCTGACAAATAATTACAACTAAATACTAAAATATAACACATAATAATCTGAAATATAATACGTATTGTAATAAGAACAAAACACAATACTGACAACTTGAAAAAAAAACCCTATTAAAATTAAAGAAAAACAAACTTACATCAACAACGACAAAAAAATGAAATTTCTACTTTTGATTGATAACTATACATGACTAGGTATCACAAAAAAACAAAAACAACACAACCGAATGGCTGGCTCTCACATGGCGATAAACGTCGAAGACGATGATATGGCCTGTTCAAGGTTGTTCTGGCTTACCTGCTTTCCGGATCTCACGCTTTGGGTTATCACTAGATAATGCTCTCACCCTAAATGGGCCCTCTTACCTTAGCAACTCTTTGCTCCTGTTGGAAAATATTTTCCTGTACACGATGGTCCTTTTTTTTTGTTCCCCCACGTCTCTTTCATCTAACTACCGCGCTCCTCTCCTACTTTTCTGCCCCTCCAAACGTCCGCGTACCTTCCTCCACAATTTTCCCAGTGTTATCCGATTATTCACTAGTCTTTTAGATATCTCATCGTCTGTCGCCGTTTCCCCAATACCACTGCCGTTGTCCCTGAAACCCAAAGAGAATTTCGAATGGGGCGAATTCCGTAACGATGTGAATTGAGTGGTCATTTACCGCTCGTGCTTTCGGACACAGACCTTTAGCTGCCTAGTTCACGCATAGGTGTTCAACCATCCTGCTGTGTAGGCGCTCGATGCCTCCTCTGCTCTTTGAATAATCTGGGGTGTTGAGATACCATTTCACATCCAGTGCCTTCTTTTCCTCTCTTATGTTAGCGCTGTCGAACTCTCTGTCGCAGCTGGACGAAACCCGATCCGGTACCCCATACAACTGAAACCACAAGCGCAGAGCTCCTAACACCGCATCAGATGACCGTTCGTGTCCCGGATATGCCATGGCCACTTTGCAGAATAGGTTGATCATACTGACTCACTTGTGCCCTCTCCATGTAAACGTTTCTATTTGCAACTCACTCAACGGTGTTTTTGCCGTGAGGGTTTCTTCATACTGCACATTTTGCGGGTGCTGGTGTTATTAATTACTTCAACTTTCTCCTCCATCTGCAGATCCCTCCTCTGCTGTCGACTGTTCCGGATCAATAGCCTCTGGTTTGTCATGTTCCTCTTCCTGGTCTGGCGTCCACTCTCGCAGGAACCGTCGGACATCTCTGGACGACTCATCTCCGTTCTCCTCAATTGCATTGATCATCATCGCCCAGGACAGCCAATCTGCAACAACGTTCTCTTTTCCCGGCTTGTACTCCACCTCCATGTTGTATTAGCTGAGGAGCTCCTACCATCGTGTGACCCTCGCGGAAGATTCCTTCAATTTCCCGAACCATTGCAAAGGTCTACGATCTGTGCGCACTGTGAATTTCTTTCTAAGCACGTATGCCCTAAAATGGTCTATGGCCCACACGATACCTAGCAGTTCTCGCTCTAAAGCGCTATATTTCGATTCTACGTCTGCGTCGTGCTGAGCATTGTTCTTACTAAATACTACCAAGTCGTTCATGTACACCTGGAAAAAGGATTCGTGTATACCCCGCCGGAATTCGTCCATAAGGCATTGAAATGTAGTTGGCGTGTTATTGAGACCAAACGGCATCTCTGTAAATTCGTAGTGGCTCCTTTCGAAGGTGAAGACCGTCTGTCTTAAGCTGGTCCTTGTGACGCATTCTTATTTTATGGTACCCTGCCTTCAAATCTAATGCGATAAATACAGTCGTCCCATTGAGCCTATCTAAAATGTTCTCGGATCTTGGTATAGGCTATCTCTCGTCTACCATATTCTTATTCTATTATTAACTTTCTGTAATTTACCACGACCCTATACTTTTCCTCGCCTGCCGCGCTGTCAATGTGCCCTTCTGTTCTAGATTCGAAGCACTTGGTGCGCGAGCACTGTGCCATCAAGTGACACCTTTCCGCACCCATGACATCTCAGGTCTTCACGCCTTCCGTTATTTCTCAACTGCCCTTGTCTCCTTTCTCCGACTGTTGCTTGCTACTTTCCGACGTATTCGAGTTTTCCTTTTGCCCACGTGGCCGGCATTGCCCTGAGAGTCTTCTGTGTATCACTCTGTTTGAGCCCGCTTCTTCTTTTATCTCTATCTGCCCTCAACCGGTCTCCGGCCTAGAGAAAGTGATTTAATTCATCAAACGCCCGTCTCTTATCCTGCATCGCTGCTCGTACGTTCATCCAGGCTATCGCATTTGTATGACCTTCCGCAATGGTTTCTGGTGGCTCTGACTTCTGACGATACGTTCAACGTATCTTAATACATGAATTTGTAAATAAAAACCAATATCTAGTCGATTTAATTTTTTTGAGATTACTACAGGGACAAGAAACTCTCCCACCCTCTCTTTGTAGTAAATGAAGATGGGACGTTCTATATTCTCCTAGCCAAAGGCATTATTAGCTAATATTTATAATATTTAAATTATAAATCCACTTGTATGTTTTAAGGAAGTAATAATGACCAATTGCTATAAAACAGTAGCACAACGGCCTTGTTTTTCGTCACGATATCATCCAAAGCAACTAGTTTCAAACAGATATGTAACGTAGATTAGACATTTTACAGTTCCCAAATCTTAGTGCTATAGTAACCAAATTGGTACTTCATCATCACTGAAGACCATCGACATATCTCTTGTCTGTGGCATATTTCTCCATGTTTCTGCCATATCTCTTATGGCATTCTTTATGCGTCTACAATTTTATTAAGTTATTATTATTTGATTTCCTTTTTTAAATTTTATCTTTTACTATTTTTTATTTCTTATGTATTACTTACGTCATAATTCGTAATATTTACCTTACTATTTCTTTTTTTTTCTAACTCAGATAAAGTCAGGCAAAATGGCCCGAAACGTCGGTATTAAATAAATAGTATTTAATAGTTTATTTTCCTTTCTTGACCATCTCCTTTTTGCTTCTTCATTTATATAACAACTTAAAAAAATTTACCCTACAAACACACACACACAAAAGAAAAAAAAACACCTATTGCCCACAGGACTTCTCAAAGAATAAAAAAACCATTGCGAATAACCAGCTAAAGAAACCCAGAATCGTGACCATAATAGGAGATTTATAGGAGTCGCCCCAAAAGTTTATTTTACTAAGCCTTAATTGCTTTGCAGTTACTTACGACAGAATTAGTTTAATAGATTAAAAGATGATATAAACGAAAAATAGCAATTATAAATAATTTATATAATAATTACAATTTTTACAGCAAATTAAAACCTATTAGTTTGACCCATCAGTTAGGGGAAATATATAGTGTTTTGAGCACTATGCATTTAAACCAATCGATATATCAATTTATGTTGCAATGCATTTTCGTAATGTAACATGAAAGCAGGGCAGATATTAGATCGCAAATAATTACTTATTGATGAATCATTCATCGATACGAATATTACATTAGATTGAACTTATATTTTTTATAAATTTCGTCAGTTTAAAAACTTACTTGCAATGCTAAGTAAATACTTCAAACATTCATCTTCTTTATGGGATTATTAGAGATGATTAAGATAATTGTGTACATGGGGATAATAAATAAAAGCACAATTCAACAAATATTAGGAAAACTAAATATAATTTATATATTTGTTTGCATTTAAAATTTAAATAAACGATATACGGCCCTTCACCATTCTTTTGGTTTTGAGACGAAAAACAGCTTATTAATTTTCATTTTTCTTGAAGTGCATTCGTTTCAATAATAGAACGAATTTTAATAATAATAATAAAAGGAATTTTATATTTTTTAAACAAAGGAAGATTAATATTATTTTAACTTATTTAAATTTAATTGACCTAATGGGTTTCAATAAGAGAAGCTATAAGTTTTTATCCAAAATTCTAGTGTTCAAAAACATACAATTGACTTAAAAAGGTCATGGTCAGATGACAAAATCAAGGGATGAAACAAGATTCTGCGTAATTGTTTCGAATTTTGAAAGTCGTTAGGCAAGGGTGTTTTCCAGCAGAATAGGATTCCAATTGGAATTTCCAAGATGATTTCAAAAATTTGTGACGTGACGCACATTGGTTGATATGCGGAAAAAATCTCTATTCTGACAATTGATAAGTATATTAGTTATTTAAACTATTTTAATAATTTCTTTTTAAATCCAATCATGAAATAACGTTTGATTTTTAAGGAAAAAATTGTCGGCATTATAATTGTTACTGCCACTCACATCCTCGGTACAATTTTCTTTAATAATCAACAACAGCTATACCATACAATACTCTACTTGGAAAATAAAAGTTTTCATTTATTTAAGCCAATTATAATACCCCGAATAACTACAAAAATGAAATTGTTAGTCGATATCTTCCGAACGCAGCCGAGCACTGATATAAAATCTGTTTGTTTTTTTATTAAGATAAGACTCCTAATATTTCAAACACGACACGTCAGATTTGGTCTAAAGTTGGAGAAAAGTTGGGGACTAATATATACAAAACATGCATATATACAAAAGCTATAGTGCCCTTGGTAGACATTTTTTAACTAGGTTAGGCTTTATTAAATTTGGATTAAAAACTTGAAACTCAATCGTATTATTTTTATGCGATATATAAATTAGTATACGTTTGCATTGAATTAATTTACGCTTTTGGCCTTTAGAAACAATCAGTAATTAAAAAAAATGTCTAGCTTTTATTTATTTTAGAGTTAAAAAAAACAGAAATTACATCATTTTAAGAACTTGAAACCGCCATGAATTTTTGGCATTTTACCTAAAATAATCTTCACTTCATCTCCCCGCAAAATCAAAAGATAACTTTTATTTAGTTTATATGTAGGAAACAATTTCAGATTTCATGTCGGAATAGTCATATCAAAATTTCGCCCACTAAATGAATGGTAAAAACTTTTTACAGTATACATCATAATGCGAATTTCATTGTGATTGAGATGGCATTTTTCTTTCTCAAAAATTCGGTTGATAGAGTTTTTTCTCAGAAAGAAGTCGATTTTCAATCACTGTGCGACGTTAGAAACAAAGCTCTACATTAATATGATGAATTATACAATAAAAGGAGTCAAATGAGGATTCAAAATGTAATTTTTAGATTAAAAACGTTTCATGCACAAGGACTATCGCAACAATTTAATAGATATTCCAACATTCCTTTCTGTCACAACTTTATATTTATACAAACCAGCTGGTGAGCTGGTTTTCCAACAATTTCAAATAATCAATCCAATAATTGCGGATAACTATGGGATATTTTAGTGACCCTATCGCCTTCTAATACAGGATAATGGGAAACTAATCCAAAATGCATTGCGACACCATATGTATCAAAATGACTTCTTAATTATGTTTCTATCTGCAGTACATAGTTGTCAGCCATATGAAAACAAAATAGGAAAATTTATTTATAAATTAAACTCACTTTTCATTTTCCCGTTGCTTTTTTCGGGACAGGCTGGGGCCTTGGTGTCCTCCTCTTCCGCTGCTGGTCCTCCAATGACCGCTGGTCTATCTGGAGGACTCGCAACTGTAACAAAGAAGAATGGAAAGATGGATTAAAATCGATCCTAAGCTAAAAGCAAAGATAATGATGCATTCAGCAAAATAATTACAGGTATTAAGTAAGAATGTATAACATTTTAAGCTATGCTGTATTAATTTGTTTTCATGTATTTCACTATTCCTAACATTGTGATCGTATGCGTTCAACTGAGCGCATAGCATATGAAGCGTTATAAGGCTGAAAACGTTATGTATGTTAGGCCAAGACTTAGTACTTTACTAAGTATTTTAGAACATTTTCTCGATTTCGGCTCGTAATCATTAAGTGTTCGAAATTGATTATTAAGTACCCCTTTCAATCAACTCACAACCAATAGAGGGTGTGTTCCTTCAAGACATTGCACAGGAAGATAGAGTCTATCGAAAAGTGCTCGCATGTTTTCATCTCTGGAACCAAAAGTGTACTGAGCCGATGACTAATAGATGGAATAAAATTGAACAAGAGTTAAATAAGTAAGATTTACTGCCCGGACGCTACCAGCCAGATCCTATGTTTGAGCTCCGGAGGAACGAGTACTACGACATTGGCATATGGGATAAATAATTTGCTAGTTGATGGATATTGCAAAATAAATCGATAATAACTGAATAACTTATTCAACTAAAAGGTTATGTATTGAACAATACGAACATTTACCCATTAGTAAAATGTTACCAATATTATTATTAAGGTAGTACCTATATTATTTTGCTATTTACTTGTTCCATTAATTCTTTTGTTTATATTTTATTGTTAAGATAAGTCCAAATTCTTAGCTAAGATGAGCCCAGAACCTGTTCGTAGTTATGGAGTCATCCTAAGGTCTCATGGAGCTCTGCTTTCCCTATATACTTTATTTTGGACATATGAGATATACTCTATAACACTTTAAAATTTAAGCTTCCTAATTAAATAGTTAAAAATATATTTTCATAAAGTGTGTGCGAATACTCTGAAAGCAAATGGACATTGGAAGGTTGGAAAGAGAAACCCTTAATATTTAAAATAGCCACAAGCTGAGTCACAAAGAGAATCCTTGAGCTTCCGCAGTGGTATTATTTAAATGAAGACCAGACTTATCTGAAATGCTCGGCCTCTCGGTTAGACTATGGACCAAGGATTTCCGAGTCGTTTGCATAATAGTCTTGGGAGTAAACATTATTTCTTGACGATAGGTTTTTAAAGCTGTAGGTTACTTCGAATTTGCCCAGAGAAACTTCTTTGGGATGAATATAAAACTGGATAATTTTTATACCTTTCGTTTTCAAGAAGATTACAAATTATTCCCCTTTTGCTCGGCCATTATTCTCAGTAATTCTAGGTTTTAGTGCTTCTTTTCTGAAACCCAAATAACTCTCACAGCTTTTTTTCTCGGTCAACGCCGCAATATGTGGAAGGACGACGTTTTGAGTAATGTTTAAGTTTTGAGTTGACGTTTTTTGACGTAAACCATTGAATTATAATCACGAAATTAAACGGCAAAATGAAAGTAGAGGGAGTAGTAGAAAATACAGAAATTTACTTTGATGTTAAACATAATACGTTATATTTAAATATCAACTACTGAAGTGTTCTAAAACATTTAGTTCTTAGAGTTATATCAAAACCACAAAGTTTAAGGTGGCGGAATTAAAGCGACTATGGGACCAACTTGACAACGAAAGACATGAGAGAAGAATTAACACTCCTAACAAGTTACAGGAGCAATGAAGATCTTTAGAATGGAAATTTTTTACATAGCTAGAGAAAATCACAGACGATATAGCAACGCGAAAAAAAGTATAAATTCGATTTCAGAAATGTCTAGGTAGACTTAAGAAACTCAATGAATATTCATTAAGCGTCTATAAACTAGAGGACATTGCTTCATATATTTATTTATTTACAGAATAAAGTTAATATAATAGAAGAACAAATAACATATTTTCTATTACGGGTGATCTCAATTTTAATAACTTTTACATTAATCATTTACGACTAAGTTGATTTTGATTAGGAAATTCCAAATGTCTTTCCGATCGGCATCGAAGGTAGATCAAAATCAATTTGGCCACGACAAACTCCGCATAAATATATATATATATATATATATATATATATATATATATATATATATATATATTCTTAATGTTGCATATTATAAAATAATAAATCATTTTGTGAATCAAAATACACTATACCAGACCAAGATAAACTATCTAGACTATGCTTTTTAATTGCCATGCGGGAGTTAATTAACAAGTTTGAAACACAATGGGTTGTAGTCGAACTTATTCAACCTTGGAAGTTAGTCTCTAGTCGGAAGGTGGTTCAGAGCCTGAAGATAGATTTCTTTTCTCTTTAAGATCCGTTAATTAATCTTATGAAAGAGACTTTTAATCAGTTACATGTTCATGAAGAACAGCATATGTGCATAATTAATGATAAAAATATTCATTATTACTTTTGTAAGGAATCGAAGTAACTTCAAGGATTTTTAATGTCACTGTAGATAGTAATAAGATAGCAGTTGATTGTAAAATATAAAGATGAATTTAATGAGACATTAAAGTTAAAGATACAATTAAGAAAAAAAAATTTAAATACTGCACACCGAAAAAAATATTAAATTAAGAAAAATTAATAACATTCTTCAATAATTGAAGATTTTTTAAATTAACTACATTATTAAATTTCAAATTTGTTGAAAAAACGGCCAATTTTAATTTTTTTCTTTAATCTTCAATAGGTATTAACTTTGTTCCATTGCCAAATATTTAATAGTCTTATTGCAAGTGTTTTGATGTCTGTGGTATTCGTTCGTTACAGAGGCAAATATAATATAATATTGTTATCCAAAGCATTTGAGATGGTGTTTGTATTGGCTATGCTCTCTAAGGGATTGTGCCAGTTCGCGATGTGTGCATTTAGTCGTTAGGTTGGCTTTTCATTGTTTGTTGCCAAAATAAGATTTAGTCATGCTGTGTGTCAGTTTTAATTTATATTTAAATGTAGATAAAATAAAAAATAACGTTTTAAGATCATTGAAAATGATGGTATTGCCTGTTGAATTTGGCCTGTTGAACGATGAATGTTTTAGAGCAGGAGTTTCAAACCGGCGACTCCCAAAATAATTTTTAGTGAATCTTACCAGCTGCATTAAGTAGCTCGAGCTTTAATTGTACTTTACAGGCTTCACAGTGCTTTGATAATGGACAAAAACCAAAATATCATCCCTTCATTTTTTTTTAAATAACATATAAAAATTATAAAACATATATATAACGTTTAAAAGAGGTTTCATTTAATATGAATTATAGTTTTCACAAATATTTGTTTATGCTTCTGTCACTAAAAGTAAAGAAATAGTTTAACATAAACATTTCGATCTCGTAAGCGCTGGTGTTGATCGGATAGAGATATTACTACAGAGGTGAATATGAAATGTGAACAATCCGGTTTGTCGTTATCAATCAATTGATTCTTCAATCAGTACGGACGAGATTTCTGGATAGTCCGGTCTAAGTAATATAATATATCTGCTTGTATCTGGTATTTTGACTCATACGAGTTATAATCTATTTAAAAAGCAAATTTCTCATTTCGACATTGATGCTTTTCTTCAAAATATCCAAATTTCTTAACTTTTGAAGGATAAAATTTTGTTTGCAGAATTTTTTGTTTATTTTCATTTTTCTTAATGTTACTGTTGTTATTGGAAATTGGTATACTTTTGATTTTCAAAATTTATTTTCAATTTATAATTTTTTTAAGCAAATTTACTTTAATATATATTGTATAGTTTGTTAAATAAACTTGTAAATCGGTTTTTATTTTTTTTTTTTTACTGGAAGTGAGACGCAGTGACATGAAGTGTGGGAACAACCCCTGCACTTAGTAGTCCAGGCACGATAGTTCGTTTTTTGAAATAAATTGCCACGGGACTTTCTCAACGTCATAATTAGGCGAAATATAGTAGAAACAAATTGTATATGCTTTTGATAAAATCGGAATGTAGCAAGCAACATGGTGAAAAAAATTGCCGAAAAGTTTTCATGTTTAAGATATGAAAAAAAATTGTTTAAACACCAAGAAAGTACGTAATAGCGTAAGAAAAAGAATGCGGAAAAAAGGAGTTTAAAACAAATAAAGTCAGTCTTCAACTAAAAAAAAAATTAAAATCGCGAAATATAGCCATTCCTCGCAAGGCTCTCACTATCTCTTTGCAGTGCTCGATGCCCGACCGTCCGAGAGCTTTCCTTCGCTCCTCTTCACTTCCTTTCCAATCCCTCATATTGCGTGAAATAGCGCAATGTTCAAACGCGTTTTTTATATATTTAATCGAACATCACATATATTTCATGGAAATAGGATTGCAGAGAAACTCCTAGGGAACAAATAGGGCTTTGAAAAATGGCTGTAGGGCCATTTTGGCCCTTATTCAACAATTTTTTGGAGATCACCTGTATATTTTCTCAATTTCTGGAAAAAGTTATTATTTTTTTTTTTCATACAATTTTTATTATACATAGACACTGACAAAAGCCACAATTTATTTTCCAAAACAAGTTCCTGCGGTAATCACAAGCCCTGTAATAAAATATCCGAAAAAGGCCATATTTCTTGGTTTTTAATATTTTTTTATGAAAAGTTGTTGACCGACATCAATTGTTTAAAACTCATTTTTTTTTCATTTTTCTTAAAAGCTATTACGTATTATTTTTTTTTTTCTTAAACAAATTTTTTTCATATCTTAAACGTCATGAAAACTTTTCGGCACCTTTATGAATGTATTTACTGCATTTTGGTTAAAATTGGTGAGCCGAAAACGGTACTTTACTTGAAGGTCATATAAGCTTACATCAAAAATTATATTTAAATTAAATACATAAATCATATGTTTCGGTAATAAAGGCTACAATCGTAATTTGGTTTCCAATCCAATTAAACATTTTTATCACTTGTTTTAAGTGTTAAAATTTAGTGTAAAATACTGGTTTTCCTCCCTATTTGTTTGTGAGTGTGTCAATAGATGGATGCCGCGACGCCGAGTCCACATCAGATATTTTTCCAAAGTGGGTGGCGAGAAAGTTCTGTTAGACAGTATGTTGTATCCATTTTTTGTTACTGCTATTATTTACTAAATTTATTACATCTATTACATTTTTTTTTATAGATTTCAAATATTTATGGATGCAAAACAATTTCCCATAGTTCTATAGTTAACGAATTTGCGACGATTAAATTGGGCAAACAGTCAAAGCATTTAGACTTGATAATGAACGAATCCAAGAAAAGTCAATTAGCACAGAACTGACGCGTAAATCATCAAATTATCAAGACGAGTACGGGTAGGTCGATACAAGGGTGTGAGTATTGGTTATGGCTGATCTTGTAAAATTGGTCTTTGACGGGGTTCAGCGGAGGGGTGTAAATGGAAAGCGATTGTTGGAGGTACCGGCATCGAACTTTTGGGTTCGGGAAGCATTATCTTTATCAATGTATCATAATTATATTTGAATATTCAATAGATAGTGTATTACTGTTTGATGCTCTTTTAGCAATTTATTTACTCGTCAATTGCTAACAGTTTCCGCGAACGTCAACGAGTTTTTAACTTGGATGTCGTATTGAAAGTATTAATTAAACAACCGATATGGTATTGTTACTTGCCGTTCCATAATAAATTTTCAATACGTTTCTAGAAATTCTAAACCAATAGGAAATTTCTTTAAATGAAAACCCAACTGTTATATACTGTTAGCTCTCTTAATTGGTTGGGCGAGTCTCGTCAATACAGGAATTCGTAACATAAAACCAACGGGAGCATGTCAAACAAAGTTGTGAAAGAGCCATTGTGAGGCCCGGTACAGCGGCTTCTTGTGTAGAATATATAACATTAATCATCCTCCGGGGAAAGGAACAATTTGTTACACCATATCAACCGGTGACCATTTTGTAGGGAGCTAATTAATTTTTGATGGACCTTGTCAGATTATGTCAGGTAAGGGCTATTGGGCTTTGTGATGGATAGACAACAAACTATCTCAATTTCGCCCATCAACATTCTGTCGCACCTAGTTCAGAACAACCGGAATTATAATTAACGAGTTAAACCGTTCGCTGAAGAACGAGTTTATTTTGTATAAATTGCATTTAAAGATACAAGCATCAGAAGGTTGCATAGGAACAAGTAAGAAATCTTTATCAATATGGAAAAAAAAAAGTAATAAGATTGCTAAATATTAAATAACAAATCAAGCAGATTTACTTGTATCCGATATTCAAATGCACCTATAAAACTGTAGTTTCAAATTTAAATTATTATTAGACCTTAAAGGAATCTTGTAATTTAAAGTAGCGGTATATTCCTACCACTTTCGTTTCTGATTTAGCCATTTATACTATACTAATGCAGAAGTGAACTTTTAAATCACAGTGGTGAACATAACTCAATTTCATTATAAGTCGACTTACACAATTATCCACAATTATTGCAGATATATCCTGAACGACTTTTTATAAAGTAATAATGACTATTACTATTACTTGACGGTAGCAGTATTCCTTATTTAAATTAACGGTTTTGTAAATCTATAGTCATGTTGTGAATTTTGTCATAGGCGGGTACACTTCTAGTTCAATAATATTATTATATTATTTGTCTTTATTTGTGTACAATGTCTTTATGTACAGCAGATCAGTAAGGCTTCTCATGCTCCTGCCTCGGAATTTATGGATGTCTTGCCAAAAGGGAAAATATCCAGAGTGATTGGGTAAAAGTCTTGTGTTTTTTTTCAATGAGAGGGCGCATGTCATCCTTTTAATGAATCCCAGGAAATGTTCTTTGCCCGCTGAGGAAATTTGGGTATTGCAAAGATTTATCCGAATGGGATAGTCTCATAATGGTAAGGGTAAACGTGATTACATGGCTTCCATATCTTCCATTCTATAAACCAGTATGCTAATGCACTGGCCTTACTGTTAAGTAATCTCGACAGTAAGGCCAGTGAAGGATTTTCATTATTTAATGACGTGCAGCATATTTTCAAATAGGAAATTAAAGTTTGGAATTGGTATTGGTATATACTAGTAATTTTACCCTCAAGTGAAATGCTATCGGCGAAAAATGGAAATGAAGTATTTCACAGAACGGGTATTTGGCATGTTGTTCAAAGTTTAGTGCAATTCAATAAACACAGATTATAAGTTTTTTCCTTAGATTTAGAATAATCTTTTTAAAAATATTGCTTGCCATTATTTTGGACAATCGTAAAAGTAAGTTATTTCTTCAAAATCAAAAAAATGTTCTAGATAATTACTTAATTAAAAAAATATACATAAAAGAGGATTTTATATTACTGTAGATAAATAATTAAAATATTAAAAAAAAACTCAAGTATTTATCAATATGAATAGAATGAAATAGAATGAAAACAAATTAGGTTTCAGCTACTGAATAATTTATGCTGAACGATTTAAATCCTGTATTGTCAAACTGAATTTTCACTTGATATAAAATCAGTAGAGTTTGACTGTGCCGGAACCGTTTTTAAGAGACAATTTTTGTATCCAGTCAACATGTCTACTAAATAAAACAAATCAGGCGGTTTGGAACACAGCACTGATCACATTACTTCATCAGAATACCGAAGGGTCGATAAACAGTAGGAGCTGAATGAATAATTTATTTTCTATGATTTTGTGGCTCACCTTGAAAGCAAAAGTCTTATTTTATAATCCATTCAATACCAGTTCCTAGCAGTTTTTATAGAAGGCAAATTAATTGATATTTTTTTCGGTAAAGTAGTATTCATTTGGTTTAATTAGATAACCGAATGTTCTCTTGTTCTGCTAAAAAAAAAAAAACAGGATTAAAAGTATCTCACAGAATTATGAAGAATACTCTGATACTGAAAGCAAAAGTTCAGAATGAAACAAGCAGAAAAGCGGAGTTGGACGGTCATTGGCTTCTGAACTTGATAGAAGTTGGAGCTTAATATGAATAATGATAGTCTTCAAAGTCACTTATAAATTATAAGTCCACTGGTGGATCCTAAAAACTTCCCTCAGCTCTGTAATATTCGTTTAGCAATATTTTATAGTTTGACAGTTACATCATCATATTATATAATCCTCTTGGTTAATCTTAGATTATTTTCATGCATGGAAACCTCATAAAAACTTATTTCATGCTGTTATAACAACATAATAGGAAAAAAGTATTCTTAAATATTAAAAACTAGCTGATCCTGCATTTGAGTATATATAGATACGTATAGATTAAATGAACACAATTGAAAGATTGATAAAAATTATTGTATGTATAAATGTAATATTAAAAAACCGAATTAAGCGAAGTTTAAAGTAGAAGTAGTTCACCCGTTCCAGAGATAATAGGGACACAGAAAGACCAATGGCCAAAAATATTTTATATTAAACTCAAGGGGCTCTGCAATGCGTAGAACCGTTGAAAACTGCACATCGTAAATTTGACCCGATACCAAAACATTTCTTAAGCAAGCCATTCACGATCCAACGGACTACGCCGTAGGACTACAGTTGGATTCATTCGTCCACTCACGGTCCTACAAGGGATCCGATCAGCTATTCTAATCTGTACTCATAGCTTATCAATGTTTTAAAAAATGGAAAAATGTCGGCAATTTGTCTTACTATGGCGTTATTGGAACAAAATAAATTTTGAGTGAAAACAATGTTTATTAATCGAATAAATTGATTTGATTTATAGTGATTTGAAAATTTAAAATAAAATAGATAGGAAGGATTATAAAAATTACTTAAAAATGGATATCAAAATCATCCGACTAGTATAAAATAAGGATAAATGATAAAAAACGTACTTAAGGTTTATATTTGTATTATACGTTTTTATTAGTAAGATTTATACATTTGCATATTACTGTAATTCAATATAATTTAAAATTGCTGTACAAGTTGAAAGATCGGGTCAAATTAATGATTAAAAGCGAACTTAAAACAACACAAAACAAGATAAATTAAAGATGAACATTTGATTATCTAAAATTATTGGTTCAAAATTGTTGACATCCGGATTTGATTACATTATTTATTTAATATTTTAATTCAGTTCCAACTATACAACTCACATTGACGTTGTAATGAGGGATATTTTTCCATTAGAACATCTTTTTATTAGCTTATTACACTGTACTTTTGGGAAATATATGTGAAATATATATAACTATAAAGTTATAAAAAAAATTAAGATGTTTTTTCAAACCAATTTTTTTCTAATCATTCTAATTTCCAGGTTGTAATTAGAAAAAACTATTAACGGATTTAGTAGTAAATACGCAAAAAAAAACCCAGAGAGTAAAAATAAAAGAACCTAAATCAAGTGAGAAAAACCCCAACATGGCAAAACTGACTAATAGTAAACAATTGATAACAATTATTGACAGCAGTAAACATGTGAAGATTGAAATACGATATCCGAACGCACGATCTAACGCGGTAGGAAGTTTGGAGGGGGGAACGCTTGTAGGACGATCGAAGAAGCCTACTAACGTCCTACACGCTCTATGTAGTCCTATACTCCCATTCACAGTCCAATGGTAGCCCGATATCTATTGTAGTCCTAAAAAGTAGTCCTACATGTATAGCCGTGAATGGCTGGCTTTACCTGGCTGCGCTCTTATATCCTGCAGTTCCTCTGACCTACTGCGATAGAGAAATAAAAACACGACTATAATGTTCAATGCGCTGTATGTTTGAAAATAATGGCCCGATTTCGATGATATTTTCATCTGATATTTATCTGCCATTTTCATTTTTTCATCTTTCATGATCTTTTTTGTGTGAAAAAATTATAAGGCTAGTGTATTTAATAATTTAAACCCTTTTTAAATATTTTTGACTAAAAATAAATTATTTTTTAAAGTTTATATATATTCCCTTTAATATATTTTGAAAAACAAATGTTTTTCTGGAAAAACCATGTCGATTTCATTTTTTCAAATTCGAGATATAAAATAAAGCAGTTCAGCGTGTTTTATTTTTTCTCATCTCCTAGGACCCACATTAGATTCGTTTTTATATTTAGATAGAATTAAATTGTCTTCTAAATGATCATTCGAATAATCTTTTTTATTTATTATTTGAAAAAATAATACAAGCTGCCACACTCAAGGGCAATAGGTATTAGGGCTATGAGAATCCATTCATACCATGTGTACAAGATAAACGAAAGAACAACAAAACAAAAAAAAAAACAAGGAAATAAAATAAAAATAATAAATATCATATAAAAAGAAAAAAAAATGTACATTACTAGTAAAAATGAATAGATAAATAATTTAAATAATAAAAAAATAAGTAAACAACCAAGTAAAGAAAAATTAAGTTAAGTAAAAATAAAATCAGTCATCTTAAACACATTCATACCTATATACAATATTTACAATCTGCCCAGAGAAATCTCTGCCCCCCACGTATGAATGGCAAAGCCGGGCTCCAGGAGATCCCAGCGTTTCTCACACAGTCGCGTCACTGGTATTAAAGACCAGTGGAGACTGAATGAGGGCACTAGAGCCACAGACGCTCAGGACGTGAGTGGAGAAGCTGGCCATTGCCAGAACTCCAATAGCACATTTACAAAAGGTCTCGAGGCCACTGCCGTTTCAACCTTCGAGGAGGGTTATAGGGATGGTTGGTGCTGGATAGGGATTCTGGTAAGGGATTAGGATGATGAGTAAGGTTCTGATGAAATGTGGAGAATTTGTATGGAATTATACGGGATTTTAAGGTCATGGTGTAAGGTCTTGTTTGAAACATAATATGGGGCATTGCATTGACTATTGTACGGAGGACTTTAGACTGGAAGGATTGAATACGTTTGATGCTCGAAAGTTTAGCTGTTTCCCCCAGTTCTAGTCCGTAGGTCCAAATAGGTTTCAGAATGGTCTTGTAGATTAGCAGCTTGTTGTCTATTGATAGATGAGATGTTCGGTCAGTAGTCTGTATAACTGACCAAATCGTTGATTAATCTCTTGTCTTTTAAGTCTAGTATGAGGGTTCCATATTAGTCTTTTATCAAGAAGGAAGCCAAGATACCGGACTGTGTCTGAAATGGGAAGTGGTGTGGAATTAAAATGGACTGGCGGACAGGATCTGCGTCGGAGGGTGAATGTGGCATGCTTACATTTTGATTCATTGACCTTGATGCGCCAATTGTTGCACCACTGTTCGATCAGGGAGAGATGCCTTTGTAGGTTTAAGAATGCCATTTCAGGATCGGAATGGATAGCGGTATAGGATAGCGGTATCATCGGCAAATGTTGCCAGAAAAGTATCGGGATTTGTAGGAAGGTCAGCTGTAAATAAAATGTAGAGGATTGGACCTAAGACGCTGTCTTGTGGAACACAGGCTTCGATTGGGTAATAGTTGGAAAATTCAGCACCACAGCGAACTCTGAAGGAACGGTTAGAGAGGAAGGATTGAAGGATTAGATATAAGGATTGGGGTAATTGGATTTTGAGCTTGAAAAGCAAGCCATCGTCAAAAGCCTGAGCTATATCCAGAAAGGCGCCAGTGCAATATTGCTTGCTTTCAAGTGCAAAGCATATATGGTCAACAACGCCTTCGCGTTGTTACTTATTGGCCTATAGGATGAGCTATTATTGATAGGTTTTCCTGATATTCGGGTTTAAGGTTATTTATGAGGAATTTGACCTCAGAGGGGCTGACAGCTTTTGGAGGTAAAGATAGAGGAATCGTTGAAGAGAGGAATTCCTTGACTTTAGTTGTACGGATGGGGTGGATTTCAGGATGGGGAATGAATATGTTGGAAAGATGCTTGGCAAATTCCTCTGCTCTGTTCCCATCTGACGAAGCCCAGGATCCATTATCACGTCGGAGGGAATGGGAAATGGAGTGGTATTTTAGGATTTTTTTGGTTACTTTCCAGAGGAAGTTGACGGAAGCAGATAGTGAGGAAAGGTAGGAGTTATAGGATTGTGATCTATAGGTGGACAATTTCTTTTTAACTGATTTGGAATGATGGTTGTATAGTTTCCGATCGTCAGGATGCCTGGTTCTTTGCCAGAGGGTCCTAGAACACTGTTTGGAATGAATAAATTTTTTAAGATATTGAGGTGAAGGATTCTTTTGGCGGTATTTTGGGGAAGAAGGAGGTGAGGATGCATTCCAGACTGCTTGCTGGATTAAGGTGGTGTAGGAATTCACAGCTTCATCAAGGTCTTGAGGAGTTTTTAGGGATACTCTGAGGTCTATTGACTCTGTTATTGTTTGGCGGAAGATGTTCCAGTTTACTGGACCTCTGATGAATGAAGGTGATGGTGATTTGGGTATCGGCGATATGGAAAGAGTCAGGATTAGAGGGCTGTGTTCTGAGGAAAGGTCAACGAGTCGGGAAACTGAATAATTTAGTGGTCCAACACCTTTGTGGATGAAAAAGTCTAGGAGATCAGGGGAGAGGATGTTGCTACGATGGGAGTTAAGTGCAGACAACAATGTTCGCCCACGAGTATTTGTGGTTCTGGCTCTCCCATTGCTTGTGTTTTGCATTTAAGTCTGCACCTGTGAGGAAATGGTGTCCTAAGGAATTAAAGAAGGATATAGGAGTGATTCGGAAATAGGTTCTTTAGGCGGGGAATATGCTGCAACAATTGTTATAGGAAAAAGTGATGTTGGAATTCTAGTTTCTAGTAGCTTGAAGGAAATTATGGACTGGCAGGGGGAATAATTGATGGGAGAGAGACCGATGGATGATGACAGCAGTGCCAGCATGTGCTTTTCCATCGGGGTGGTCAGTTCGATAAGTTTGGTAGTCAGGTAGGTATGTTGAGCAGTCGTTTACTGGTTAACCGGGTTTCAGTTATTAGGACTAGGTCAATATTTTTTTCACGTAATAACGCTGTTAGTTCGTTAATGTGATTTCGAACACCATTCGCATTCCTAAGGAGAATGGAAAGGGATTTTATTGAGGACATTTATGGATTTCTGGAGGGGATGATGAGACTGGATACAAGGTTTGTCAGTAATGAGATGAGGGGATTGATGAGAGATCTAAACTCAGAAAGGAACGATGTAAGTAAACTTTTGAGGCCAGTTGCATTGGTGGGAGGAGAAATGCAGGAAATAGGGTGATTTCTTATACCGTAACAATTATTTAATGATAATATATTCTTGGTACGTCTGTTTCAATTAAAAAAATACAAAATTAAACAATACAAATAAATTTACTAGCTTAAAGTTTTGGTTTATTATTTTCAATAATAGACCTTTGGACCGACCATAGAAAACATTTTTGTAATCCCGCCTTTCCCTCAAAATTTGAGGGTTTACGTTTCAAGATACGTAGAATCCAAATATCGTAAAAAAAAAAACCGTCTGTACGCCGTCCGCGGCTTTTCTCCGAGACTACTTGACCGATTTTCTTGAGATTCGGTACCAATGTCACAGGTCACCCCTGAACGATCCTCGGAACTCGATATTACCATCCGTCTGTTTGCTTCAAAATGGCGGCCGATTAGAGATCTTATAAGTCCATGACTCGGCCATTTATAAAGATAGAGGGGACATGTAAGGTGTTCTGGAATCAGCATAACAAGGCATTAAAAAAAAAAATCTATATAATTACCGAATAAAGATCTTATATGCCCATAACTCGGCCATTTATTGCTATTTTTTATCTACGTTGAGTTGAGCTTGATATCTATTTAGCTGCTAATATATTAGTCTATTTATATAGGGATGCCATTGGGCAATCATTGAGGTTTATTTATGTAAACTTATGAATAATTTTGAAGTTCTTACCTTCTCCTCTAAATTGGATACCTTTCCAAGGGCCTGATTTGTGGTTACCATTATTTAATAATTAACCAAGATAATGCTCCTACTTTAAAGTTTAATACTAATGCTAATCAAATTTACTGCTATCAGTAAATTTAATCTTTAAACTAGTCAGACCTAGTCGTTGTTCCGCCTTCAAGCAAGATCAGCGGAGAAATCCAGCGTCCAGCGAGATCAGAGAGGAAGTCCTGCGTCAGGCGAGATCAGAGAGCAAGTCCCGTTTTCCGCCTCCTCTGCTTCTCTTTCTCTTTCTCTCTTGTTCTTCCTAAGAGGGGGTCGAAAACGTTGTTCATTGGCCGACTAGTTTTATAGAGGGAGGAAATTCTGGGATTTCATCGGATGGCTCCACCCCTTGTCCTGACATCCCCTGGATGGTCCGGTGCGAATCCATTAACCAGTTCTAATTTAATCACACTTTTCTGAGGCTGTCCTCCACTTTTTCCTTGAGGCCAGCCGGAACCTAAGGGGGGCTGTTCTTAAAATTGATTTAGTATTCAGAGCTTTGGCTTTGTCACACTTCTCGGTAGGGTTTTAAATTAACTTATTCCTAATCTCTGAGGGTAAGAGCTGTGGTGACATCTGTCATCGCCTGTCAGTTAGCCTTCTTTCTAACTGCTCGTCGCTTATTATCCTTTGTTCGCACCTGGTGCTGGTTAAATAATATAAGGATAATATTGTCCAATATTAATACATATCATTATAAAGATAGAGTGAAAATGTAAGGTATTTTGGAATCAGCATAACAAGGCATAAAAAAAAAAAACGAAAAAAAAATCTATAAAATTGCCGATTAAAGATCTTATATGCCCATAACTCGGCTATTTATAAAGATATAGGAGAAATGTAAGGTGTTTTGGAATCAGCTTAACAACGCATTTAAATAAAAAAATAAAGGAAAAATAAAAAAAATCTCTATCTGTAAATGCTTTTAGTTTATTATTTTCAATAATAGACTTTTGGAATCGACCAATGAAAAATTTTTTGTAACTCCCCTCTCAAAATTTGAGATTTTACGTTTATCGAATAAATATCCAAATATCGAATAAAAAAAAAATCCGTCCGTCCGCCGTCCGCCATACGTTTTAAAACGAAAGCTGATGAAATTATCTACAAAAGAAAAACAAATATTTAACTCGTACCAGATATAGCGTAATGAACTTCGTAGACTAATTCTCCGGCGCGGCTGGTCATCATGACATCTATTGGGTTTCTGACTTCTTCGTATCTCTCTGCTTTATCCTTCCTTGGATTATTTCTGCACTCCCTTTAGCTTCCTTAGTCTATCTTTTTTTTCCTACTGAAGTGCATATCAAATATTTCCTCTGTATCATTTTACTCTCTGATTACATGTCCTAGCAATCACAGCCTACTTGCATTGACACAGCTTAATTTTTTTTACTAGGACAGAATAGATATTTTTGAAATATTACTAAGTGGAAATAATAATCCATTGTGTAATTATTTGCAGCGTTTTTTTATAATGTTATTTTACTTCTAGATAGTTATTCAGTACAAGTTTCATAATTTACTGACTAAATAAAAGAATAAAGAACGATTTCATTTTCAAAATCTCTTTGAAAGGCAATGCTTTCCTGTTTTGTTTACAAACTATAGTTAAAAACATATAAGTAAATTGATTTCTTACAACAAATTGGAATATTTATCACTAATATCAAAATACAATTAATCAATCGTAAAACTTAAGCAATATACACCTAATCAAAACATTCATTCAGTATAAATTCAACACAATACTTTCATGTTACGTGAACAGCCAAAAATTACAATTTTCTCAACAAAAAAAGAAAAGAAATATATACAAAATATATATATGTATTAGTGAGTGTGTGTGCAATTAATCGTGAATTCTTTTTAAGTTCGATTCCAGCTTACGCAGAATAATAATAGATCTGAGACGATCAATCTGCTATGACCTTTCGATAGGCAATCACCAGTAACCCTCCCCTTCATTCTTCCCCATTGAAATTAGCAGTTTCTCTCTCTGTCTCTTTTTCTCGATTTCCACAAAAAGTTTTTCCTATAAACGTCCAGTTGTATAGTAGAGGTTAACAACCCGTGAATTTAACAATGTCGATTCTGGAAGTATATAGATTTTAAAATGCTGTCTTCCTGATTGCACCAACAAAATGTGAATTATTGGGCCTGCACATTCGGAATTTCGATAATCAGTGTAACATTATTTTAAAAGTAGGCAAGTTATGGAATTGAGAGCAAAGAATAAATTTCGAACACAAACTCTATTTTTAAAGATAAAAATAGAAACCTAATAACAAATAAATAAAAAAAAGTCGTAAATAAATAAATAAAGGGTTAGGGCGTTTCCGTTATAAAGAAATATAAATCCTTGATTACAATGCAAGGCCTCGCAGTTTCCAAACAGTTCTCTATTTTTGAATCATTCAGTAACATACAAATTCTCTTTAAGTATTACTCAATGATGCAGGAACGATTTTTTTTGGCATTCGCAAGTTATTTTAATTAATCTATCCTATAATTAAATCTATCGTGTTAGGCCTTAAGAGTAAAATATAAAAAATAAAATTTTTATTTTATATTGGTCGGAGTCTTATCTTTCATTGGTTAGAACTGTATGATTAATAATTGTTTTAAGTTATAATTTTAAGTTATACTGTTCTAACCAGTAAAAGATACGAATCCGACCAATCAAAATTCAATTCGAAAAACATTCGATTTTTCGGCTTATACTCTAACGGCATAATTGGAAAACTAAGTTTTTACTAAAAATGTTTTTTTTTAAATAATAAATTAATTTGTGAATGACACTTTCCCTTTGATCTATGACATTATATTTAAAAAAAAAAAAATTTATAACAAGGTTATGACGTTTCCCTATAAATTAGAAATTATTTAATATAGTTTTTTTTTAAATGAAATAATACGAAAATATAGATGTAAAATCTTAAACGAGCCAGGGAAAACAACATTTTTTATATTGAAAATAGGTTTCGTTATATATCAAATGTGATAAATAACTAGAAATTGCCTAAAAACTCTTTCGAAAACACTTCAATTGTTTGGTCTGGTCGTATACTCTTAACTACACTGTACTCTTACATGCCACACCTCAAATATTGATGAAATGAAATAAAAAAAAAACATATTTTATTCCAGGCCTCTCCTTAAAATAATACATAGTGCATACAGAAGTCTGACTGATTTTGATTTTAAAAAATGAATGATAATAAAAATTAAAAAAAATAACAAAAAAATACAGGCAAAAAAAATAAGAAAACAAATTATTATTTTTTTTAATCTTTCATTTCAAGTATTAGTCATTATTTTTTTTTTTCACAAAATAATTTTCAATTAACGGTCTTTAATTTTTATTTTCTGTATATATTTATTTTTTTAATTTTTTCTGTAAATATGAAATGAATGTTAGGTACAAATAGCACTAATACCTATTACCCTTAAGTGTGGAACATTGTATTATTTTACAATATAAAACAGTTTATCCAAAAAAATCTATTGCAGGGAACTAGCCCTCTGCTAATCATAACCAGCATGTGTAAATACAGTGAAGGTTTATCTATCTCTATTAAAGAGGAAAATAAAAAAAAAAATAAAAAAAAAGAGTAGTTACTAAAGACACTTAATCAAATTCTAACTGATATAATGTTAGAAGGATTATAATAATTACAAACATTAATATTTAAAGTGAAATTTAAAAAAAAGAAAAAAAAAGAGGCAAACATTCGTTTAGTTTATTTACCTATTTGTAAATATTTGTTTTGATCTCTTTCCTAGTATCACTATTTATTTATGAATAATAAATAAATTGAACTAAAAACCGATATAAATTATTCAATATCTTACTCAAGTAAGATAGTTCAAAACAAGATGAGATAATGGCTAATTAACGGACACTTAATCCACGTTTTTATTAATTACTCAAAGATCTTAGGACCAATAGGGATAGATTGGACTATGCATTATTCAGAGGTGACTATTGGAACTGATGATTAGGTATTAATAGTTGAGTGATTAAATTTCTGAGCGGGTGGTTTGATAGTTAGCGCTCGGGGTCAGTCAAGTCCTGAGGCACAATTTCAATACATAATTCCTTTACGATAATCACTAATTATACGTGGCCGATAGGATAAATAAAATTTGAGAAGTATAAATACATAACATCATGGATATGAGCAGGAAAAAGTATTCGAATAAAAAAATAATCGAAGGTTTTTGGTATTTTTTTTGTTTATACAAAATATATGCATTAGGCAGCATTATGATATTTCCAAAATATTTTTAAAAACAATCTTGGTGCCACCTACAATAACATATGTTAGGACTCAAGACTCCCTCCCCTCCCCCCTCCCAAGAATCACAATCATTTAATGCCAAATATAATTACTATTATAAAGCTGATTTGTTTAGAAACAACAATTTCCTACACCACCTTAAAATTAATTAATATATATATATATATATATATATATATATATATATATATATATATATATATATATATAAGTTAAGTCCTGGGGACCAACAATATTTACGTTAATCCTAAACAACTTTTATGTAAACAAGCCAAAGATATATATGTAGGATTACGAGAGCAATAAAGGCAGTTATAATTCTGAGTTCATTGCGTTCATTATTAAAACCTTTCTTTTTTTTTAACTTTTTCGCTCGGTAAACTCTAAGTGGTGCCGAAACCCGGGAAAACGAGCGTGCGGGAAACTGGTGAGCGGTAAGCCGATTTTTTTTTGTAGTGTGAGAAGTGCCTTGTTTTTTCTCTTTTTTTTTCCCGCTCTTTCTTCTAAGGTCGTGTTGAGACATGGCAACTGATGGATTATTGAAGCCGGCAGTGCTGCAGGTTCCAGCAGAAATTCCCGCGTTGCCTAAAGACACCTTGGCGGAAGCTCATGCAAATGCTTTGGCATGGATAAAAGTAAGGGCGGTGAGTGCACAGGGCTTACGGAAGGCGATCTCAGACCTTGAAAGGTTCAATGGAGAAATTGGAGAATTGAACCATTTCCTTAAAGGAGGAAATCATATAATGAATAGAATAGAGGTTACAAAAGCAGAGAACGTATTAGACCCCAGAGACGCGGATTTGTTGAGGGGTGGTTAGGGGTGGGTAGTGTGTCGCGTGAAGCGGCATGTATTAAACTTTATTCAGGCGGATGAAGAAACTCCCTGGAAAAGAAGAAATCTCTCCCTCATCAAGGAGAGATTGAAGAAGGCCTATGGAGGAGGCAGATGGACACCGGAAGAGGACCTCGTTCAGCTGTTCCGAGAAGGCAAACACCCGCGGTAGAGCAATGAAAAATACGCAGGTGAGTTGCTGGTGAAGTTTAATAGGATCACCGAGAAAATGCGCGAGACGGCGAGCGCCGCAGAAGTAGAATTCAAAATGTCCTTTGTATCCACCTTACTAAAAATACAGTTGGCGAGAAAAATAGGAAAGAAGGAAGGGAGATTAAATAAAATAAATACCCCGGGAGAAGAATTTTATCGAATGCGCCCAGGAAATGATGGATGCTAGTGCAAGGGATGAGGAAGCACGGCCAGAGCCAGAAGAGATGGGATGGAGTCGAGTCTCGTATCGAAGACCAAGACCCGTACCGGCAGTCTGGAGGAAGAAGGAGACGGAAGTCCATAGGAGGGATAAGACAGGAAGTGACAGGCAGAGGCCAGGCATGAGAAAACGAGGTGAGCAGAGCAGAAGGGAGGAACGGTGATGCCATGGTTGCGGGAAGCCGGGGCACCTGGTTGCTAAGTGCCCTCGCACGGAGTGCTTTGAGTGCGGCACAGAAGGACATATTGCCAGGCATTGTCCTTATATGTACTCTCGCTGGGAGAAGCAGAGGGTGGAACCCATGGAGGTGAACGCCCAGAGAATTTTGCGAAAGCATAGGGCGACCCCGGTATCGATAGAGACGTCAGAAACAGACGAAGAAGGACCGGCGACCAGCGAAGGCGAAGGAGACAGGAGTAGTCGCAGGAGTGGACGACTACGGGTGAAGACTGGGAGGAAGCAGCTGGCGGAGGACTGAGGGGAGTGTCGGCTGAGAGGCGACCGCACAATAGTGAACTGCAGTGTGAGAGGATGACGCGGCGGTTTGCCTATTATCCAGGTGGAGCGAGGAGTCAGGAGCCTTGTGGATACTGGGAGCTCCGGCACAATCCTGAGTCGGAAGGCGGTGGAGAAGTTGGCGGTACGAAAAGGGACACTCCAGGTACAGGTATGTTCATGTAAATTGACTACTCTAGGTGGCCCTTGTATAGTAGAGGGGGAGGTGATGGTAGAACTGGGGACATGGTTTAAAACAGGGACCAAATTTAGAGTTCACGTGGTGGAGAATATGTTGCGCGGTTATGAAGGGATAATCGGGTGTGACATTTTAAATCGGAATAGGAACTCGGGTGTGAAATAAGGATGGTAAATGGTGGATTGGAGGGTACGAATCCGGCGGGACTTTAACGATATTTTTCACAAAGAGGGCGAGCGGTTAGGCGCGACTGGAGAAACCGTTCACGAAATACCGTTAAAGGAAGAGCGTGTGACGTATGTGAAAGAAAGGCGATACCCGCAGGCGTTGAGGCAGCACATAAGGGAGGAGATAAGAAGTCTTAAAGAACAAGGAATCATTGTGGACAGCACATCACCGTACAATAGTCCACTTTGGGCGGTGAGGAAAAAGAGCGCACCTGGGGAAGAGAAGTATAGGGTTGTGATCGATTATAGGAGGTTGAATGAAAACACGGTAGACGAGAAGTACCCCATCCCGCGATTCGAGGACATCATAGATAGGTTGAACGGGGCAACAGTGTTCAGCACCCTAGATTTAAAGGCGGGATACCATCAGATCAAGATGCAACCAAGAGATCAGTCCAAGACGGCGTTCACATTCGAAAGAGGACATTATCAGTTTACTAGGATGCCGTTCGGACTCAAAAACGCGCCCATTACCTTTCAGAAATTAATGGATGAGTTCCTCCGAGGAGTGGATGAAGATGTGTGTCAAGTCTATATGGACGATCTTTTGGTATTTAGCAAGACCGAGAAGCAGCATATAGAGGATCTCAAGAGTGTGTTCAATAGGATACGGGAATTCGGCCTGAAGCTCTCCGCTGAAAAGTCACTGCTAGGAAAAGGGGAGATTACTTTCTTGGGACACACCATTACGAAGGAGGGAGTTAAACCTGATAAGAGCAAGGTGGACGCAATTTCCAGGACGGCGATACCGAGAGACGTAAAGGGGATACGTCGTCTGTTAGGCTCATTGAATTATTACCGACGTTTTGTCCCAGAAATGGCGGAATATTTTTGTTACCCCAGAAATGGAGAATAACATCCGCAAATGTATGGCGCGGCTGCAAGAGGAACCAGTACTCGCCTTCCCGGACTTTGAGAAGCCCTTTATGCTCACGACAGATGCCAGCGAGTATGCACTGGGAGCGGTTTTGTCACAAGATGGGGAAAAAGGAGATCGTCCCGTTGCTTATGCTAGTCGGCGTCTCACGGAAGCCGAGACCAGATATAGTGCACTAGAGCGTGAACTTTTAGGAATAGTGTGGGCAATAGACCATTTCCGACCCTACGTATTTGAGAGAAAGTTCACGGTGCATGCAGATCACAGACCCCTGCAGTGGGTGGGCAAGATGAAGGAATCATCCGCTCGAATCACTAGATGGAAGGAGTTTTTGGGACAGTACAACCTGGAAATCAAGTACAAATCCGGGAAAGAGAATGTGGTAGCCGATTGGCTGTCCCGGGCCATAATGGTAAACGTGATGGACGAGGCGGGAGAAGAATCGTCACGGGACATTAGATAGTTCCTACAGGAATGGACTCCGGAGGGAGAAGGGGAACAGAGTACCGGCAGTAGCGAGCAGGAGGATGAAAACCAGGTCGAAGAAACATCAGTGGGAGACAGGCCGATCGAGATGACGTAACTTGAGGAGATTATTAATGACAAGCGACGCCAGGTCATTTGGAAAACCAGGACCTAGGGACTTCTCTAAATGGAGTTCTCCAAATATGGCAATTGTGACATCATCACCATCTGGTCACAACCCGGAGTCAACGATGAGAATATTTGTCGAGTACTGAAAGATGCTTCCAAGCCGGAAAGAACATTCCACTTATATATAGGAAACGCCACCGTGTGGGAAAAAGTGCAGCGGTTATGGCGGTTAGAAAAATTGGGTGTGGACCGCAACTTCATTCGATGTATCCTGATGGTAGAGACGATCCGAGAGAGCGAACGTCAGAACGAAATCACCGTAGTATATCACCAGGACAAAACTAATCATAGGGGAATCGCCGAAACTTTGCAAGCACTTAAGCGGCGGTACTTCTGGTGGAATATGAAGAGGACTGTCAGGGAGGTCGTGGGGGCATGCGATGTTTGTTTATCTACTAAATACGATAGGCATCCTCCCAAAGGAGTACAAGAAGAATCACCCCTGCAGAATCACCTTTGTCGGACCTGCAAATCGATACATTCTCCTGGAGGGGCTATAAGTGGGTCACGTTAATAGACTGCTTTAGTAAGGTAGCTGCGGCCCATCTAATAAATGAGAAATAGGCGGATGCAGTCCTAGGGGTCCTTCGTGCATGGTTTAAGATCTACGGGGTACCCGATAGGATCGCCTCTGATGGTGGAATGGAGTTTGACAACGCCAAGATCAGGGCAGAAGCAAAGGAACTGGGCATTGTCTGGAGAATTAATACCCCGGGACACCCTAAGAGTAGAGGAGTCATCGAAAGATTACATAGTACTCTTAGCGACCATCTGCGTATTTATCAGTTGGATAAAGGGTTAGAGCCGGATGAGACGATGGAAAAGGCGATCGCGGCGTATAACGAGTCCATTCACTCAGTTACTGGATTTTCTCCCTTTGAAGTGATTTTCGGGCTCCGACAACGGCGGAGGGACAATAGAGCTACAACCGTTGAGGGCGAGTTAAGAGACCAGGTGGTTATGAATCGGATATCGATCGCGAAGTTACGGGAGAAAGTGAAGGATAAGTTAGAACGAGAGAAGCGGAGTCGAGTGGCGAAAGAAAATCTCAGGGTAAAAGACGCCATGGGGAGGATCAAAATTGGGACCGTCGTGTATAGACAACGGAGTTCCGACCGGTGGAAAGAATTGATTCGCTACGAAGAGCCATTCCGAGTGGTAGCAATTAGGGAACATAACCTTGTAACCATTGAACACATTAAAGTTCCCAGGAAACGTAAAAATGTTCATATTGAACAACTTAAGCTTCCACTCGAGTAGTGTGACCATTCGTAACGGCCTGGAGTGTCCTGGCCGTCTTACAGAATCATACATTTTGTTGTATTATTTTTGTTATTATGAGTGTATACAGCATGTGGACCTCTGTTTAACTATATCAAGTATCTATTTATTTTTTCTCTTTTCTGTATAGTGCGTATTAGTTCTATTTTTGTTTAAAACATAAGTGTTGCAGTGAATCAAAAATCGAAAGTGAAAAAGAGAATTTTGGTTGTAATTTCATTTTATTTTTGTAAGTTCATTTTTTGGTTTGTTGTAAGTATTGTTCAGCATTATGTACGTTGGCTGTTGTTGGCCTTCCGGCCTTTGGCATCCCTCTTCCCCAAGTTCCGAAATTTTTCGAAACTGGTGGGGGGGAGTTAAGTCCTGGCGACCAACAATATTTACGTTAATCCTAAACAACTTTTATGTAAACAAGCCAAAGATATATATGTAGGATTACGAGAGCAATAAAGACAGTTATAATTCTGAGTTGTTATAGTGTATATATATATATATATATATATATATATATATATATATATATATATATATATATATATATATATATATATATATATATGTATTTATGTATAGACATAGGTTGAGTAAACTTTCATTTACACATGTATTTATTAACTTGACTTATTAAAAAAGGAATGACGAATATCTATTATATTTCTTTTACATATTTCCATTTAAAAAAATATAATGTACATACTAAATTAACGTTGATAAGTTTCTATAAAATTTGGCCATTATTGTAACCTACCTAATAAGAAATGTGTTTCATAATTATACATTTTTTTCATATATATATATATATATATATATATATATATATATATATATATATATATATATATATATATATATACACTCAAAAATTATTAATTGAAAATTAATAATTTATTTAGTGCCAGATAAAAACTTTAAAAAAGTGTAAAAAAACAAAAAAAAAAACTAGCATTGTTCCTAAAAACATTAGTTATTCCCAGAGGATACATCAGAGTAAGAGGAGGGAGTTGGATGCTATAAACTAAGTATTGATGGTGTTGGTCAAAACTTTCGTATCTCTTAGAAATCTTACAAGCTTAGGAGCTCTTTTCATGGGCGATTAGTTCTTTGTTTTTCTTACTCTGTTATGGAACAGGCAACTTTCAGTCTACAATGTGTTATTTCAAATAAGTTACTCCATCGTTTGGAAGTGTGATTTCATAAGGTACATGCTACCATTTCATCTATACTGTTTTCTACAATAAGGATTTACGTTAATCCAGAACACATATAATTAAGTTTAGATGGGTGAAGGCAATAGTTTCCTATATATGTAATATAAAAAAAAGTGCAACTCAAAAAAAATACATTCCTAAATTGCCTTAAAAAAGTTATTAAAACGGGACGTGAATCTCGAAATTTCACATTATGAATAATATAATACAAATATAAAGAAATAATGTAAGATTCATAAAACTAATAAACCTTCTAATTTTGCATTGTCATGGTAGTAATAATTAAAACTTTAATATCCCTTAAAAAAAATCGAATTGCTATTTGCACTATAAAATTCTGGCCTGTTTCCTTCTATTTCCTTCTTTCCCACATGCTAGGACATTCTTCATCGAAGTTTTATTTTTTTTAAGACAAGAAGACCTTTAATATTATCCCTGATCTCAACCCAGAACTTATCAATATCAACATATAACTTATTATTACTATTCTCAACACGAGTTCCAAAAACCTATTCTTGTTTTTAAGGCGGAATTTTTCCTTATTAATGGAGTTTTTAATTTCTCTAACTTAATGTTTTCGGAAGGAAACTTATTTTATTATACTGTTGTTCATGTTAAACTTACGAATGTGAAAATTATATTTTTCGTTTTTTGTTTTATTTCGACAGTATTTCTGTTGATACAGCCGGTAGTAAAGTTACGAATCATTTAGGGCATTAGGATGCTGAAATTGCAGTTGCATTTTTGCGAAAAATGTCTTAAAGTCTGAAGCTTCCATGTTCAAGGAACGAACATGAATATTATTATAAAGGTAAAACAATAATTACACATCAAACTATAAGACCAAAGAAATATAAAATAAAAATTATTTATAAAAAATTCGTCAATTAAAAAAATCGTTTAAGTTTTCCATGGGAACGACGATATGCACCATATCAAAATACGGTCGATTTTGATTATGATTACGGTTTTTAGTCGTATTTTCCCTCCCAAAAAATAGACTATTGCAATGGGTCGAAGGTCGGCGGTGAGCGGCGGGACTACCGCTCATTCATAACACCTACAGCACGATTACGGAAGTTGGAGATGTCTGATTATATATATATGTATATATATATATATATATATATATATATATATATATATATATATATATATATGTATATATATATTTTCCCTCGCTACATTTGAGCACCTCCAGTGGGTCAAATGAGCTGACATTCGGAATGTTGGAAATTATTCAGACAGAACGATACCATTAAAGAATGGGTTAAATTCCAGTAAAAATGTCGGTATGTTTACCTGAAATTTCGGCATTTTTAAAGTTTTTTGCATCTCTACAGCTCCACCAAATTAGTTTATAGGATTGAAAATATGTATTTGAATTGAGTTGGTGTTAGAAAAGTATCTTTTGGGGGTCTCAACTTGGTTCCTCCACTCTCCCGGGTTTTTCGATTTTTTTAAATATTTGTGCAACTCTAAACCCTCTCCCCCCAAATTGAGTTAGAGGGCTCAAATCTGTTGCATTTGAATGAAAATTAAATTACCTATAAACAAGAAATGTTTCTTCGAAATCGGACTAGCAGATATGGCTATTTCAACTCCAGTGGCCCTCTTTTGGACAGATGAGCTGAAATTCGGTATGAAGGGTTTTCTGTGTCGAAGGTCAGCGGAGAGGTAGAACAATATAATTGTGGGTCTCAACTTTTTTCTCACTCTCCCATTTTTATATTATTTTTATTTCAGTGAAAATACGACTTTAGTGACGGAGTTCTGCTGCTCACGGATTTTTTTTGGATACGCGGTGATGTCCATACATATACAGTAGAATTTAATGGGTTGTATTTCTATCTTCGTATTTGTATTCCGAGGACAATGAAGGCGTCGATCCAAAAACTCAGCCTTTTTAAGAATAGGTGAAGAGAGAGACCAGCTATACAGCCTCGAAACCCATATCGTTTAAAGGCAAGGAAGGGGAAAAGGAGAGGAAGAAGAAGAAAGTGGCCTTTTGAATATTAGATTTTTGGAGTTAGCAAAGTTGATTATTTGGCTTCTCTTTTCATAGCTATATTCTTGCAAACTTTCTTTACCGATTAGTGAATAATATATTTCTTCTCTTTCCAACATTGCGTTCACATCTTTAAATTCTATTTTAATAGATTATCACGGTATTTAATCTTATAATTACCGCAACTTACGTACCAAATAGTGTTCTTATCTATTAACTAAAAGAACCGTGCACTGGATACCTTCGTCGTTACAGCTGTAGACTATAGTTGGACTTGCTGTAGACTATTGTTGGAGCAAGTTTAGCTTGTGATCATTAGTTTGCGAGCGAGGAGAGTAATTAATTCAAGCTTATTGTGACGTTATAGATAAACATATGTTGTTTTTTAAATTATATCACTGCTAAAGCTTAGCAAGAATTAAAAAAAGAACAGACACATTATTGATTAAAAGTAGTTTCACTGTTACATCAAAGCCAAGAAAATTACTTCCAAAAATTAATTAATAAATAGCTAAGAGAAAAAGTGTCCAGGTTTCATATGTTTTGTAGCCAAGACAACTTCGTACCCGTGGAAGCAAGTTTACTATAAAAACTTTTAATTGTAACAAAAATAACTAATTAATTGTAAAGAAAATAACAAAATCGACTTTTTTTTAGGGTTTTAAATACTAAACACTAAACAATTAAAGCTTATTGTGACGTTATAGATAAAAATATGTTGTTTTTTAAATTATATCACTGCTAAAGCTTAGCAAGAATTAAAAAAAGAACAGACACATTATTGATTAAAAGTAGTTTCACTGTTACATCAAAGCCAAGAAAATTACTTCCAAAAATTAATTAATAAATAGCTAAGAGAATAAGTGTCCAGGTTTCATATGTTTTGTAGCCAAGACAACTTCGTACCCGTGGAAGCAAGTTTACTATAAAAACTTTTAATTGTAACAAAAATAAATAATTAATTGTCCAGAATGTGTTCCTAGAACACATATTAAGTCTGTAAATGGTTATAAAAAATGTGAGAAATAATGTTAACAGTATTTTATATCCAATAGAACGGAACACCTTGCACAAAACTGACATCGCTCAGAACTGCTGAGAAATCTCTCCAGGGAATATTGGCTGAGAACAAACTCATCCTTCTATTGACTCACAAGTCCTTTGCTGGAATGGTGTTGAATCGCGTATCAGCAAAATATTTATAACAGTGTCGAAAAAGGGGCGTATTCAGGGAACACAGAGCGGGATTTGCTCGTCGGAAATAAAGGTATTTCTTCTTTATTTAAAAAGTCCCCTTTTGGACTGAAAGTGACTTTTTCATATATATCGTTCTCTTTTATGGATTTTAAATCGACTTTCTTCTATTCGCTTGTTTTCCAAAACTAGGAAATTCACCGTCCTTAGATCAACAACTTAAGTTTGAATAGAAAACCTATAGAACTATTAGAAAACATATAATCGTTTTACAATGAAATCTAATTATTCTGGAATTGAATTGAATTATTAAATATTAATTGTTCAATAATATTTTATTAACGAAAAGAAATGATTTATGAAATTAAAAAATGCGTAAATATGTATATGTAACAAATTAAAGTAATTTATTCGTTATTAAAAATGAAACCCGCAGAACTCTTGTTCCAGTTTATAACACTGATCTCACCTTAGAGGAATATCAATTTTAATAGAGATAGGTCGGTATCTCATTACTTTTTATCATCCTTCATTACTTCAGGGATGACGAATTAAGGTCCCAATTAATCGTTTAGTGTTTAGTATTTAAAACCCTAAAAAAAGTCGATTTTGTTACTTTCTTTACAATTAATTAGTTATTTTTGTTACAATTAAAAGTTTTTATAGTAAATTTGCTTCCACGGGTACGAAGTTGTCTTGGCTACAAAACATATGAAACCTGGAAACTTTTTCTCTTAGCAATTTATTAATTACTTTTTTAATGAAAAAACGAAATTTTTTATTATTTCTAAACCATCTGGGGACCATGAAGATGATGTAGTAAAAATTGGTTCAGTAGTTTTCGCGATTAGCGGTTATAAACGAAAAAGCGGCTGACCTTATATATAATAGAATGATTTATAATATTAATACTCCTGAATAAAATGGTACGGAATTGACGGAACTAAACTAATACATTCTTCGACTTATAAATAACATTTATAATACACATCAGTATTATAAAAACCTTGAAAGTAATGGTAAATACCCACACGATAAAATCGATGTGAACTCTCATTCATGTCCAATTTTCCGGTTGGAAACACATCGGGGTTCTTTGTCGAAAAGACAAAATTTTTATAAAATATAACTGACACATGTTGTCTAAGTAGTTATAACAATATAACTGTTATCTAAGTAGTTAATTATATTCTAATTAAATCATATGTTAACTGAGATATTGCTTTAATTGTGACATTGAACCGGAACAAGATGAATATATTCCAGTTAAGTGAACAAATAAGAAATGATGATGCTGCTCTTAAGTTTCTACGGAGCCAAAATAACATTGAAAGTACTAAGGTATGTGCAAAAGGACATCAAATGAAGGTACGACTCATGTGGGCTTAAGTGAAACGACGTAGCTATAGAGGGCATACTAGACTAGGAGTGCATGTTGGAGTCTTATCTGTGCGAATTTATATGGAGGAGGAGATATGAGGAGTGTTTGTTTCAAGAGATATTGGAACGCATCGCTGAATTTTGTCCTCAGATTTAGATGTATTTATTGTTTAATTTTTGAGATTATCTATTAAAATACATATGTTTTCCTTTAAAGTAATGTGTAATTCCTTTAACATGTATCAGTTATAAAATATAACTGGCATGTCTTTTCGACAAAAGACCCCACATCGGCACTGTAAAACTGAATAAATGAGATACGAGTGAACATGCAACTTTGTTGAATATTCTTTCAATGCAGACACCATCATACTCTTATATCCATTACTAATTACGAAGCGGGAAAATGCCATACACTAAGACTCTTTATATAGCTTCATTTCTCATCCAGTTTCGATTTCCTATTACGACCCTAAATAACAAAGAGTTAGGTTGAAGATTACATAATCACACGGGGAGGACAGGTAAGAGAGACAAGCCAGAAAAAGAACCGGGCGGATCTTATTGAGGTGAATCGTGGCGAAATGAGTTCCGGAGGGAGATATATAGTGGAGGCGCGGGCTATTATTACGTCACCGCCAGCCTACCAATTACAGGCCGTAGAATGAGCGACGGATGGTCCGGAAATAATAACGTCACCTCCCTCAGATCACTATAATACCCCCTTCATCATTCCGTCGATTTTGTAGCTAAGCACGTTCTATCTAAAACATCATACCAGCAATATAAAACCATATGATATCATACTTAATCCACATATTTGTTGGCATTTAACTAACCTATTATTTAGCACTGGATGGACGGGCGACGTCAAATTACCACTTTTGAGATTTTAAAATCACGTTTGAGTATCTTTAAATTATTATTTTTTATATAGCTAACTTCTTCCACAAGGAGTTATACCAAGAAGGAGGGGAAAGGGTCATTTGACCCTATAAATAATAACTTTTTATTATAGTTCTACTGGAGTTGAAACTATGTATTCCTTTTAAAACTATTTTGATCCATTTTGTTAAAGATTCCGGGAATCCAGACAGTGCAAATGTGATTTATGACCTGCGATGTCTGAAGCTATTTCACAAAGGGTGCAAAAATGAAAAAGATGAATAAATCATAAAACATTTATGCGAAGTGGAAAAACGTTGATTGAATAAAATGTAGTACCTAAGTGTTTAAATAATTGGTATAATGATTATTAGTATAATTATTGTTGAATAATTATAATTTTATTAGCTTTATTTTATTATTTTTATTTATATAACTACATATATAATCGAATAATTATTGGTTGACCGTAGAGATGATAATGAAGGATACAATGGTCAGGGAGGCAGCCAAAATAGTTCCTAAAAATCCTCAAATAGTCCCGTCCTTCTGTGTAGGCAAATTTTCCCACCTTTCCAATGTTAATTTACCTCTTTTATTATTTTCTTATATTAAAGTTTAGGTGAAAGATTGATATTTTTAAATTAGAAAATCCTGAAGAAATACCTTAACTAAAAAATATTAAAATTGACCTGGTTATGTCCTAATTAGAGACATTATCTGTATTCTAGGATATCCGCGTGTCGATCCCATCTTCATAACCCGGTTATATAAGCTGTATCTTGATCTACAGACTTTCATTACCTAATAGCACTTAGACATATTTGAACACATCTCCTTAGTAAATGTAAGGATATACCAGGGTCATCCATTGGGTCCAAACGAGGGTGTTTATGACCCAATAATGGCGGTTAATATGATTAACTTCTTTTGAAGACATGGTGATGATATTGATTTTGATTCTCATTCCGCGATAATATCGCAATAAAAAAATAAAAAACTTAGAACAAAAAGTTGTTTATCTAAAAATAAATATTCATCCAATATTTGTATTTACTTATATAAAATCAAAACTCATTTTTAGATGCGAATACTGAATTAATTTGAGTTAAGATTTTCCGAAATTCGTGAAATATGCCTTTTTATATTTTTCGTTTTAATTTATTTTCATAACGAATGTTTCAATTCGAATTGATAGTTCCAGAACGGAAATAATACCACAAAGAGGATGAACAAAAAAAAAAAATTATAAGAAATTTTTACTGCTGACACTCACCTTTAGAAGAATTCAGTCTAAAATTAATGAATGGAAGCATTTATGTAGTGAAGTAGTACTCCAAGAAGGAAGGAGAGAAGAAAGAAAGACGTATTGAAAGAAATCTCTGAATGCGACTAATTTCCGCAACACAAGAACTAATGGTAAGAACATAAGTAATGTATAATTGGAAAAATATGATACTTTCAAATTAAATTAAAACCACAAATATGAATATTAATGAAGATATCATCTATCAACGGGACCGTTAGAGAGAGTAGAGGATTAAGATATGGGAGATATAGTATATGATCGGAAGAAAATGGCTGCACTCGTTTACGTTAGCGAACGAACACAATTAGTGCAATATTTTTATCTTTTAACCTTTCTATTTTCTATTTTTTCCTGTAGTATCTCCTCTATTTCACAAGTTAAAATAAATAAATCGGTACTAGCCAAAGTTCTCGATTGGAAACATGTCGAAAATTCGACCAACAATTTTTTTTTAAAACTATAACTGGCAATCGTTGTTTCATATGAAAAATCAGAAAGCCAAAAACCTGTTAAAGATTGAAGTAATAATTACAAAACTCATCCTTCCTTCTGTTCTTA
The DNA here is from genome assembly GCA_948150685.1 of Rhaphigaster nebulosa. Classification (NCBI taxonomy): domain Eukaryota; kingdom Metazoa; phylum Arthropoda; class Insecta; order Hemiptera; family Pentatomidae; genus Rhaphigaster; species Rhaphigaster nebulosa. Next base: position 101,784,574 of record OX411308.1, read on the forward strand.
ACGAGTGCAAAACATGGTGGCTTGTGTTTGTAGGAATAACAACGCCTTAAGGTCTTAGAATATAAATTATTTCGCAGAATATAAGGCACAAAGAAAGAAGAGTTCATCGGAGACTTCAGCATTGAAGACAAAGATGGTCGTGGAAGGATTTCTTTTCTTGATGACGATGTTCTGTGGTCTTTAGTCGGAAAAAACCACAGAACAACTGTTCGAGAACTACAGAGAAACTTTCAGTTAGCAAATCGTACATCGCTGACCACCTCAACGCAATCGGAAAAGTAAAAAAGCTTGAAACTTGGGCTCCTCATACATTAAACGACCGCCAAAAAAATCTTTGTTATGAAGTTTGCGCTCCACTTCTTTGCCGAAATATGACTCTGCCTCAGCCGTCTTACTCTCTAGACCTCTCGCCTATGGACTACCATTTTTTTAAATATCTGGGCCGATTTTTTTAAGGTAAAATTTTTATTGAAAAGTGACCTGTTGCTGAAGATGCTGTTGAAGATCAACACACCGGTTACGAACCGGAGAAAGAAGCGTGCCGGAGGTTCAAGGGCATGCTCTATTGATTTATTTATTCGCCCTGTTAATTTCGCTCTCTCCTTCTCTCCCAAAGATGCCTCATGAACGAGTGGCTAAACTTTTCAGTTTCCCAAATTTTCCGATAGCCCAATAATCGTTATTATTATAGCTTTTAAAGGTCCGTGACCTTAAATAATATTTCCCTATTCGATTTTAATCCATATCGCAACTGATATTGTTGAACAGTTTCATCAGAGTGAGCTGGCCATATTGTCATTAATAGGTCTATCAGATGGAAATTTTATCCTGAAGAATTTTCAATTAATGAATGTTCCTCTTATTATTAGTTGTTGTTATTATTATAAGATGTAAATCAGTCGCTCAAACAAATTAAATGTAATGAATCACTTTGAAAACAAAACGATCTAAACTAATATACCGTTTAATTTTAACCACTAGTAAGCGATAGAAAAGAGTTCTTCTGGATTCAAAAAAAATTGTTTATAGAATTGTTTATTTAACGAAGAGTCAATACAGTGAAAAGGGATACAAGAGCAAAGAATTGAAAACCAGTAAAAAGCAAACGAACAAGTAAGAGAACGAATTCGAAAAAAAGATTTGAGTGTTGACTGACCGATGGAGAAAATTCAGATTGGTTGAGCAAACAGCAGGGATTCGATTATTGAATCCTGGAACTGTCGGCAAACATTGATTTGTTTGGGTCCTGGCTATATACGGTATATACGCGACCGCTTCACAAACTAACCTTTTCGCATGTCAACGAGTTCCACACCTCGGATGACAAGGAATTTAACCTATAAATCAAGAAAGGAATTTAAGCCATTAGCGTACAGACAAGAGACGTGATCAAGATACAGAAGCCGTCATTTATTATTATTTTAATTTTTAAATCGAATGCATGAATACTTACAAAAATATTCTAGAATTAAATGAAATTTAGAATTCTATAAGAACTGCAACTGGCACTGGTATTGGGGGGAGGAACTAGTTCGGCAAGTGGACCTTGCGGTCCTTTCTTGAAAAACTGACGATCTTTAGATAGCCGCCATGTACTAACCGGAATGGGAGTGTCACGATTTATTTCTCGAGACCAATGCGAAATAACTATTAACTGACGCAGATGGGATCGAACCAAAATCATTGCGGATTGGGCACTATGGGACCTTCACCCCAACGTATTCGTCCATCACGACCTCGTCCACATGCACCATTATTTTATAATATATTTTAGAAATATTATTGTGTGTGGAAAAGAAATTAAATAGGTATTTATAGTATAAATTAAAGTAATTACGTTAGTAAAATACCTAACCAAATCAAAATAAAAGCATAAGATAAATCTAGCTTAAACAAAAATTAAACTCTTTAGGTGTATCGTAATTTAATGGTTCACGATGTTCTCTGTTAAGTTCGTCATATATTCGTCCGAACCAAAAAATTATAATATTCCTGATTTTAAGAAATTTTTGAAAAAAACAGACAAAAAACAGCTAAGAGTCAGGGGACTATGTGACGATATTCAACTAAGGATTTCACGAATGTTTTACTTCAGATATAATTAAAATAATAAAAATAGTTGAAACGTTACAATAATTATACGATGTAAACGATAAAAATATAAATAATAGCCATAAATATATACACTAGTCATGAATGTTTATGATTAAAAATTAAATTAAAAAATCAAATTGGAAAAAAGGTTCTGATTTTACTAAAAATATAAATATTGTTCAATATTATTAAAAAAGAAAGAAGCCTATTATATCAGATATATACACAATGTTCGTAGTTAACTTATTGAATGGTAAGGAGATAAGATTATTCCTGAATATTCACAATTATATTATTTATTTCAGGCGGAACTGCTTAATCTGAACAATAAGTAGGTTAAATAGACTAATCTAATCCAAAAGAAATAAACCTAAAGGTTTATTGGAATCGAAACCGCATCATGCAAAAGACGCCAACTCCACGCAAACACTAAAAAGTACACTTATTAATATATTGCTGAAAGTCGGCTAAGAAACAAGACAATATACTCCCTCAGATCCACTCCACTAAGATATAAATATATTTCGTCGTCGATACTCCTTCCTTTAAGGAAAGGAAGGAGGAATAGCGTGGAAAGGAATTTCGTGTATTTTCATCGCTGTTTTAGCAAGATATTTTGGAGCTTTCTCTCTTTTAGCGGTCAGATTTCTTAATGTACGTTTCATGAACTACCTGCTTTCTTTAAAGGGAGCTTATGCTACTAAATTTTTTTTTAGTTGGTTTAATCCTTCCAAATTATATAAACAAATTTTTTTTTGTCTGACTAATGTTTCTGATAACAGAAAGGGATGAAAAACGGATGAACTATCGTATGACAATTTACAATTATTTATGTTCACTATTCTGGATAGCAAGATTATATATTTGATCTATATAAATATGTAATAACATAATAAGTTTTTTATGTAATCAATAAAATGTATACTAATTTGACAATAATAAAGTTTCTTTATTTCTGGATTGTTTTGAAAGTGAACTTAACTTTAAAAATAAACTGTGATAATATCACGCATTTTGTTGAATACGCTAACAATTAATATCAGCCCTTTTTTTAAAAATTATTTTTAGTAATTAATATTGGAAATTGGCTGATTAAGGGATTGGTGGTTCAACTTCCTTTAGGGACCAGCCCGTAGGTGGAAATAGGAGTCGAGGATTTGGCTCATCGTCGATTCTACTTCGACTTGTTGAGTTTCATTTCGTGACAAACCTACAGAATAAATCTGCATTCCAAATTCCAACTCTGTGAGCAATGGGTGACCTAGTAGGAACATAATTCCTCCTGAAGCCCAAGATACAGTGCAATTTGATGTTATACTCATAAAACCGCGAACATGAAATAACACCCATCAGTAATATTTCAAAATATTACATATTTTACTACATGTAATGTTCTTATATTACATGTCATCATTTACACTGGTATCAGAAACAACCATTATCTGATTTTAAATGGTAACAACGTTACATATCGAAATTAATGTCGTATTAATAAACACTCAAAAGATTAGGGTAATCTCAAATATCCAATTCTCTTGAAAAATCTAAAGAATACACACATGCATTAAATATTTTTATTAGCCAATTATGAATTTATTTTTAGAAAAATATCGTCATTCCTGTGGGCCGTAGTCCCCTTATTATGTTTTTGTTGTCGATTGCACTCAATAAGTATCGTAAAACTTCCCAACTATGTGAAAATCAAGATTTTGGGCATTATAGCTCTATGGTGGCTTCTGGAAAGTCTCATCAGAGTATTATACACCAGGTCGGTTTTATTTTATTTTTTTTAATTTAACGATGTTTAAATGACCTATTTTCCTTGACTTTGGATGGCAAGAAAATGTGAAGCACGGGGTGGAATGAATGAAGAGAACCAAAAAATAAACACAATGCAAGAAGGCCGACGTCCTTCCAAAATCTGAGATTCCAAAGCAGTTGCAGAAATAGATTGAAGAGATGAAACCGAAAATGGATGGAATCATGCATGAAAGTTTCAGAGATACTGAGATCAATCCTAAGACCCGGGAGTACATCCTGCAAAAGTTGTGTGACGGAAGGTAGCAAATTGAAGGCAGTGAGGTTCTCTGCAATATCTTCTAGCTCTTCATCAGTGAACTACAGAATTCCAAACAACAAGAATAGGTTTTTATCGATTCACTACAAGCTCCACTCATTCAAAAACTAAAAAAATCATTTGCTAGTTATTAAGATCTAAATTGACAATTTAAGTGAATTAACCAAGAAATTTCCTTCATTTTTTAGAAAATATGTAGATTCTAAAAAGGCAAAATAATAATGTGCTAGATCACTTACGACAAGCTATTACTTAAAAAAAAAATTTTAAAGATGGCATTCGTCATATGAGATGTGTATCTATATTGACTAAAATTCTCAACCTTCTACCAGAAACATTAAGAGAGATAGATTAAAAAACCCTCCAAAAATGTCAAGAAGTTGGGGAGTGCCTTGCATATATGTATGAACTATTATTAATAGTAATAATTATCTTTGCTTTTGTGAATGTTAATGATAAGTTGACAGAGAAAATTGGTCAAAGAAATTTGACTATTATTTTACTTTTTAATTAATTTTACAGTAAATATAATTTTTTTACAAAAAAATATAATTTTTATTTTTTTAGTGTCGGATGAAGTGTCCTTTTTTTTTTACACAGTCGCCCTGCATCTCCTTTCAATACTCTTTATGATGATGCATACGTTTTTGACATCAGCCAATGTTTATTTTGTATTGCTTTATAAAAAGAGCTAATATATATAAAAATATATTTACCTCCATTGTATATTAAATTAGGAGTAATGAAAAATAATAAAGAATTAATTTTGTCAAAGTAATGGATAAACTTTCTGATGGATTCCTGTACTGTAAATTCGCCAAAGTCAGTAGTGCTAAACTGAAAGAAGAAATTTTTTTAGGACCAAAAATACGGACATTAATGGATGATGGACATTTTAAATGACTGTCAAATCCACTGGAAAAGCTGCCATACCGTTTTTAAAAAAATCTGTTGCAATTTTATTGGAAACCATACATCAGAAAACTACCGCTACATAGTGGCTGATCTCCGGCATTCTTATAAAGCTAGGGGATGCAACATATCTTTAAAAATCAGACTTCTTCACGGAAAATCTTGAAGCTGTCAGCGATGAGCCGGGTGAGCGTTTTTATCAGCAAATTTCTACAATGGAAAAGAGGTACCAAGGTAAGTGGAGTTCTAATATGCAGGCTGATCAATGCTGGACCAAGAAGAGCGATGCTATAGACACAAAATATGCCCTCTACCATTTTCTAGGTAAGCCAGAATGAGTATTTCATAAAAAATTCAAATGAAAATCACACAAAACACCTGCTCGATGAGGAAAAACTGAAATGATATTTGAATTCAACATGAAATATACTTCTAGCATCTGCAATTTTTATTCTTATGAAAGAAGAGTAGTTCTTTTTTGTAGACTAGTGTAGTTAGAAATATATAAAAGAAATACTTTTTTCACATATCGTCACCCCCATATATAAATAACGAATGTGACATTTTTTAAATATATTTGTGTTTAACAAAAGCTTTTATTAATGAAATATCACACGCTAGTTTTAAACGCGCCGGAACGCTGTTTCATTATTACTTCTAGTAACTGATTTGGCATAGTGAAAAATTAATTGACTATATAATAGAAGAGGAGGGGTCAACCAGGGGAAGGCGCTTAATAATGGACTAATTAATGCTAGGCTCTGGAGAAAGAGAGAGTGCGCTCCTAACAGGCTGTCTACTGAATAATGCAAGGATTCCAGGAGCACCACCATCTTCTAGGGTTTTATGTCGTCTCATCAGCGGGTCTGCCGCGGCAAACGAGTAGCATCACAAACCCATCCCTGCTGGGTAATTCGTCAATGTTTTTTTAACTGCTTTAGGAAAAAAAAAATTCTAAAAATTATTAGTAAATAACTGAGAAGCGAATTGAAATGACTAGCGGGCGATAAAACCAAAATTTAGCTTCAGAGGAATTATTCACTAAGACTATCTCATAACTTAAATAACCATCAACACGATCTGGAAAACAATGTTTTTAAGGGATGATTCCTAATGGAGGATATAAATATTGTATATTTTTTATTCTTATTATAGAAAAAAAGATACTTCGGGTTAATAATATATTAAATTACGGCTTTACACTGTTATCCAATAAAACTGGCAAGAAGTTTTGAAGCAAATGAAATTAATAGACTTGCTTCAGAACCCCTTTCGAGTCACCCTGAAGGCCGAAACGTCGACACACATTAAAGCAGTATTATTTTTATGTGTTTCTTTCCTGATCCTACCTCCAACCCTCTTCTCCTGCTGCCGATGCGAGGGCTCTACTTGATATCAGAAAGGCAGCAGCAAAAAACATAAAAGACTGCCGATCTATGCTGGGGAAGGTTTTGACTCAACAGCTGGGTCGTAAGCCAGCTAATAATATATAGTTATATAGATATAATTATGTATAATTTATATTTATAATTTAATCAATTTATGTATTTATAAACAATTACATAATTTATGTAACCGAATTCGGTTTTATATATTATATAATAACAAATTCCACTATATACAAGTTGTTTATATATATATATATAAATATATAGTTTATAACATGAGATTACTTTTTTTTTTTTTTTTTACACAATATCGAAAATTCTTTTGAGACATCAGTAGGTTAGAAAGAAAGTTTACGAGCAAGCGGGTAAATGTGGCCTTCAAGTTTTATGGAGGTAGGAAAGGATTTCAGTCCAAGTTTCCAACATACGTCATTTAGACTTCGTATAAAAGTTTATTTCGATTTCGTCTATTAGAAATGATCGATATTTCTATCAACTGATAATTTCTATCTCTGTGGATTCCTACATAAGCTTGAAATTTTAATTACTTTTATTTAAATCTGCAGTACACCAGTAAAACCGAAATTGTGAAAGATTTACAACACCATTTTGAAAGGCTTTCGTCTACATCATTAATATGATTAACTTAATGATTTTATTTTATATTTTGGATATTATAATATGAGCAAACAAAAAATTCCAACCAAATTCCTACATATTAATTTTATTGGCGATGAGGAAGAACAAGTGATAAAAAGCTATTGTGTCATCTTTGGAAAAATTTTAAACAAAAAAAAATCATTTAATAAAATAATCCATAATTTTGAAATAGCATATATTTATATATATATATATATATATATATATATATATATATATATATATATATATATATATATATATATATATATACACACATGCTATTTCAAAATTATGGGCTATTTTGAGATCAGATTTAAAAAAAAAACGGATTTTTTCATTTAGTACCACCATATGGATTCCTCAGAAAGTTCTTAAATCATGCACACACTGCAATCGGTAATTTGGGAGATATAGATTATTGAAAATTTTGGAAAATTTCTCGTTTGTAGGGAGTGAGATGAAATTGTAGGGTATAATTTTGGTCTTATCAAGAAAATTTACGAAAACCGGACGAAGATTGACGTGTTAAAAAAAAGATTTCTTAAACAGAAAAGTTACCTCTAATGTTGCACTTCTCAAGAAATTTTTTGAAAATTTGAAGCGAATTCGGGTTAATTTTTGCTATCTGGAGCAGAATTCATCTCGTTTTAGTTTCAGGATGTCAAGCTACGTTTTTAATTATCGCGATATCAGCACATATGATGATGTAGAATTTTCTGTGACAACTGGTTTTTTTTCTGATTATATCGCGTCTGCCGCGGGATGAAAATTTCATTTAACTCATAATCAGGGTCGCAGAGAGAACGCAATGGCATCACGTTAAATTTTCCCGGGCTCCCGTCAAATATAAAATTCACCAGTGAGACCCAATCTCGTCCTTTAAAATGAACGCAACAAAAAGATTACGTGAAGATACTACATAATTATTACATGATTTATGCAATAATGAGCAAAGAAGGTAAAAAACAAAATCTAGTCAGCCTGACCAAATTCCCATCTCGTCGGGCCAGCACCTAATATTCCTTTTTGTTAAAATTGTTGATTTCTTAATAACGTAGTTAGTCTGTTTTAGTTGAAGCTGAGGGTTTCATTAAAACTTGAATTAGTTGAGGCTTTCAAAAGGCATCTCAAGATCCTAAAACTCGACTAATATCCATAAAGTTAAAACCATTAAATCGATCAGTTTATGAAATTAAGTTCGAGTTCTGAAGTAAAAATAGACTCAACACACCTTTTTTTTACTAACTCAATTTTCTTTTTCTTTTCTCTTTGATGATTTTTCTTTTGATTCTTAGAAAGTGGGCAATGTCCTCCCCTATTTTCTCTGCGTATGCCCATGATCATAAGATGTTTCCAGAAACATAATAGCCCATACAACTAGAAGCTTCCTCACTCCCTACAAATTGGATTTTTAAAAATTATTTGTAGAGACTTAGGATTTGGATGTTTTAACAAGGAGCAGTCCTGTCTCCTATTCTCTTCTCCATCTACACGGCAGACATTGTAGGCTACAATTATAGAAAAGCAATTATCGCCACCTACGCTGACGATATAGCTATCTATAGCAGCAGCATGGACTCCAGCAAAGCACTACATCAGGCCGAAACCGTATGCCAGGAAATAGTGGAAAAATTGAAACTACTGAACATCCAGGTGAACCCGGCAAAGACAGTCCGTCTATAGTATACGCTCTACAAAAGGGGAAGAAATCGAGACTGCCTCGGACGTTCCGAGTGGCTGACACCACACAAGCGCTATCTCACTCAATAGTCTACCTGGGAATGAAACTGGACCGTCATATGACCCTATCCACTCATTGCTACAACAAAGTGAGATCCATCAGAAGAAGAACATATAGACTCCACCACCTACTATTATCACCTGCTCTTTCACTCAGGTTCAAACTACAAATCTACAAGAGCATAATTAGACCGGCACTCTTGTACGGAGCTCCGCTGTTCAAGCACCTCCGAGACTGTACGCAGCGCCATCTTCAACAGTTTCAGAATACCGTACTGCGGAAAATGGTAAGATCCACATCGATGAAGAAGATGAAGCTCTTCACGAACACTTCGAATTGCCCACCATTCTAGAGTTCATAAAAAGAAGACACATAAAATTCTTTGACTCCCTAAAATCCTCGGTGAATCCATTATTCAAGACGATGACACCAGCAACAGATCCAGTGCGCTGGCAGCGGACTGTAGAATAAGATTAGGTTAAGTATATGAATCGAGAAACAAAACAAAAATGAAGTGTGCCCAACACGATCCACAATCTCCAGAAAAACAATTTCAGAACTCAATATTAAAAACAAAAACTGCTTAAAATCTAGCAAAGCTACAGAAAAAGTATAATTCATGAAAAGAAAATGATGTAACATTTTTGAAATACAGTCTGTATATAAATATAGGGGTTAGGAAAAAAAAAAAAAAAAAAAAAATGTGTTAAGGCTACACATTTTCTGTGTAGAAAATCCACACACGATGTTGACACAAATGCTCACAATAACTGACTATTATTAGCTTATTAAACACACTCCCTGATTTACAGAAGTCTTGGAACACGTGGTGTATTTTGAAAATATAACTAGCTTCTTCTGACAGCAAAGATGGAGTAGTGTTGTCTCAGAATTTTCAAAACGTGAAATAGACGTTTTCCTGGTTTTGGAGGTAGATTTAAGAAAATTTGTAGAGAGTGAGAAAAAACTGTGTGAAAAACATACAATCTATTAGAATAGATTACAGGTAAAATGATTTTATTTTCATTTTTCATTCAGATATTATCGTAGGGGGGAATACCCTCAAGCCAACAATAGTTTTCTCACTAATGAAAACATTTATTAAGTGTAATATAAAAATTCGAGAAGTTAGTAACCTGCCCTGTGTGACATAAATAAATAATTTTCAATTAAAAACTTGACCAACTTTTTATCCTCAAATCAGTGATTTTATTTAGGGCCCATGTTGTTTTATCCCTCCAAAAAAGTTGAACTTCCTATGACAAATAGTCTAGGTACAGTACCTTTGTCTCACAAAATAATCCATATTTTTTAAATGACCAATATAATATATATTATATGTACTAACTATTTCATATATGTTCATGAATTATTTTAATTTTAAATCTATGTAAAGTGTAAATGCCTTATTATCGAGATTGTTCCATAAAATATGTGATATTAACACCTCACAAGGTTTGCCGACATTTCCTTATTATAAAGGCTAAACACTTTTAAAACGGTCGATTCCTATTAGACAGCATTGTTTATTTATTTTCTAAATAAAACTAAGTCCCGAGTAAGTAAGATTTGATGAATATAAGTAACGACGGTGTAAGCTCGATTATGTTATCATTAAATAAATTAAAACGAATAAACATATTGATAAAAAAATCATGATCATTTTACCAAGTAATTAGTTTTTTATTTTATCACAAAAAATATAAGTAGAAAATACCTCACTTGAATAGATAGCGAAACTACAATCTACAATATACCCTTTCTCCAGATATACCGAAACAAGACGAAATTTCAAAGCATCATTTGAAATCACATAAGTAGCTTCGGGATGAGAATAAAACGCACTTGAAATTAGATCGAAGAACAAACCTAAAGTTGGTCTGCTTCTTTTTCCCACTCCCCTACTGAAAACAACAAACAAGTGATGTTTCGCGTCCCGAATAGGTTTCCCTCAGGCAATACGCTTTATCTCCGGCCATGAGTATGGGGTTGTGCCTTTTGGATTACAGTAAACTCAGACCGTTTTATTTATCTCTTCGAGCAAATGACGATGATATCGTGGTAATCAGGAACAACGGGAAATCCTTCGCCCTAGAAAGCCCAGAAGAGATAATAAAATAGTTAAAATAAACCGCCAACATAATGAATCAGAAATGGAAGGTGAGATAATTAGTTAATATAGTCAGTGACCCGATGATGACGAGAAACTAAAACAAATAAATGGCTAAAGATATCTAAGGAATCATTTACGAGAGCATGACAGGATAGATACCGAAATTGGAGAAAGTGTATATAGAGTTTTAATTCCTGCAAAAAATATATACATTAAATCATTACATCATAATCATGAAATAATTACAAAACCACCACTCTTAACTGACCTATTCCAGCGAATTTTGTAATAGAAATAAGTGTCAACCTCAGAGACAATGATTATAAGTGTATGAGGAAAAATAGTGGAGGAATTGAGAAGAGGTTAGGTTTGAAATGTAACAATAAGTTGATTTGCACAAGCAAAGTTAGTTTTAAGAATAAAATAAGACAAATGAAACGAATTTAAAACTAATAGAACAAAATCTTTCATGGAAGATATAAATTAATCTCTGAAGGAGACGATCGGCAGAAAATAAATGCTTAGGAATAAGCAAAGAAAATGCCAACGACGAATCTATAAGTTAAAACAATAAAGTATACCAACCAACAGTCAAATATAAATATGCCAAAATACTATATTCGAACACCAAACAATCTATGCATATATAATAAATATAACCATACTAACATAGCAATTAATAAATATTTCTTTCCGATATAACATTAACTTCAACTATAAATCTGCGGCTATACCGAATGCGGACTTGACTTGACCGGTAGCGGATAGTGTACATAATGTATTTTAGAGTCAGGACTGGACCTCAGCGGAATAGACTCTGGTCTCCTATTAAATACACGATACGGACCCGCTATCGGACTCCAGTCTAGTCCATATTCGGTGTAGGCGCATATAAAATATGAATAACTTTTTACAAGAAAGCAAATTAAACAAAATATTGACAGTAGGCCATGTTCACTGCCGAGGTGTCGAACAATGTTTTTTATTTTGGATTTTTTAAAATATTATATTTTTTTCATTTTTTCCCCTTTTCTTCAGTAGATAGGGAGGAGACAATAATTATCCTATTATCAAATCATATAAGATGATTTATATGTAGAATATTGGATAGGAATTAGGTCGAAATATTATGTTTGATGGGACACAAAGAGAACAGTATTAGTGAATCGTAGTTGGTGGTAAAATGAAAGATAATCCTAAGAGCAAGATACACTCCAACTCCGTGCTCTGGCTTTAGAAAGGCGAATTCTTATTCAAGCAGCCCCAGCTATAAGGCCATCCAAAGTTCTGCTGCGGTTTTCTCGATCAGACTTCCGATTCTCTTCGCATAACAACTAAATGATTCGGCAAAATTCCGTTATTTAAATAAAACTTATCATGCTGCGATTTGGAATATGACATGTGACATTTTCTGCTTTTAATTTTCATGATTCTCGAACCACGAAGCAAGAAGAGAAAACTTTCCTCGTGATCTAGATAACGCCGGACAATACAGGAAATAATAATAGACAATAAAAGACTAGAGTAGACAAACATAAGAACAAAACGAATATACCCTTCATATTCCAAGATCTTCTTCATAGGCGCGACAGACGCACAAGGCGGTCCTTGGCCTGCTCAATCACTCTTACCCAGTCTTGTCTCAGAGACTTCGAGGTTAAGATTTCGAATGTCCTCTGAGACGCTGTACTTCCGTCTGCCTCGTGTCCTCCCTCGAGCTCTCACCCCTTCTGGACAATCCTTATATAACCCTTTGACGGTTCTGCTATCATCCATTCTATGGAGGTGACCCAACCACTTTTTACGTTGTGTTCTGACCTAGTCGGAAAGCTTCACATCGTCATATAGGGAATATACTTCTCTATTCTTTCTAAGACGGTATACTCCATTTTCTTTCACAGGTTCCAGAATGCGCCTTAATATTTTGCGTTCAAAGATGTCGATCTTTTAAGCTGCTGATTTTTTTAATATCCATGTCTCACTTGCATATGCTGCCACTGGTCTTATATAGCCTTAACTTGGTTAAGCGGCTAACTAATCTACTTCTCATAAGATGAGCTATTGAGAAAAAAGCTTTATTGGCCGAGATAATGCGTGCCTGGATCTCCTCCTCCTCCTCCAATGCTTCATTAATCTGTGCACCAAGATACTTAAAACTAGCAACACATTGGAATGTGTAGTTTCCAATTGTATAGCACATCTGGGGTCGCATGGGTTTATTTTTCCTCAAGATCATAATCTTTGTCTTCTCTTCATTAATTTTTTGGCCAAATCTCCTGGCCTCCCTTTCCAGCTTCCCAAAAACATTTTTGACATTAAGAAAAGATCTTCCAGCTATCATCACATCAACGGCATATGCTAATAATTGGGCCCCTGTGTAGAAGATATTACCTCCCTCATCCAGACAGGCTCTTGCTACTACAGTTTGAAGTATGATGTTGAAAAGTAGCGGGGCTAGAGTATCACCCTGTCTGAGTCCGTCGTTTAACTGAAATGCGCTGGTTAACTTGCCATTGACTCTAACTTTGCAGCTGGTATCGTTCATTGTGCATATTACGAGTTTGATAACTTTTAAGGGAATATTCATCTCCTTCATTGCCTGGAGCAATTCCTCTCTCAAAACCGAATCATCTGCCGCCTTATAATCAATGAACAGTAGCCACATAGTGTTTTGAAATTCGATTCATTTTCTCACATATCAGTCGCAAGGAGAAGATTTGATCGATGGTTGATCTGTTAGGTCTAAAACCACCTTGGTAATCTCCCAGCTTACGCTCCACATATGGCAGTAGGCGGTTTTAGAGAGCTATAGAGAAAATTTTGTACGCTGTGTTCAGCAGGTTATGTCTCTATAGATCTTACAGTCCGTCCTATATCCCTTGTTTTTACAGAGTGGAACGACTGTTGCTTCTGACTACTCTTTCGGCATCTCTACTTGCCAAATGTTTGAAATTAGTCCATGCATCTCACTAGCTAATGAGCCATTTGCCACTTTTAAAAATTCTGCATGTATTCCTTCTGGACCAGGAGCCTTATTACATTTAACTTCTCCACAATAGCTTCGACATCCTCTTTATCTGGTGGGATATCTTCGTCGTCATCACCAACGCTCGCATAATTTACTGCTCTTGTGGCTTCAACATCATGCTCAGATCTCAGGAGTGTTTGAAAGTATTTCTTCCAATGTTCTTGCAGCTCTACGTCTGCGACCAATAGGCGTCCATTTTCACCCCTTATAACCAGGTTGTTATTTCTAGTACCTGTTTTCTGCTCCTGGACCTCCTTGTAGAATTTTCTAGTCTCATTGTTGCTTCTGGCTTCTTCTATTTCTCTAATCTTGTCATTCATCCAGTTTCTCTTCATAGACCTGATGATTCTTTCAGCGTGGGGCATAGCGTCATGAAAATCTTTTCTATTCTGCCGTATGACCTTACCCAGCCACTTGGTTCTTAGTATATTGCGAGCGTTGATGGCTTCATCGCACTCTGTATCAAACCAAGATCTATTTGGAGGCTTCCTCTCTATTCGGCAATATTGCTTTGCTGCTCCAGTGATTGACTCCTTCAACTCCTTCCACTGAGTTTCTACCACTTTGTCACCACTTACAGCGGGGATGTTCCGTATGTTTTCTTCCAACTTTTCTTTTTATTGCCTCCTTATATCCTCAATCCTTAATTTATCTCGTCTCCAATTGCTCGATTGGTTGAGGTGCCCCTGTTGTGTGTATGTTATTCTGGTCACATTCTTTGCTATAACAAGGAAATGATCAAAGTTCACATCTGCCCCTCGATATGATCTAACATCGTTGATCTCATAATAATGCCTACTAGAGACTAGCACATGGTCGATTTGGGTAAATATTCCGTTTGGCGAGTGCCACGTTTGTTCATGCTTATCTTTGTGGGGAAAAATTGTACTCATCACTATCAAGCTTCTGGATGCAGCAAAATTTGTCATTCGCACTCCATTTTCATTTGTTTTAGCGTGCAAGCTATTTTTCCCTGTGGTAGGTATAAAAATTCTTTCTTTCCCAACCTGAGCATTGAAGTCTCCTTTCAAGGTACTACTTTCATATCAGAGGAAGGGATGGCTGCCAGTGCTCTACATTATATTATATATTATATTCCAAGATAAAGGAATAAAAATCTGACATATTTCACAGGTCCTTGCAACATATCCGTAATAAGCCTTATATTTAAAAATAAAAAAACAGGTGAAGAAAATAACTAAATGGATAAGAAACCTGAAGAAGTAAAACAAGTTAGGAATAAAAACAATTGATAATTACATTCTATATCAAATGCAACGAACTTATAAAGGAGTCATTTTACCTCTGTATGTAGAAGAGGAGCTGGTGATTCCAAAGTTAATTGCGTAGTTTTATTATTCATTATCTTATGTTAGCGTTGAACAGAAATATGTTCAATTTTTTTAGGGAATGATCTTATAAATAATTTACATTATTCATTTTTTGTCGGCTGAAAATGCAATTTCATGTATGTAAGTGTTTACACACACTTAAAGCAAATGCTAATAAAACTATGGCTAAATTAACAAATTACCAGCATTTTTGACGGAGGCCAAATATAGCAGAGAAGAAACACATTTTCCATTTTCTAAATATGTGTTTGTACTGAGAGACTTGTGTTTATGTGCATGAGGGTAGACAAATTTCTAGGAGGGACAGCGAATTACGTGCTCGGAACACAATCCCTTTCAAACCGGGAGTAATACGCCAGATCGGCAGGACATCAATTTAGGCAGGATATCGAAAAAGTCTTTAAAAGCAACAGTGGATGTGCGTGTACTGGAGAAAAGGATTTACATCTAACCCAACCTAATCAGATTAAAAATCAGTAAAATAATTTAACATTGAGTTGAGTTATTGTAAATTGTAAAGTTGGTAATCAGAATCAACGACTATATACATTACCAGAAGATATTTAATCTGGAGTATCATTTGATACCGGAATTTAATGACTGATACGTTAAGTCTTCTGGATCCTTGAAGGCACTGAATAATTGCTTTTAGAAATTCATTAATGATAACATATTTTATTTATTTATTAATATTTATTTTTAGAAAGACGACCTGTTATTGTTAAATCTTACAATATTAAGTATTACAATGTGTCACCTTTAAGGGCAGTAGGCAATAGTAATATAGGCAATCATATTTACACACACAAAAAAAAATCAAAATAAAATAAACTAACCAAATAAAGAAAAGTCAAATTAAGATAATAATACAATTATAAAACATCCCAAACTCATCCATTCGAAAGTA
The DNA here is from genome assembly GCA_948150685.1 of Rhaphigaster nebulosa. NCBI lineage: Eukaryota > Metazoa > Arthropoda > Insecta > Hemiptera > Pentatomidae > Rhaphigaster > Rhaphigaster nebulosa. The sequence goes on from OX411308.1 coordinate 101,800,828, forward strand.
CAAAATTTAAACTCAGCCAGGCGAAATTCGAGCCTATCTTGTCCACCAATTGTAGAACTGTCGTATTGAGTTCAGATACAATGTGAGAAATTAAGTTAGCCTGAGTTTTATAGTGAGCATTGGTGGTAAATTAGGAGGTTCTATACCTGAAGTAGACCAAACGATACATTGCTTCTGAACTGCTCTAATTTATCGAAGAAGGGGTAGATCGATAAAAAAAGACCGGGCCATTAAATAAAATGTATTGTCTTTCGAGAAATTCTCATTCCTCATTGGAAACAGTTATAGTTCCTTGGTAGGGTGAATTTTTTATTAAAGGGGTTAATGCGACTTTGATTATGGCTGGTGTAGGCGGCTTTGCGTGAGTGACTAGCGGCCAATGTAGGAACAGTATTATCTAGTATTATTTATTTTTCCCAAATTGATCCGGATTATTTAAAAAGATAGAAACAAGGCCTAATTTATAAACAAAATAGATTTTTATTCTTTTTTCAATTTTATAATTCATTCTTCAGAACTTCATTTTGTCATCTATTCGTATTTATAGTTTGTTTTTGTATTTGACATTATTTATTTTTTTATTATTTTTTTATACGAAACATAAGTTATTTAAAAGCCACACAACACTATATTGTTCTTAAACGGATACACATTTTCAGGCACATTCTGTGATACCCATATCTCCAATTGGAGCTCTGAAAAAGAAGAAAATGCACACATCTATTTGCTGAGTTAAAACATACAGTAGATATGCATTAATTTTGTATTGTTATAATTACAATAATAAATAATCATTATTTATATTTCTTTTCAAGCTTTAATTTTTTTTTTTAAACCTTCAGATAAAAAAAAATGGAAAAGAAATGAAATGTTGGATATTTAAATAATACGTTGCTCTGCCTACTTAAAAAAAGAACAGAAAAAAAGTTTAGTGTGCATTTATAAATGTTGATTATGTTAATATTATTAATTTTAATATTGCTATAATGATAACATAATAATAATAATATTCATTTCACAGATTAGCATTTGTTGTATCATTGCAGTTTCTTATTGCAAATTTTTTATTTTATTTTTTAAAGTATCATTCTTATATCTTTATTTTAAACTTATGTGGGGATTTTATATGTTTGTGAATTTTTATAGTTAGACTTCTTTTATTTTAACATTTTAAATGAAATTAATTTTTTTTAATTATTTAACCATCTGGGATTTTTAAAAAGGATTATTGTACAAAAGTGAGTGATAAAATAATAAAATACAAAAATAAAATGGAACTATTTTGTTGTCCTTGGAGACGGGCAAATTTATTAATTTCAATCGAGAATAACACATAACATAATGCTTCAGTAAAAAAAAAACTATTAGATGTTAAAAAAATCGACCACTGTTTTCCATGGTTTGAAACCAGAATTAGTACCATCAAGAAATAGAGGCAATCAGATGAAGACAAAATGAAATAACATTATCTTCAAATTATTGATTAGTGATGTAATTACATGGTACCGCATACTTCAATGAGAGGAGGAACTACAATATCTCGAAGACCGATAAATGAAAACCTCTAATAGTAATGATCCCCAATTTTGTAAGTTATTTGTTGATCACAACAGCTGTTGGTGGATACTAATTTTTCCTTCTGGCGCGTAAAAGCAATTTTACAGGGAAAAATGTGAGTAAAAATAATACGTAATCATAGAGAACGTACTACTTCTTGCTTTTGCTATACTGTCATAAAAGAGTAAATAAATATCATATCCTTTTAAAAACAGGTGGGCACAGCGCGACAAAATTAATTTAGACCCCGTCACGACCTAGGGAAACAAAAAAAAAAAAAGGAGAAAGGATAATCTAATTAGTAAAATGGCTATTGAATTAGACTAAAAAGAGTTACTTTTGCTGCATTTCTAGGTACCTGGTCAGTTTGTTTTATCTGGGACCTATTACAGACTGGAGAATAATCTAGTTCACTTAATTGTTCAAAAGCCTTAAAATCGTTATTCAAGTAATATAAAAGATAAAAAAAAAATCTATTCAAACTATATCTTTACTATTGAATTTAGTGCTCAGTTTAATAACCACTTCACATCATCTGCTTAATATTTTAACCGGAAATTTTTAATGTTTCGAACCGTAAATATATGAAATTAATAAATATAGATTAATTAATAATTAGTAGTTTAATCACAAATAATTAACTTTGTATGAAATTGGAGAAACACTTAAAAAAAAAAAAAAAAAATCGTTTTCGACTCTCTCTTAGGCAGAATAAGAGAGAAAGGGGGATAGAAGCAAGGAGGTGAAAAAGAGAGACTTCTGCACTGACCGAAGCTGAGGGAGGACTTGGAGACTGATAGGGGCTGGTGCAAGACTGAGACTCTGAAGATGAGAAATGCGCTCTGGCTCCATGACTGAAGATATGCAGGAGAACCCGAGGGAGAGATGCTGAGGAACCATCAACACCAAATAGCACAGATAAGAGATTTATGTTAAAACAATTAATGGCTAAGTCTAGGCTGAATTATTCCATGGTTAATCTTTTATTGTAATATTTTGTTATTTTAATTTTGAGGAATAAAGATAAATGTTAGCAAGGAGGTTGTTCTTTAGTAACCAGGTCCATATTTAATTTGAATATATTTCATTATGATAGCAATAACTTTGATTAACATTAGTATTAAACTTAAAAGTAGGAACATTATCTTTGTTAATTATTAAATAATGGTAACCACAAACCAGACCCTTGGAAAGGAATCCAATTTAGAGGACAAGGTAAGAAATTCAAAGGTAATCATAAGCTTACTTAATTTTGGGATAATCATCCTCAATGATTGCCCAATGGCATCCTTATATATATATATATATATATATATATATATATAGACTAATGTATTAGCAGCTAAAGAGAAATCAAGCTCAACTCAAACTAGAAACATAGCAGGTGTTTTTTTGCTTAAATACCAGCCAGAATACCAAAAAATCCTGCTATATTGCAGTAACATGGTTTCGTGAAAAAAAAAACAACATAATTTTCTATAATGACCATTAAGAGTTCAAGAAACATAATATAATTTATTCTAAGCCAGGAAATCACACAGATATGATCGATTCTGTAGCACATTTGGTTTTTATTTTTTATAGTTTCCGAAGTTTTTTATAAACTTTAAAACAACTGAATTCACACGAGTATAACATTCGCACTTTGATAAGACACACTGTCACCCAGCTTATATTGGAAAAAAACAATTTTTTTCGATTACTTTCGATATATTACGAAATATTGACAAAAAAAAGATTACAGAAAAAAAAAACTGATCATTTATCAGTCACAGTCACCCCAATCCATTTCTGATTTATTTTCATTCGATTCATTCATTTTTACTTACAAATGAGCATATGATATTTCAGAAGTACTGACTTATTCTAAAGGTGAAGTTTATTTTGGCCTTCGGAGACCCTGGAATATTTGAAAGAACCGTCAAATATTTGTAAAAATAGCTTATCATTGATAAATTATTAACAGCTTCAATGTAGAAGTACGTAGCAGATGCGGAACCAGAGCTACCGATGCATTTTAATTAATTTATCTATTACTGTAATGTTTAATCTGTCACATGATTTTGTTATAAAACTTAGTTTCCAAAATGAATTATGCCACAATCATATAAAACCTCATTGCCTATAAAAACCTACTGATTATTTAGGAGTAGAGCCATTACCCGTGGATCGTTAAAACTGATCCAGCACAAGAGATGCCCCTCTCTCGAGATAACGAGCTTAAGAGCCTGCTTAGTCTCTTGGCCTCAATATAAATTCTAGAGGATCCTACCACCGAGGCTTTTTTTCTTATGAGATTCCTGAGAATATCGAGGCAATAACCGGCCTCGATATTCTCAGGAATCTCATGCTGTGGACGCTGCGCGAGGACCTCTTTAGTACGAGATTATGCAAAGTAGATCAAATCATAGAGTATGGGGGAAATATAGGATGGAAGTGTGGTGTCATGTGACATACCCTACGCCCCATGTAAAGCTTAATTTATGTTTTTTCTCTTGAATACAATTTGTGAATCCTATAAAATTGGATTTTATTCATTTGAAGATGAGAAACACAAATTTCGATGATCAATTTAGTAGAAACTAGCAATCGGTGAAGTTTTCTTTACATTTGAACAATGTAAATACTTGGAGTTAGAATAGAAAATAATCAAGGTAAAATAAAGCTAAACGATTACCTTGTAATATTGAAATATGAAAATGGAGCTCAAAATATTCAGCAAAATATCTTAGGGTTGCCGACACCAGGTAGTAAGGCCGCAATTGTGTTGTATATATAAGGCTTGTCACTCACATACGACATTAAATGAACGAGCATATGATTAAAAAAAATTGTCATACTATCCATGTGACAGAGATGCACTCAGGCATGAAATTGGTTTAATTTAACAAAACAAGAAAATCCCTCATCCAGCTCCATTTTAGCATTAAGGAGAGATTTTGGGCTTATGCGCCGTGACCCTGTTCTGTATAAATTTATTCTCGTGTCCGTGAAGTTAGTCATAAATTAATTTTTCCGTAGTCTGTAAGAGTTCGAAAACTGGCTAAATACCAGTCCGTGGATGGTGCATGATTTATGATGTGCAAATGCGATGTAATGATGAATTTCACAACTAATGCCAACCGACGCAACTCTTTCGGTCCTCCGGGCCGGATTGTTTATCGTAATTCTCCGTGGATTTTTTTTCTCGTTTAGATTTATTTATCAATACATATTTGTATATGTTCTCCAAAAGGATTCATTGTGTATTACTACTTTATTCATTAGTTTCCGAGGTTTTTTATTTGGTTAATACTTAATTTTGTATTGAGCGCAATATTTTTTTCATTTTTCAAATTTTCCAAGAATTCTATATAAATGGATATATTTTGTAATAAAATAAATAATGTAAAAATCGTCTCAATAATTAGGGGCTAGATCTTGAATGAGACAAATTCTCTCTCTTGAAGGTCTTACATGCCATTTAAAATTATTAATAATTATTCATAGTTATCATAATTACTAATCATTATTTGTAAAAAAATATATACATAAATATATAAAAGGTAAGGAAGTTAGGGCATGCGAAAGTAATGAAATCTTACGAAACCCCTTTCAACTGTATACGAAAGCGCCTGAGAAGTAAGAAGAAGACAGATGAGAAGGCAGGTGCGGATCTTAACAACCCGAGCATTTGACAGGCTTAGTCTCCTCCGTGGCGACAAGGGGGAAACTTTTTTAGTTCTCAGCAGAACTTCAGGAAACAGCCAGCTATATCGAAAGAGTTTAGCAATAGGGAAGTTCCCAAGGCTCCCAAAATGTTTATTTAGTCTTTGTGAGGTTTAAATGAATATAAATACTGATTTGACTGGACCAATCATGTTTCTAACCTCTGAAGTTCGATCATATCATCGTTTACTAATTGACATTAAAAGGGCTTATCAATTAATAATCTTAATATATCTTGTGGTGATATAAAATGCTTTATAATGCCAAGATATGATTTGATTTGGAAGATGACGAGAATCTATAAGATCGTTGAGATACGCACGCGAGAATATTGTATATAGTATATGGTATATTATAAACAGAAATATAAAGAAATTATCAAGGATGTTATAACCAAGTTATAGTTTCTTGAAGCCTATATCTGTACATCAGGGATGAACTGTTAAAAGTCCACTTTTGTTGATTTATTATTGCATCTTTATGTACATATTTCAGATAAAATAAAATTATGTACATTCTGCCAAAAATAAATTTTCGAGATCTCATTTCATTTTACTAAGTACAAAAAATGATTAAAAAAAAGAATGAAAAAAATAGTCCTAACGTTTCATCCTAATTATAAGTAACACTCCTCCACATTACCTAATTCATAAAACGTTTTCGATGTAGCATTAGAGGCATGAAACAAAACATGAAATGTATGGATGTACAGGAAATGCTTACTTATAATAATGCAAAAATTGATCATTTAAAGCCGATTTCTTTAGTGTATTCGAAAATTTAAATAACTTGTTTAAAAAATAATATTCATAAAAGTATATGAATATATATGTTCAGATGTCGCATCCCCGTCGGCTCTAACAGGTGACAACAGTTAAGTAAAAATCATTGATTATGTTCCAAGAAAAGACAGGATGGGTAAAATTTCTAATATAGTCGTTTTCTTAATGTTAAACGGGGTATATCAACCCATTAATGCCCAGCGTACCTTTTATGTTCTATGAAACATTTGGTTTTTATTTCGTACCATTCTCAAAGAGTTCGAAAATGTCGATGTTTATATTTTTTCTACATTCACCTTTTTCAATTCAGTTGTTTGAAAGCTTTATGTCTTAACAGGTGATTTCGTTTAATGAAATTTTCCGTCTTGATTTCGGAATAATGCTTTATTGTTTTTGAAAATTAATAAAATTTTGGTTTGATTTTTATACTAGAGAACGTATATCAATCAAAAATGGTATGTTGGGCTGTATTTTCATAGAAAATTTATAAATATGCTGATATTTTTGTAAAATTTCTATTATCAGTTTTTTTACATCTATGAATATCTTGTAATTTTTATGCTAGAACTAAAAATATTTGTCCATTAACAAAAAAAAAAGAAGAATATCCCTTAGGGTATTGCCTAAACTTCTTGCACCAGGTTTCACATTTCAAGAAGCAATTGACTTCGTATTTCTTGGGTGACAGTAAAAATTATTTAAAGGAGAAAATTTTATAACCCCTCCTGTGGGTTTATATTTTGACAGATGAGGATTTCATACCAGATATAACCATATACACATTTATCACCCTTTTATAACGAGTAATTGTGTTTGTAATAAGTACTTGCGTCCTGTTCATAATGAGTAATTGTAATAATGTATAACCATAAAGTTTTGGGGACAAAAATTATTTTTTTTGTTAAAGGAGACAAATTTTCGTTAATCCAGTTATGACCCTGTAAAAGTTTAGGGGGTTATTAATGGTTCGCATCTTTTCTGCTCTCGTGGTAAAATATAATTTTTTAATTTTTTTTTTATTCATTCTTTGAGGCTAAAATAAAAGAAAAATAACATAAAAATAAAAATTTTAAAGAAAAAATTATTCGGGCAGTAATGGGTTAAACCATAGTAACTTATGTTTTGAAACGAAGAACATCCGATACACAGCCCTATTTAGGGTTGCAACGAAACCTGAAGATGAAGTTGGCTATTCAGTAGTACTCAAAAGAATATATGTGCATTAAGTTCGATTTTCTCCCACTGAAATCGAACGACAAAACAGGCGAACGATAGAACAACAAACCTCGCCAGAAGGAAAGAGAACGGAGCCACAATGACAGACAGACCTAAGCATCCCTGCTGACATTGATGCAAAATAGCCAGAATTGCGGGAATTCCAAATTTGAAAAAATATTCCTGACCAGGCTCAGAATCGGGCACGTAGCCTTCATCTATACCTGATAAGAGAACTGGATCTATCACTTTGTGAAACATGTAACACATATCTGACACTAAAACACATTGTAACAACATACGAATAATACTACTAGGTTGTTGTTAAGACCAAGGTCCGATCCTCATGACTTGACATTATTGTATTCTACTCTTCAAAGTAAAGTCCATTTTGATGACAGAGGCCCAAGCCTAGCAGCGAGTTGATATGAGCAAAATATTGCCTAAAAATTCGAAAGATGACAAATTCTGGAAAGAAATGATCACAGATTACGAAAAGTGGATTTTCTAAAAAAACAAAAAAAAAACAAGCAAACATAAGCATTGGGTACGGCCAGGTGAAGCTTCACAACCGGTGGTTTGCCAAGATCGGTTCGGGAAAAAAGTGACGCTTTATGTTAGTGGAACTTCGAAGGCATTTTGCATTTTAAGATTGTTCCTGATGGTCGGGCAGTAGACTCAAACCTTTACTGTGAACAGCTAGACAGAGTTGATGCAGATTTTAGTTCAAAGCACCCTTCCTTGGTGAACAGGAGCCAAACCAGTTTGCAATACGGCAATGCCCCTGCACACCGTTCTCGTTTGACCAAGGGAATATTATCGGAACTGCAGGGGAAGTAAACGTTTTGCCTCATCCTACGTATAACCGAGATATTGCACCTTAAGATCATGGTTAATGTAAATCAATAGCTCATTTTTAAAAAGGTCGTAACTTTGATAATTACGAGGACGTAAAAATGGATGTGAAGAGTTCTTTGCTACAAAACCAAAGGAGTAGTACCGGCAACAAATCCAATCACTGGCAGAAATATGGGTGAAAGTACTTGGAAAAAATGGACTTTACTTTGAAGAGTACAATACAATAATGTTTAAAATATGTAATCTGAAATAAAGCCAAACTAATGCACATTTGTAACAACCTAGTATGGCAACAGTTGTTCCTTCCACATGATATGTATTGATATATGTGTTATTGTTGGACAATATTATTCTTAGCACAAATTATATATAACAAGCACAAGGTGTGAGCAAAAGGTAAGGGACTAGCAGGTAGGAAGGCAATTCATCGCAACACTTACCTAGCCTTTACCTTCAGATATAAGAAATATGTTAATTTAAAAACCTACTGAGAAGTGAGCAGTGCGACAAAGGCAAGTGTGGTCCGTTCTGGAAGATGTAATCAATGTTACAAAACTAGTAACCCTGGAATTCCGGCTGGCATACCGAAAAACGGTGGAGGCCTAGGAAGGACAAAATTCGATTAGCGGATACTAATAGATTCGAAGAGTTGATCCAACCCCGGACAAGGGGTGGAACTATGCGCTGAAATCCCGGAATTTCTTTCTTTATAAAACTAGCTGGCCAATCACGAAAAAGGTACCGCCCTGTGCCGGGGATCTACCCAGCCAATAATGTCTTCGACACTCTCTAAGGAAGATCAAGGAAGAAAAGGGGGACCGAAGCCGAGGAAGCAACGAAAGGACACTTCTTCTCTGATCTCGCTTGAAGGCCGACTTCGAGGACGACAGTTTTTCCCTCTGAAGATGACAGAGGCTTATGGCTCTGACTCAATGACTTAAGATATGCAGGGGAACCCGATGGAGAGAAGCTGAAGGACCATCAACCATCAGATAAGAGATTTATGTTAGAACAGTTAATGGCTAGATCTTGTCTGAATCATTCCATGGTTAAACTCTTGTAACAGTTTATTACTTTAATTTTGATGAATAAAGATAAATGTTAGGAAGGAGGTTGTTCTTTAGTACAACCATACCCATTATTAATTTGAATATATTTGATTAAGTTTGATAGCAATAAACTTGATTAGCATTATGGTTTATTAGCATTATTATTAAACTAGTATACCCGAGTGAGAACTCTCGCATTAGATCCTAATACATTAGAAGTATAAGCGATATTAGGAAAACATATTTATTCTTACAAAAAACCTGTACCACTACAACCCATGAAGGGTCTTGGGTTCAGTACTTGTTAAGGACCGTACTGTCTCTTGGCCAACGGTTGTGCAAGGAGGTGATTTGGCCGAAATCACGCTCTACCGCCAGGTTTTTCCCCCAATTAAGGGTACCCATTTTATAGAGGCTGAGTGGTCCCCAGAAGGGTCTCCCGATCCCACAGGGTCGATCCACGACTGATAACAGAATAAATAATTATCTGCCACAGCCGGTCTCGAACCCAGGACCGGGAGCATTGTAACTTAGTGCCTTACCACTGAGCTACCCCGCTCCCTTATTTTTTCTTATAAACAATATAATGTTACTAAAAAAATTTATTTAACACGCACATTTGGGGAAGCTACATAATTTGTAATGACTATGTTGAAGTTACAGCTCATACTTAATAAATAATTAGCTTATCCCACTGGAAATCATCTCTTCAATTTAGCAGTTAGGCAATGAGATCTAGCTATACCATTTTCTATATGTAGTATTCATATTCATACTGTTAACAGTGCCCTTTAGGGTTGGACATGGGAAACAATATATTAAACTCATTAAAAGATTTTGTAAACAGACTCAAATTGATATAAAGTTGCCATGACAACAACACGTACGCAAGATGGCATAGGGCCCGTGCGGACCTATATTGTGCATTATCTCGAAAACGGTAGGTTTTAAGGCTTTAAAATGCTGGACCAGTATGATCCAATGGATCATACATCGTTTTGATGCCCGCGTCAAAATCTTTAAAACCCAACTTATCCCGTCTCGATCCGCTGACTCTCAGTAGTCAAATTTGTGAAACCTTCCAGTTTTTTCACCACTTTTATTTAAGCCCTTGTAAGATTTTAAGAAACAAAATCAGGATTCGTCACTTCTCCGTGAAATTCCTTTTCTTTTGATACCTCATTCGTCAAAATCCATCGTTCCTGAGAGCCGGAAAAGGGATCTGTACTACCGTAATAATATATAGTAGTGATTTCGAAGTAGGAACATTATCTTGGTTAATTATTAAATAATGGTAATCATAAATCAGGCCCTTCGAAAGATATCCAATTTAGAGTACAAAATAAGTAATTCATATTTATTCATAATCTTACATGATTTTGGGATAATCATCCTCAATGATTGCCCAATGGCATCCCTATACAGATTAGTATATTACCAGCAAAAATATATATAAATTCAATTGAGATAAAACATTGCACGCTACGACCGAAATACTTGCACATAGTGAAGAAAATTTTGTATATATTTATTCTTGGCGTTACCTCGGCCTCTCTGATTCTTACCATCATGAACATATCCTTAATGTTATCCAACGTGGTCTTCATCTACCACGTCATCCTCCAGGTCCTCAAGTAGGCGCTAGGGAATTGCTTCTCTAAGCATACGTGCCCAAATAAATTGTAAAAAAATAGCCATTATTATATGTAATTTAATCATGTTGCAATTATAAATTATAAAATAAGTTTCCTGTTACCTTTAGAAAATACAAAATTCCAAAAAAATAATTAAATGGTAGGCTAAGAAATGTGTTACTAGAATATCGCCTAGCAAATGCAAATCCGATGGTCATTGTACTTGTTGAAGGAAGACCTATCTGTGAGGCAGACGAGATCAATGACCAGAAAACTCAGGACGGTCACCATCCATCATTGCTCGACCTCCGTCCACTTATCCTGGGCCACCCTGCCTTCCTTCGGATGGAGGAAAAAACATCCTTCTTACAAGGTGGAGATTGATAACCACCCACGGTGGAGTAAAAACGTTTTCGACTATAAATTACGTATATATATATATATATATATATATATATATATATATACGTATATATATATATATATATATATATATATATATATATATATATATATATATATAAAAATTTTTTAAATTTTATTAAATGCTTTTTTTTCGTTTAAAATTTTAATTAAAGATGACACAATAGCTTTTCTCAATAGCATCTCTGTGTGTGCGTGTATAATCAGTAAAGTATTTCCGAAAAAGGACGAGAGGACTGGAGAATAAAAGGGCTATACAATATATATTCTATATCATATATAGCGGTATATATAATTAAGATAATAGTGAAGATAGCTGTCAGAAAGCTGTTGGTCTGGATAACAAAGGAATCACTAAAAAGAAAGTAATTGTGGAACAAACGAGTAAACACCCCAAGGATGTATGTTAACGTAAATGTTTAGGATTGTGCTAGGAGTGACCTTGAGGATTTGGGTATATATAATGCGGTGGAGGGAGCAATGTTGGGTCAACAAGAAGAGGACCCTCACTTCTAAATAATGAGAAAATTCCCTAACTGAGAAATATCATTCCAATTGTATATATTCATCAGACCTTCAAATACCAACAGGTAGTAACAGGCAAAGAACATCCAATTTATAATTTATCAAATTATTTGTTTTATTAATGTTCTTATTTGTTTGAGGGATTAGAAAAAACAAAAAAAAAACAATGTTAGGTTTTTAGTGTCATTGAACCTCTGGGTTAGTAAGGGATAATTATAATAATCTATACACATACTATATTAGTCCGTCACTCTTGATGAAATGGAGACATCATAGTTAGAATCGAAAAATATCATCATTTTGTATTGGAATTACAATTTTATCCGCAATATAATGAGCGAAGGAAGATTTGATAATTACGTTTGATGTAATTATACCTCACACCGAACAGTTTTTGTGCGACCTCCGTCAATTTTTGTGCGACCTTTCTAAAAGCTCTGATATTAATTAATATTTAATTATAGAGATTACGACAATTCGAAAATTAGTTAAAAGAATGAGATAAAGAACGGCACCTATGTATTTAAGTTTCAGTGACTACTGATAAGTAATAGGCAATTCTATATTTCTAATGTTAAAGCGCACCAAGTGCAAAGGGTAACAAAAGACGCTGTTGAGGTCGATAATGTTAAGACACAATAAATGTCTATAAAAAGATCACATCTTGTTGCCAAAGATCTCCATGGTCTTTAGTGCCTACCGGAGAAAAAAACACTATAATATATAGTGTTCTGTTTTTTTTCTCCGCATTTTTATATGCGCATAAACAAATATAAATATATATATAGTTGTGATATATATATATATATATATATATATATATATATATATATATATATATATATATATATAAATACATAAAAAATAAATATAAAACTATCACCACCAAGCACCCTTCCAAAATCTACAGCCTCCTACAATTTAGATCCTCGATCCAGGCACAGGAAATAAGATCTCGCCTTTCTGACCTCTATACCACTTCCCGTAGAACCAAAACATTCGAATGTTCCTTTCTCGCCCGCTCCTCTATTCTCTGGAATTCCTTTCCTTCTAATATCCGCCATGCTTTTTCTCTAACCTCATTCAAACCCCTCCTTTTCCAACACCTTCTTTCCTTCCAAAATTATGCACTTCAATTACGAAATTGCAATTTAAGATTAACATCTTGATCAGAAGTAAATAATAATTTTTAATGCACTAACTTTCAACTTTGCTAATCAGCCCATTATCTTTATATTTTTAATTTTCTCTCTTTTTCTTTTCTTTTTTAATTTGGTTTGGTTTTGTTAACATTAATTATTCTTTTCAAGACAATAATTTATATTGTTTGCTTATTATTTTATTGAAAATATTAATTGATCTTTATTTTATACCTTATGGTCAGGTACTGTTTCGGTGTTATTTGTTCGATTGTGTTGTTCTTAAGGGACCTAGTCCCAGAACAAAATTCTTCTTCTATTCTATTCTAAATACCAACAGTGATAAAAAATTATATTGGCTTCTTTTATTATTGCCAAATTTAAATGTGACCTCTAATGGTAAACAGGCCCCCCACCTGTGTTCTAGGCAGTAGTACGCTTCACATAATGATTGATCTTTATAAGATTAAAATTCCATAAGATGTACCAGAATTTGTGTGAGTGGTATCTTAGTAAGCAAATTTTATGTGCCATTGGGATCGAATAGAATCCATTCATCAAAAGATTTTTTTGAATAATGTATGCAATAAACAGAATCCTCTAAAAGTCGTCAGAATTACTGAGCCTTTTAGAATAATAACTTCTTTATTTGTCCCAAGAGAATCTTAATTTTATCTTAGAGTCTAGAAATTCTATATGCACACACCTTTCGTTTGTCATTCAAAAAGACAAATCTGACTCAATGATAAAGACAGATCCGCCATTGTAACCTTACGGAAAGACTAAGACTAAGACTTAAGACTAAGACTAAGTTCACCCTATTCATCATCATCAGGTTAATACGGAGCTTCTTGTATTCCAATAAATAAATAAGGTAAAATAATAAAATGTACCACTACAATCCGTAAAAAGGGATCTTGTATTCAGCACTTGGCTTACCAAGTTAGGAAAACAGTTCTTAAACCGTACTGTTTTCTAGACCAAAGGTTGTGCAAGGAGGTGATTCGGCCGAGATCACGCACAACCGCCAGGTTATTCCCCCAATTAAGGGTACCCACTCTATGAGGCTGGGTGAGTCCCAGGAGGGTCTCCCGATCCCACTGAGTCGATTCACAGCTGAATACAGAATAAATAATTGTCTGTCTCAGCCGGTCTCGAACCCAGAGATTAGTAGCGCAGTGCCATACCCACCGATCTACCCCGCTCCCAAAATAAAGAAACAAAAGAAGATCTTAAAAATACCGAGGAACAGAGTAAGATCAAACCAAGAGAACAAATCACCAAAAGGGGAGAGAAGGGGAAGGACAGACCCTTAAAACAAAAGATAATTCGACAGAGAAAGAGACGGCGGTAGGGTAACTGGATTCGATATTTTTTTATCACCCGCCTTTTCTCTGGAAATCTTCAATTATTTCACAACTATTAAAATATTTTTCCAAGCATTTTTTCATATATTCTTTCTGTTTCTATCTCTTTCTGAAAGAGCTCACTTTTTACAGTTAGCAAGTTATGAATAATAGTATTATTTTGATTATAATTTATTTAATTTTAATACCATATTGTTGTCGTTGTTTTTAATTATTACTAGAACAAGCATAATTCAATATTAAAGTGTATTTTTTTTTTCCAATCCCTCAAACAAAAAGAACATTAATAAAACAAATAATTAGATAAATTATAAACTTGATGTACTTTACCTTTTACTACCTGTTGGTATTTGAAGGTCTGATGACTATTTACAATTGGAATGATATTTCCCAGTCAGGAAATTTTCTCATTATTTAGAGGTGAGGGTCCTCTTCTAGTTGTTTGTTAAATAAAAATACCTACTACTAAAAACTATATACAAGATTAATAATGATAATAATTAAAGTGTAAATCTCAGCAAGATACCTAAGAAATCCCTATTAATAACTAAATGAATGTTTAGTACATGTTATGTAAACATTGAGTGAGTTGTTAGTTATGTTACTAATTCAACAACTGGTTAAAATCAATTTATTTTTATGCGAATGAAGCTAAAAAAAAAAAAAATAAAAAAAAAATTGTGTTCTATACATTAATTTTTCAACTAACATTTTATTTTTTTTTAAGAGTTTGATTTTATATTCATATCTGGCGCTCAGCCTGTGCCAATAACTAGATGGGATCAGGGATGTCAGTCTCTCCCAATAATTTGAGAACTCTAAAAGTTGGGAAATTTTAGATTTGAGAACCTACTTCAAACTGCTAAAATTGTGGTAAAACATTTTACTGAAAGAGTTAGTAAAATTTAAAACCAATAACAATACATTTTAGGAAACTGAGATTTCATGGATACAATGTTATGTTTGAAAATAAAATAAAATTATTATTATCAAATACCAACATTCCCAACTGGCAAGTAAATAATTCAAATTCAAAAGAGTTAGGAAATTTAAAATAATTCATAATATTTTAGGGAAAATTAAATATTTCTTAATAATAATAGAATTCGGAAAGTTAAAATATTAATTGAGGAACAAAATTGTTAGGAACTTTTGTAATTTGTTCTGCCTCGTCCCAAAAAAGTGAGCAATGTTCCTGGATTAGATAATAGATATAATTGGCAGGTCAGGAATGAGGGTGTTCAGCGCCTATCAGTAACTACTCCGTACTATAGGTACTTTAAAAATATTTTATTCTAGGAAATGTCCTATAGCTCATTTCAGCCATCTCCATGTGTGTTCTGGCATTTGTATTGCGGTAACCATTTGTACAAGTTTGTTGGCATGTCCGCGAAGTTTGTCTTGAAACGTTTTATATGAAGTCCGAATGATGCGTGTATGTCAGTCAATATGAAATGCCTTGGTACTAACCTGCCAGGGTGGATGAGCTATGAGTTGGTGTTTTTGGTTGGATACGTAGCATTTTTTGAATCTGAGCCTTTTTGCTGTCCTGTTAATTCAGAAAGCGTAGATCAACATGGATGTAAGTGCATATATTTAGTCTTTGTCTGATTTTAAAATTTGATCGTTTGTGCAAAAGAGAATATAGAAAACTATTTAGCACTTGTCTCATAAACGCAACTGCATGAATAATAAGTCTTTCCGAGCTTTCTGGAGGTCAAGTTCGTACTAGGTACTACTAAATTGAATTATCGATCTCATAACAATGGACGCGATTGAAACGTGGGTTTGAATGTAATATTTAAATATAACCTTTAAAGGGACATTTAAAAAAAAGAAGGAAAATCTAGGTTCAAAAAAAGAGATTATATAGCCATTTTAAGAAGAACTTGGAGCATGAAGCCTAAGCACTGATGCATCAGAAATCAGCCATGAGAGTTCGGCGAAGTATGACTAGTTGTGAAAATATTAGTTCTAACCCGTTGATAAAGTTCTGTCTTAACTTTTTCAGTACAGCTGTATTACACCCAAGCATCTCACAATACAGGATTTGTTTCATACAATTCAATGAGTTGAAGTATTTCTTCTGTTTCCCAATATTTCGGCATTCTAAAGCAAAATAAATATTTGAAAACAATGTAATTTTTCACATGTACATGTGGAGTGCTCTCAGAAGAGTGGATTAGAGTTTACGTCCAAACCTGCAACCTCTCTGAGCGTGAGTCACCTATTTCTGACGATTACTAGCGAGAGAGGCACTCGAAAGTGAAAAACTCGATGTTAATTAACAGGTTAAGTTAGGCTCGGGTTTACGCCTTTCTGCCCTTATGATGGCCTAAAGCTTAGGCCGAAACTTTTTCACACAATGAAATAAGTTACACGTATTAGTTTGTTCTTCATTGGCCGCCCTCCCTACCAACTTCTTCTTAAAATTCTAACATCTGCGGTCAAATGAATAGGAAAAAATCTAGCTTCAAAAATAAAGATTATACTGTCATTCAAAGTCGAACTTTATAAAATCTAATGCGCATTTACACTACATTACCTTAACTAAAAAAAATCAAATGAAAATTAACTATTATTTGAGCAAAAAAGAAATGGAAGCAACAACGACAAGATTTTTGTAAGCTATCTATAAAAATCTTATAACAAATTTGTATTCGAATTTCGAAGGCCAAGGGAAGGAATGGAAAGAAAAAATTGGAAAACTAAGACAAAAAGGATTTATTATTAATTAAGAGCGAGGACAGAAGCGTAAAAGCTGATAGGAATACGAGGATAGTAGAGGGAAATCCTCTTAGTTCTAATCCCAAAGGTAATTTTGGATTTGCCACCGCTATTGCCCCGTCAGTCTATTATTAAAAATTAATAAAGTACCTAAGCTTTTTAGAAATATTTTAGCAAGAAATTAAATTTTTCCTTATGCGTTGCTGTTCACCTTATTAGCCTAAGACCTGATTATTTTCCTTCATAATTTTATAGGAATTCATCAAAACTTACCAACCAAAACGCCTAAAACTCAATTAAATTGAAACAAAAAGTATGATAAAAAATTTGAACAAACACAAGGAGTATCGACGGCTAGACGAATAGGAACTGTGGAACTGCAGCACCTCCATTTCAACTTGATATTATCAATAACATGCAATTTAATGAGTCCTTTTTTTCTATAATTTTTTCTTTATACTTGTGCAATATATTCAGAATATACTTAAGCTTAATGCCAGTCGTCATACTATAGTTTATGAAAAATATAAAAATATTTGTATAGAAACTGCGTGCTTCACTCGTATCGAACTGGCGAGGTGTATACGTTATGCGTATACGCCCATAGGAAGATGCGCGCGAGGCCTGCGGGGAGAAAGATTACTGTCGACCGATTGTACATACATCGGTAATCTTTCTATACATTGTAGATACATACCGACTGATTGTATGTATAAGTTATTTTTACACCGCGGGTGATGTGCTCAAATACCGTGTACCATATTCTTGTATGCGATAAAGCGCAGAATTAGATTATGATATTTCTAGCTATTCTATTTGATTTGTATTTATTTTTTTTATGGTTTTAATTTAACAGAAAACTTTTACCATGGCCTTATATCTATCTTTTCGCGAAAATTAATATAAGATGAATGGATTTCATTTCTAAATAAATTAATAATGCTTGGACTGTAACAATTTATGTTATGGTAAGTAAAAAACGTTTGATTTTGTTTTTTTAGGATCTTAGCAAGTTTCTGATTAAATTTTCTTTTACTATTTTTTTTTTAAATTCCCATCAAAACTAAAAAATATAGTGAACCAAAGTTAAACCTATCCTCGGACAGATGTGCTATAAAGCTTCCAATGAAAACAAACAGAAAGAGCTTCTAATAGGTACTGCTAAGGTTGATTCAAAAAGTAAGAAAGTCTTGGTTTTTATTATTTTTTTTAAAGAGGAATCACAATTGAATCAATTAGAGGCAGTGGATGAAAATGGCGTAACAATTATGAATCATCCGCACTATAAAATACAAAAGAAAAAGTCAAATTGATAAAGTTATGTAAGCTAAGATATAGTGAGTACTCCTAATGATGAAATAATAAGAAAAAAATATGAGGCGCATGTGATCTCCATCGGTGAAAGGCTGGAAGCGAGCAGTTCAAGATTAACTGTTGAAGAGAGATTTAAGAGGAGCTAAAATTTGAAAAAGAATTGTCGGGCAACAAGAGGGAAAAAATAAAATAAAGCAAAGCTCACGATCAATATGCTTTTATGCGTTGATGTTGAAGCTGCGATATCTGATACCGGATAAGGATAGCCGATTCGAGATATCAGCATCACCGTTTCAAAAGAGTTTGAGGCAAAGCTTTTATGAGGCACTTAGCACTGATCTATATAATATTTAGCATTACCGATAAAGCATTTTTTAATTTAATTAATTTTCGGATTAAATTTAACTTAATAAAATAAAATTTTATTTAAAAATTAAATTAAATAGTTCCAAATAGTAATAATATACCGTGCCCTTCATGTACCAGCATTTAATAATTTACATAGATGTATACATAAAAAATTAAATTGGTTAGTGTAGATTCAAGCGAAGGACAAGCCGATTGTTTCTGAGGAATTATCAACATCAAAAAATCACCAGTCAATATTACTTGTATTTTATCTAGTTTTTTTTTTATCTATGAGAAGATTAAAATGTGAATAGTTTTTCAATAATTTGTCATTTACAAACTTTTTTGCAGTTATGTGAAAAAGTTAAAAATAGGTTCCCATACTTGGAACCTCGATCGGCCAGGGTTCATCCATTGATCTTAAATACTATCTTTCTATTTCTTTCTAGATATGTTTAGGACAGATGCCTTTGGACTAGCAGCAAAGTATATTGACAGTAATTATGCCATTAAAATAATTTAAGAAATCCATTATTGACATGTTATTTTAGGTTTTTAATTGTCTATATAAATAACGCATGCTTTATTTTCATTGAGATGGCTAAATTGATTATTGCAAAACATTTTCATGAAATAATCCTTCAATTCGATTACTGAGTTGTTTTTCATAGATGTAAGTTGATATAATATTTGTACTGATACAAATTGATGGGAGCTACTGTACTACTAGATGGGAGCTGATGTAATATAAGATATGGATTCGATTATTAGGTTCTATAACAGAAATATCAATTATTCTTCATTCGTAAATCTTATGTCGTGAGTTGGATTTTCTAAATTGAAACATTTTGCGATATTCTAAACTTCTGATCCATCGAGAATATCCATTACTTCCAGTTCACATGACGGTTTCACAGAAGTCCCTCGTTAATATCTCAACTATACAAAATACTAAGATAATGAATTAAAAAAAAAAAAAATATATATATATATATATATATATATATATATATATATATATATATATATGAAATATATTGCATATGTTCAAGGATCATTATTTATTTATTGTTTCATATTGGATATTTGCAACTGCGTTGCACCGCATCTAGCAAATTTGATGTTGTTCTTTTATATCCTCGAACTGTATCTTGTATATCTTCCATTATGGGCGAACCAGAAGGTCTCTTTGCCATTGCCTTTTTAACCTCCGTCCATGTAGACAGGGTAACAAGGAGGGTGAAAGAGATAGAACTAATAGATTGAGGCGATTTTGAGTGAAGAGTGAAATGCTGTGTATTTGTCGTAAATATAAGATTTTATTGTAGGAATGTCCATGCCATTGTGATAGTGTGATTCGAAATAAACCATGGGGCATTTATAATTTTTCTAAGAACTTTGGATTATGTTGTTTGTATCTGGCGTGTGTGGACGCGTTTTGCTGAATCCCAAAACTCTGATGGTGTAGATTAGTCGTTTAGTAAGTTTAGTGAGGATCTGTAGTCCAGAAGAAGTTTGTATCGTCTTATCAGTTCTTGTCTTTTTAATTTTGTATGTGTATTCCATGTGAGTCTTTTGTCCACATATAGTCCAAGATACCGTACATAGTGTTTCATAGGTACTGAGTTGTTGTCTATTGTCACAACTGGGCATACCGCTTACCGTAGGGAGAAGCTAACGTGGCTCATTTTGTGGGGTTGATCTTTTTTTTTCCATTTGTAGAACCATGTTTCTATGTCGAATAAATGATTTTGGAGAGCAACATATACAACAGAAGGATTTCTGTGGGAAGAAAGAATGGCATTGTCTTCGGCGAAGGTATAGATTGTGGTGCAAGGGTGCTCAGCTCAAGGGATGTCAGAGGTGCAAAGGGAGTAGAGAAGACTTAAAACGCTATCTTCTGATACACTCACAACTTAAGGGAAGAAGGAGAAAATAAAGAAGAATCTGTCAAGGAAGAAAGATTGAAGAATGAAAAAATAAGTAAAAGGTGAGTACGGCTTTATTTTCCATAGTAGACCTTTATGCCAGACACTTTCGAAGCTTTTTCTATGCCAAGGAAAATCGCAGAATTTTTTTCTATCAAAAGCGACAGAGATTGTATCCACTATGTTATGGCACTGTTGAACGAAAGCCAAATTGGTTCGTAAGGAAACCAAGGATCAAAATGAAAAAAAAAATATATTTTTTGTTACAACACTAAATTATTAATTATGTATATGAAGTTATCATATGCTCATTCTTTATTTATTTAATCCTACGGAGCCTTTCGGCTATACGGGCTTGGCAGTGGTGGTATATAACATAATTATGGAATTTTCCAATTCCTGGGATCTTCTTCTATCCTCATCCGAATATTTGCAGTTAGTCCCGCCGAGCCTTCTTTCTTCATTTCAAATTTCATACCATCTTCCCGCAGGAGGAGATCAAGAGGTACTCCTCCTGCTAAGGACTTGTACCACCTCATGAAACACTGATCTATACGCCCTGGTGACTCGTAGCAGAGCTAACCGCTGAATGATCGCCAGCCTATTCTTATCTCGGCGTGAGAGATTTCGGCATGAGGCAGGAGACGCATACCTCAGATACCCAATATTACACAGATAGCCAGAGTTGATGGGTATCTAAGGTCCCAAAAAGCATCCCCCACGCGACTAAGCCCGTTCAACGATAGTGCCACCCTATTCCCCAATTAGTCCAAGTGAGGTGTCAGGTCAAAGTTTCTCGTAATACTTACTCCAAGGTAGGAGACTATTCACTTGGGCGTATTCGTGTTCCCTGTACTTGCATGATGATAGGGTGTGCTCTATCCGTCTTTCCTCTCAATAAGATGGTTTGGGTCTTAGCAGCGGCCATCTTCATCTTCTTTATCTCACACCATTCGCCAACCAGGCTGGCTTAAGAGCTTTAATAAAGCTCTACTGTTGGAAGCCACCACGACGTCCAAGTCATCAACGTAAGCAATGGCGGGAAACCGCTATTCCTCGAATACTCCCGGAATGTCATCGAAGACTAGCTTCCACAGGGCTGGACCAAGAACAGAGCCCTGTGGACAGCCCCTCTCAACCGTGTTATAATTATAATTTAAATATGTAAAGGGAGGGAGAGAGGGAGGGAGGGAGGGAGGGAGAGAGGGAGGGAGGGAGGGAGGGGGGGGGGAGAGAGAGAGAGAGAGAGAGAGAGAGAGAGAGAGAGAGAGAGAGAGAGAGAGAGAGGGGGGGGAGGGGAGATTTTAAATAATTAGTGACAAGACAATGGAAATCTTAAATTATTAATGGACACCAAAGGAGTGCGAAATACCATTGATAGATCGTAACGATCTAGAATCATCAATAGATATGAGAGGACAGCTAACAGGTTTTAAACTCGGGCATACAAGTACCATTACTCCAACCGAGTATTGACTATGGTTTTTTAAAATGTTGTAACTATCGATATCATCAACAAATTATTACTTAAAATAAACAATGAAATAAAGACATACTTAAAAAATTGTGACAGTCCAGCCATGTGAATTAAGGGTTGGGAACCACTTCCGGGTACCCGAAAATTGTTGGACATTCGGGCCTTATAGTTTGCCCATAAGTATATCTCCTGTACCATGCCCACCTATCGAATATGTAAAAATGCGACTTTGAAACAAAAAAAATCGGACGCGCATTGTGATGTTGAATTCCTAAACATCAAGTCTTTCGAGGGTTAGGTTATGAAGATTTTAACACAATGTGTGCCTGAACCACTTTGTTTCAAACTGACCAATATGAATGACGCATTTATTCATATTCCATAGTTGGACAGACGATATGATCAAGATGTAGAAACTTGAAATAAACTATTATGTAATTATTATATTATTATAATTAATGTATCATCTTTTTTTTTTTTTTTTAAAGGCCATCAATATAATAAAAAAGTGATGATAAAATGTTATAAAATTCAAATAATAATCCATCTAAAGCTGATTACTTCCTTATAATTATAATCACTGATGTAGTAGTAATGGGAGCAGACTATGACTAAATTTACAACTGAATTATCAATGAGAAAATCTAAGCCTCGTAATATTAAACTTACTTTAGCATTTAAGTATTTTAGATTTATTAGGAATGATTGGTGATTTCCAAACTAGACTCCAATTAAAAACAAGGGGAAAAAAAGAATCTAAATAGTAACTTTAGTGGACCATTCACTTGACTAATTGTAAGTACCGATGAGGTTTACAGTCTGAATAAAGCAATAGCCCCTTGACCAACCTGTTGTTCCAACTCAATATTGGGCTATTCTTTTTGCATGCATCCAATTTTGATTCTTGTGTCTATATATGGCGGAGAAAACTTTTGAAACTTATGAATCTAGTCAAAGAGCAGGACATGCAAGGTTATTTCAGTAGTTGATCATTTCCGTAGGTTTTTTAGGAGAGAATGTATGCAAATTTCAAAGTTTTGGCAGGATTCTTCAAATTAATGCGCTTCTTCTATTATGATTTTGTCAGCCAGTTACAATTTATTAACGCACTAATATTTGTTGTTTTGTATTTACGGAGAAACTAACGGTACCGTTTAATAAGGATAAAGTCACTTACGCGTTTAAAAGGTTGTATAAATACGTTTTAATTTGATTTCCTTTAAATACATATACTACCTTATTTGGTATGACACAAAACCTCTTTTTGAAAAAATAACCTCTTTACAACAGGTACTACACATCAAAGAAAAAAAAGCCGTTTAAATAGACTACCACCACTCGAAGAAGATTTTCCCATCCCAAGTATAGGTCATCATCACTTCTCTACTTTTTCCTTTCTTCTCTCAAAGAGGAGAGAACTTTTTAAGTGGCGGGTCTAATACTAAAAACTTAGATTGTATTATTAAAGTTAGTTCTTAATACGCATTTTGACCAAAACGTGATGGTTATTGCATAAATTACTTCTCTGAATATGTATAGAAAGATAGAAGGGAAGAATATGAAATCAGTTTCAGTGTACATGAATAAAAAATATTGTTCTGAGTATATCTAATCTAAAGATGCCTGTTCACTTGAGAGTTTTTCACTCTCGAGAGCCTCTCTCGCTACTGGATACTGCTTTGAGAGTAATAACAGAAACAAGTGACTCACTCTTGGGGGGTTTGCAGGTTTGAACAAAGACTAGATGGGACTAGATCTCCACATACTCTCGAACCTTTACCTTCGTCTTTATATATTTTTTTCGTCTTAAAATTCCGAAATATTGGAACAGAAGAAATACTTCAACTCATTGAGTTGTATGAAACAATTCCGGTGTTATGAGATGTAAAATCTTCAAAACGTAAAGGCGGAACAAAATAAAAAAAATTCCAAGGAATTTCCTGTTGACCAAAGCGGAGTACATAGCATTAAAAACTGTATAAACTCTGTCTAGCTGTTCACAAGTATGAGTCCTTATTACGGCCGATAAATCACGAGTAAGTGCATGTGGGTCCAGGTTAACACATTCAAGAAGAACGTCATCATCAACGACCGATGGGCGACTTGATCTGGGTTGTGCGGCAGTATTTTGATGGATAATTGACTCTCCTTCTATGGTACAAATTTCTTCGACGGCTGCCTTTGCGCTTAAAACTTTTTTCCAGTAATGTTTCAAAAGACCGCTAATGACGATTTTTTCTTCTGAGATTGCACGTGGGTTTTAAAAATATAAATGATCCCACAAAGCCAACTCAAGTCACAACGAATTAAAGGATTAGTCAAAGTAAACATTGGCATAAATATTAGGAACAAAAACATTCTAATAGGATAATTATGATAGTTGGAATTAAGGGTTGTTTTCATGCACAAGTACTTTAGTAACAACCTATATATATATATATATATATATATATATATATATATATATATATATATATATATATATATATATATCTATTATTTCTAACTAATATTTCTATTATTGTATTCTTGAATAAATTGATGTGAACATTTATACCTATTAGCTATTGTCAAAATAATAAGATTATTTAAAAAATTTATAAATAATGCGTTGATAGATTTCACTCAGATAACCACGATAATTGTATTAAATTCAATTATTGAAGACTGGATATATATATATATATATATATATATATATATATATATATATATATATATATATATATATATATATATATATATATCCAGTCTTCAATAATTGAATTTAATACAATTATCGTGGTTATCTGAGTGAAATCTATCAACGCATTATTTATAAATTTTTTAAATAATCTTATTATTTTGACAATAGCTAATAGGTATAAATGTTCACATCAATTTATTCAAGAATACAATAATAGAAATATTTCGTAACGTTAAAGTAATATACATACAATGTGTTGAATAAAATATGATTATAAAACGAAGACTAGTTAGACAAATTTTAAGGGCATAATAAATCTGCTTAAGAATAGTCTAAGAATAATTGATAAAGATACGAAGAATTATGTTTAATTTAATAAATATTCTTAGTATGATTTAACACTAAATTGAATCTTTTTAATACAATTTAATTAACATTTTTTCATGGAAAGTTAAACATTAGTGAAACGCCTGTTTGGGTATGGGAACCTGGACATGAATTGACTTGAATTATCCCAAGTTTTCTACGCCATTTAATTTAATTTTTGAAATAGATCATTCTTCCAGAAAAAACTTCATTCGGGTTATTTCACTACATTACATTAAAAGTGATTTTTTTTTTTAAATATATCTCAAGCGACTGTCCATTTGTGAGTTGTATTTTGCTCTATCGAATCTCCAGAGTCCCTGGCGAGTTTCTGGCCATTGTTTTATTCGCAAGTACTCTCAGCAGCATGTCCCTAAATAAAATGTGTAGAGTCGAGACTTCAGTCGATCCACAAGAAGCGTCAGGATCGCGGGACAATAAAAGAGAATCAGTGGCATTAGTTATTTTGTTTTGTTAAAAAGAATAAAGAAAACCCTTAAAAAAAAAGGGTCTGGTTTCAGTCATGGTTACAATTATTTTATGTCAGTCTTTGCAAAATCTAGTGCGCACTTACCACACATTATCTTACCTGATTTCTCAAATTGTGTAATTTTTCTCATAATTTATTCTTCCATTACATCCAAGCTGATCCCCTGCTTCGGTCATTTTCCAACACGACAATGCCTCTGCAGATCGTTCTCGTTTGACCAAGGAAAAATTATCGAAACTGTAAAGAGTAAACGTTTTGCCTCATCCTGCGTATAGTTCAGATATTACAACATCAGATTATGGTTTGTTTAGATCAACGGCTCATTTTTTTAAAGATCAGATCTTTGATAATTACGAGTACGTAAAAATTAAAATATGTGAAGAGTTCTTTGCCTTAAAACCGAAGGAGTAGTATCGGCTTCGAATCCAATTACTGGCAGAAAGTAATTGGAAAGAATGGACTTTACTTTAAAGAGTAGTATTCAATAATGTTTAAAATATGTAATCTGAAATTTAGCTATACTGATGCACAAGGATCTGAAATATAGCTATACTGATGCACAAGGACTGTAGCAAGCAAGTTTGTATGTGTATATACATAATATATATATATATATATATATATATATATATATGTTTGTGTGTGTGTGTGTGTGTGTGTGTGTGTGTGAGTGTGTGTGTGCGCGCGTGTGTGTGTGTGTGTGTGTGTGTGTGTGTGTGTGTGTGTGTGTGTGTGTGTGTGTGTGTGTGTGTGTGTGTGTGTGTGCGCGCGCGCAATTTTTTACCATTGAAAAAAAAAAAATCAACGTTTTATAAGTCTTTAATTTGATAAGATTGTAAAAGTATTATTTATATCCCAGATTTTTTACTCTTCCTTGATACCTATGTTATAGTGTGTTTACATCATAGGTATCTTTGCTAATGACACCTGTTGTTACAATATTATTAACATTTTTACTAATTGAATTTGATTTCGTTTGCAACGAATTTTAATAAAATTTCTCAATTGATCAGTGTTTATAGTCATAAAAATGCTAATAACATTTCTCAATTGACCGGTGTACAGTCATAAAATGTTATTAGAAACATTGTTGATAGCAATGTTATTAACATTAGCTATTAACATTGTTACTTTTTTCAGTAACATAATGATAACATTGTTAATACAATTTTTTTTTTATCGCTTTTGGCCTTCCTTTAGGCATAACTCCATTAGGACAGTTTTCATACACTCTTCTTGCCACCCTTCCTTTATCCATTCTAAGCAAATGACCCATCAACTTCAACCTCTATATTCTAGCAAAATCATATCACCATAAAGTTTCTATAATTCAGCATTCTTTCTTCATCACCATAAACTGTTCCTAGATTCATCCTATGATCAATTACGGTTACTTACTCATCAGACTGTAATAGGCATTATAATAATTAACCACAAAGTGATAAAATACAAGAAACACGAAAACTGAAATTATTTTTCGATACAGACTTGTGTAGGCATCAAAATTTTAATTACAAAAAAAAATATAAAAGTGTTATTAGGAATGTTAATGACAAAGATGTTATTAACATTGTTATTAACAATGTTAATGACAAAGATGTTATTAACATTGTTATTAACAATGTTAATAACATTTTACTATTCGGTATAAATGGTATTTATCCAAATGTTAATAACGAACATGTTAACATTTTGCTAGCAACATTTCAGTGTAAACGCAGCTTTCTGTCTTATGGCTGTCTTATGTACTTGAATGTATTACAATATTAAGGTTTGGCCTATTATAAGTAGATCGAGTGTATAGGAGTGATTATAATGATCCCAAACTTTCTGTTTTACATATGTGTCCAGGTAATATTACTAAACATATCCATTACAAGATTCGTTGAGCATTTTCTACATATAATATTAGTGTAGAATGAATTGTCATTTTTTGTCATATTGATCAGCTTTTTAAATATTTGCATTTATATCTCGTTTGATCTAGTTTTCAGTTCTCGAAGTTGAGTCCTTGTAAAACCTTCTTAGTATTCCAGCGACAAAGGTCTTGATGGAACTCCTTTTTATCGAGAGTTTTCTAGGGAGCTGATTCTCTTACACAGCACCAGGACAAGAAATGCCATTTGTATGTTGGTCAGGGGTTGCATGGAGGAAAACAATTCTCACGCTGAATCAAATCTCGGGGTATATAGCTATATTCTTTGATCATGCGATTCTTTTTTGCCCCTATTACTGTGGCTGCGAGAGGTAAGGACAAAAATAAGATTGGAGTTTTTCCGTTTCAGTTCTTGTGTGCTGAAGTGTTGAGATGTTTTGGAGTGGTGTAATGTTTCGTTTTTAGACTGTTGTTATGAGATGCATTTTGTGTTTTGTATGCATTTATGTGATCTTGTTTTTTCTTTCCTGATGATACATGAATTTGGCAAAACGTTGACTGCTTACTTATTTATCGGTATTTTAGAGACTTTTTTTAGGAATCTTACATAGAATCGTACATAGTAAATTAAATTAAAAACATGGATAGTCGGGTGCAAAATACCTTAATTTGTTTTCTGTATGTTTACAGGCACAGATGTAAGGAGTTGTCTGTATGTTTACACGCACAGATGCAAGGAGCTTTCTGTATGTTGACATGCACAGATGCTTGGGAAGGAATGTACTTGCAAGGAGCCGTAGCGTGTAGTGGAAGGCACCCGACTACTACACCAAGTTTCAACATTCACAGACAACTTCACTAATAACTCAAAAATGTGTTTAAGTAGATATGAAAGTACACTCCGTCCTTTAAGACGGATACGGCTATTAATTATAACGGTAGTAATTTTTTTTTTTAAATTATTTTTTATTTTAACGTTTTTCGATTAGCGGCCATTAACATTTGATTACATATGATCATGAACTTACTCATGATAAGGTATGAAATATCACTAAAAGTCGAAATTACTTGAAATATCATGTAATATTTTTTCAGTATTTTGAGCTCAAATGGTTTCAGAACATTCACGGGAATTCGCTGAGTAATTTGACCCATCTAACTGAAAAAACGATTCAACTAAAAAAATCGTTGTGGACAGGCTAAAAACATTATAACAATAAGAACTGAAGGTATATATTATTTTAGATATAAAATTTAATAGGTCACCCATCTTGAATATAGAAAAAATAATTATCGAACAACAACGAAACAACTGAAGTACCTGTATTAAGTCGAATCCCCAATTCATGGAAGGAAACACAGAAAAAAAACAAAAAAACATGGAGTTGTATTTGTGATTCATGGGAATTGAAGTATCTATATATAATTAAAAATTGATACAAAATTTTGCAATGGATCGAAATTCAGCTAGACATCATTAATTAGATGTAGATAAGCACTGAATCTTTATTTTTAATTAGCCTTCAATGTTATTCAACAATCATTTTTATAGATAAATTCGAAGTAAATATTTTTCCTATAAATAAACTAATAATACATAAATTATTTATTATATCAATTATATCTTAAGTATGTGTTTCAAAGTGTTAAATTAATAAATATTAACTTGTGGCACCTGTAGGCAATAGATTTAACAATAATATGGATTATTTATATTACACTAAAAACGTGAAATAATTACTGAAAGAGGAAAATTACGATTATTATATCAAACTGATTATTAATCTAGCTGCTAAATGACATGACTAGTGCCTAGTATCTCTTGACCAGGATTACTAACTTCGACAAAACTTTATACCTCGACTAACTTCCATAAACGATTCAACAATTTAATATTACAGTTGCTATCTGAATGGACATTCACTGGCAACTATTAACATCAACTTTGAACTGCAAAACTAAGTTAAAATATTTAAATTCAAAATAATATTATAAAAAATTAAATTTAATTTGCTTAGAAAAAGAAAATAACAAATAAATTAAAATGTTAGTTATTTTAATATGTAAATACAAAATTAATTGAGATAACTTTACGTGATTTGCTATTTTTTACCTGACATTTTCAAAAAACTGACAAGGAACTTCAGACCGATTCTTCACTTACCTAAAAAAAATATATAATAATAATAAAACTTTGAAATTTTTTTAATGATTCACAGTAAAATGTCTATAATCCATTCCAACCAGTTTTTCGATTCCATTGTAGGACTTCCACTAATCCGACATTATAATGGAACCTGGTCTAATTGACGTTCTAATACACTCCGCCAGGGTTTGAGTTGTTCTATCATGTACTGTGTATAGAAAACATTCTTTCGTCTCACGACAGATCCCGCCAAAGACCCATTGTTATGTATAGGAGCGTCCAACGTTATACTTGCGACGAGAGAAACATGACTCGTCAATCTCAACTGTCAATCCTTCCCCTCCAATAACTGTGGGGGTTTTCAATAAATTGAATGCGCACACCTCCCTCAGATAATTTTTTCAATCAGCAATCGTAAGTGAGCTCATGTCAAAAAAACATGCATTATAATAATGCTGATGAAACGACATTCTTTTGGAAAACAATTAATATAGTTCGAACGTTGTTAAGATTAAAGCTACTCAAAAAAGCATAATGAGTT
This sequence comes from Rhaphigaster nebulosa, assembly GCA_948150685.1. Classification (NCBI taxonomy): domain Eukaryota; kingdom Metazoa; phylum Arthropoda; class Insecta; order Hemiptera; family Pentatomidae; genus Rhaphigaster; species Rhaphigaster nebulosa. The sequence continues at coordinate 101,830,984 of OX411308.1, forward strand.
TAATATCAAAACTAAGTTCAGACTAACACAGGAATGATAAGATACTGCTTGTTTCCGACCACTTCAACTTTAACTTGACAAACGCTCTAAACTTCAAATTAATAACAAAAAGAAACCATTTACATGGCTGTATTGGTGCCACTTTGGACGTTCGGAGTTGAGCTCCACTCAATTATGTACTCAATTCCTCCAGTATTCATTCCTTAAAATCTATAATCCGTATAATTCTCAATACTCCTAATTATTTCACAAATAAAACTATCCCTATGTGCCATAAGTTGCAGATTTGGCCCAAAATGAAATTGATTCTCAAACCCAGCAGTTTCTAAATTTGCTGCGCATTCGATTCCCCGATTACGAACAATTTTTTAAATTGGTGTTTAACGTCATTTAATACTCCTAATAAGACAAATAGATCAGGTTATTCCTACAGGTTACAAACCCGAGTGGGAAGGATGAGATTCATTTCGTGAGATCGCCGAGAAATAAATTTCAATCCGCCCTGACCGGACTCGAACCGTCGCAGTAGACTCGAGATTGCTAAGGTGACGCATTAACACTCTCAGCCTTCACGCCCTACCGCTTACCAATACTTGTACCCTATATATATATATATATATATATACATATATATATATATATATATATATATATATATATATATATATATATATATATATAAAATTCATTATTCTAACAATTTTGTATTGAGTTTTCTTGTCTATTCATAATGAGCTGTAGTGAGATGAGATCCTACTGAAATCAATCTTAGCTTATGGGATCGGTTGTATTGATGAAAAACGCCTGAGGGCCTGAGAAAGCAAAGCCGCATTTCTATAAGTTGCCAAAATTTCTTAATCATCAGAGAATGTAGTGAACAGAGGTTCTGAAGCAGAGATTCTGAATATTGTGGGATATCAGAGCTATATTTGTATGTTAAAAAGTGTTGGAAATAACAAGACCTGATATACCCAAGTTTTATTTCAGAGCACACAGATCCTAATGTCATTCTGAAAAACCTATTACTTAGCTATGGCTGTATAATAGATAGAACCTAGATGGAATACATGTATTTAATCTACTGAGTAAACCTTCGTGGATCAATACCAGACAGACTAATGTTTAAGAAAATTCCGGAACAGTATTTTTTTTTCTCTAACGAGATATTAAAAATAAGCTTAAACAAATACAGTTATTATAATATTTCATTATTATAAATGATTAAATCCATAGTTAAAAAGCATAAAATTATCTATTAACTAGCGTAAAAAGGTGGATATTAGAATCTAACCAGGACCATCCTGGGAGAATTCGGATCAGTGTGCCGACCTAACAAAATGGAGTAAAATATTTTTTAGGGAGAAGCAAAATTTATATTCATTTTTCAAAAATCCTAAAATACAAATTTTCATATTGATCGAAAAAAAAAAAACTTTTTTTACTCAAAATGTTTCCCTTCTCGGTCCTACGATTTTATTTATTCTTTGAAAATCACAAAAATCAGGATAACTTCAACACGACTCCACTGATCCACACGAAAATTGGAATTGGTTAACAGCCGTGTAGACAACACGAAATGGCACAAATATGACCTTCGTGAACAAATTAGAACCAAAGGTATAAAATAAAATGTTATTTCACGCTATTTTTTTTCCTTACAAAAGCATAAAATCAAAAAGTTATTGGTACGGGTTAGAGATCAGAGATTCAGCTTTCTAACAGTTGTAGTAAGGTTGAATTTAAATTAAATCCTGAGTAGTTATGAATGCTTAAGTTAACGCTGGGCATCGACAGGAATAAAAAATCAAGTCCAAAAATGTATATTTTTTGTTTATATGAAAATTCTTATTTAACGGCTTCAAATGACGGTAAAAACGAATCTGACTAACTAAAAGAATCTGACTTTCTAAATTAATTTTTTTTGGCCTGATTTACGGGAAGCGTATTTTGTTTTTTGCATTCATTTGAACTCATTTAATACAACCGGCGAATTTTTTTTCTTTCTTTACAGAATAAAAAACTGGTTTGATGTATAATAACCTCAAAATTCAAGCAGGACAAATATAGAAAGCAATTAAATAAAAAATTGTACAAATTATATAATATAATGTTTTTCTTGGCTCTTTGGGCGCATTGGCAAGAACCCTCGGACATGGGTATAATATTTTTCGACATAGTATCATAAAAAAAATTTCATTGATATCGGTGAACCCAGGTCCGTAGCCTTCCCTTGTTAGTACAGTATACTCGTATCCGATAAGGACCCTTATCAGGGCCCAAGAGTAGTCAATTGATTAGTCGGCTGTGTATTGTTGATACATGTCACACTGGCAGATACATAAATAAATTTGTTGTCACACAATAGCCAAAGAAGCTTTGTCAAAACAATTATTTTTATATATTTTTATTTTTAATAATCATATACAAATTTATGATACATAAATATTACAATTGAGCAGACTCCTTTTTTAAACCTTATTTTATTTAAAAGTCAAAAGCAATGGAAAATGATTGTGTCTGATGCTAAAATGTTTGACCAATTTCATGCCATCACAGTTCTACATATTGTTTTAACACAAAATGTATTCGCTTGTCACTCCTGCTAATCAATGACTTGTCCTTACAATTAAGCCGTATTTATGTATGCCAGACCGAACCCCTTTCCTCAAAAGAAGACGAACTCGAGAGTGAAGGGGGTTGAGCAGAGGCAGAGAAATTATCGAACCTGGATAAAAGTTAGTAGGGAGGAACAAAGGGGCGACCTCTCAAACGGAGCGGCAAATGGAGAAGAGCCTCCAATATAGAGGCCCTTGTGTTAAACCAACCTGTCTTATGTATTTATCTAGTCTTATCTCTAGCCCTATCTCTATCCCCTTCAGTTACCTAGTTTTGCTGAAAGATTAATCGAATTTTATGCTTCATGATTTATACGAGTATTACACCCTAATAGGCATTATTCGTTTAACTTCCTACATTAATAAAGTAGAAGATGCAGTAATCTGAAAACATCAAAAATTGAATCCTCTATTTATATCTGTACGTTTTAGATAAAAACAAAAGAGCTGCCATAGACAAAGTTATCAGATGAAAATTCTCGAATTTCCTCACCTATCATCCCAAAATCCCCACTATAACATAAACCATCACTGAGTAGGAAAAGAAGTTGGTTTGCCATATTTAATTTAAAATAAGCCATACATTTCTTATGATTTATAGTAATTGTATTTAAGGAGGATTAATTTAACTAATTAGTTTAATTATTTTGTTAATTTTTTTTTTTTTATAACCAAGACTTACATACTTTGTCGGCTCAGCTTTCAAAACGGGAAATTTGAGAAATGTTAAGTATCCGCTGCTGTTTCGGCACTATGATCGTATAGTATTTGTTAATTATTTTCAATAATGACAGGCATTTAAGGGTTTCGGTACACTTTCGTAAAAAATCAAAACAGTACGTACATACATAACATACCGATTTAATAATTTATTATCTGCCTCAAGCCTGTCTTCTCGCTTAAAAGCTTTAATATATTTTACATTTTACATTATTTTACATACAGTAGGGTGGTATTATATGGCGCACCATTATTTTCACACGTTGCAAAGTCGAGAGAAAAGATTTTAAGAAGAATAGTAAAAGGAACTTTACTACAAAGATTGAAAACATCGAGGCTCCATGAGAAATTGAAAATGCGGAGTTGCGGAATTCCTAACAGAGAGAAATAAAAAAATACGGATTATAAGATCGGCACAAAATGAAAGGTGAGCCTCATCAGCTCAGTACTAATTAGAAATAAAACATTAATAAAAATTGAAGATGTATTATAGAAGTCCCTAAAATGTAGTTATCTGCAGAAAAGGGGAATCTCCACACAATCAGGTATTCAGAAGCGTACTAAAGTGCTATGAAAAATAATAATAATAATGAACCTTTGTAATAGACTCCCTCAAATAATTCTTTTTAACCCCTCAAAATTTGAGGTTGTACGTTTTACGTTTACGCTACAAGATAAGTAGAAACCAAAAATTTAATCAAAGAAAATCCGTCCGTTCGCCGTCCGAAGACTTTTCTCCGAGATTAATAAGCCGATTTTTTTTTTTTTTTTTTTTTAATTTGACACCAAAGTCACAAGTCATCCCAAGATTATCCGTGGAACTCGGCATTGCCATTAACTTTTTTGTCCGAAATAGCGGCCGAATAGAGCTTTCATTCATAGCATATCTCAGGCATTTATTAAGATTGAGGATAAATAATTATTTTTTAGGATTATTTATACCAAAGGCTAAAAAAATATATAATAAAGAAAATTAAATATACAATGAAAAAATTTCATCTTTTTTTTTTGTTATAAAGAATTATAGAAATTATAATCCATATTGAAATAATTTGGAGTGTTTTAATTGTTACTGTCCAAAAAGACTGTTTAATATAGGGTATTTTATTTATGAATTCATGTTTTATATATAAACTCTTTGGTATTCATGATTAGTTATTTATGGCCATAGTATGATAAGAAATTAACAAATCAAACGGAAAAAAAAATACTAATATTAAATATGTTATTCTTGATTCGCCAGCAATCTATGAAAAGCTAAACTCTCCTCTTCGATCGTAATCAAATAAATCGGAATGCTTTGGTTTAACATTTTTTTCCTTTTGTATATCTTATAATAGTGTGGAGTAATTCATTAAGTCTGTCTGGGATATAGTGGATTCTCCATCAGGCTAAAATTAGTTTATCGTTCCCTAATATATTTTCTAGAAGCTCCCGATAAACTCATCTTTCTAGTTGAGCTTACGATAAGCTTGTTGAACAGATATGTGTTCCCTCGCAGTGTATACAGTGTTCCCTCGCATCAAGTTTAAATTTTCAATTCCCTTTCGTACATTTTTGGATCAACATAAATTTTAGTAGTTGGTAACAATTATTATCTGAGATCAGCGTCTACAGCTTCCGCAATTATCACGATTAGCAAAAATCGTTTCAAGATTTTTACCACAGGATCGTTTTGAAATAGAAGTTCGATAAATATATTGGAGCAAAAAAAAAAAAAAAAACTAAAGAACCTTATCAAATTATAATTACATACCATTTGCATATTGGTTAAATAGAGCTTTGGAGAAAATCCAGGATGTAATAAAAAGTTTTTACAAACACTACTAGGAATCATTAGGTAAGAAAAACATAATCCGTTAGAATCATAATTCGCTATCTGTCCTCGAACTTAAATTTAAGCCTAATATTTTATATTTTATAAAATATTGAAGATTGGAAATTTATTATTTAATGTTTTTGTTTTTCATAATTAATATTTAAATAAATCTCAAATTAGTAAATCTAGACAAAAACTTATTCTACCGCCATTAGATGAGTTAAATACGCATTCTAACCTTTTATTCTCTAAGTTATTCTATAAGTATTCTTTTAGTTAGGAATATTTTTGAAGAATGCCTGCATATATGCCTTCCAAATGTCTGGACTTTAAAGAGAACGAATCAGATATTTATAACACATAGAAAGATGTAATTAAAAAAGAAAATTTCAATAAACTATTCATAGTCTTTTGTTAAAATTATAGCATAACCTGTTCTAAAATATTTTCTCTTTTAAATATTTTTCTCTTTATTCATTTTTTTTTCATCGACTGAGGATTTCGCTAAATGATAAATTGTAAATACAAATCATAAGCGTTGATGATATGATGACAGACTCAATGATTTTAAACCTCTAAACAAACAAATACGGACTGAGGACCGTTTGGATAAAAATTTATTTCAGGAAGGAAAAATTAATTTTTTTAAAAAGAATAAAGTCAAAAATAAAATAAATGGCGTAGAGGAAGTTACAATTAGAAACGCGATATCCGTTACATATCTGAAATTTGGGCGTTATGTAATTGGGCTTGGTAAGAAAGAATCACCAAATCATCGCTGAACAAGTAAGAGGTAGAACGAAGGTCAAGAAGATAACATTGCATATGGTCTCTTTAATGGACATTCCGTTTAAACTTATGCTAAATAAAATGTGTAAAAAGAGGAGCAAAGAGGTGTTTAAGACGAAGAAGTTATACCTATTGAATAAAGCGCTGGCAGGAAACGATTGGAGCCTCATGCATCCTCCGGCTTAGTTTAATGCAGCGTTTACCCCCTGCAGGCACTAAATTTCTTATCCTGTGCCTCTTCACAAAAGGTCAACTTCTTTTATAAATGGGATTTCGTTCATAAAACTCATAATGATTGCATTGGCATTCCGAAGAGGGCGAAGTACATTTACTCATCATGAATGAACAAAGGATGAAAGAAATTCAAAAAAATAAAATAAATCTAAACTGTTTTATTACACCGACTTTACTAACAGATTTTGGACCATTAATTGGTGCCAATAAAATTCATCATCGAAATGATGATGGAAAAAACTAGTGTTTGGAATAAATGCCTATATTTCTAGCCGTATGTACATCTATCTTTCATTAAAAAAATATGATAATATAAAAATATTGTTATAAGCTACCTCCAGGATGAACTAAATCCAAGCATTTGCTGGAGCCCCGAGGAGGGATCTACAGTATAGCACACTTTGCCTCTTTTCTTTCCCTCCAATTGTGACGTGATGTACCTCTTTGGAGGTGACCCATCTTTCATTCTCGCCACATATCCTGCCCAGTGGAGTCTGCCAATCATTAGTAGATATAAGTTTCCATACGGCACATAAAGCTATCTATGATCCATAAGTTTCCGATTTTCACCCTTTTGTAAAGGTCCATGGATCTTTGAACTATCTTCAATTCAAAGAAATGTAGGTCTTAAGCCTATTTTTTGTGATGCGTCAGCAATCTAAGACTTAAGTCCGACCGAGCCATAGAATAGGTTCTTGTAAACGTTTTCGTTTTCCTGGAGATCAAAATTCATTTGATCATTTTTGTTAGGCCATAGTAGTACTTGCTAGCAGCTATGATTCTTAGCTGGATGTATAATAGGATTGTCACTGTTATTGTTTTCACTGATGAGACAATAACTAGACATTCATGACGTTCAAGAAGATCAAAGTTAAATGATGTTCTGCACGTATTTAAAGTTAGGTATAGGCAGCCTCTAATACGAATATTATACTCACGAATATTTTAGTTTTTATTCATGTAGCTGTCCATCGTCTAGTTAATCGTTCGCTTTATTTCTCTGCTTCGAAAATAAATAATTGTTTTTAAACTAATCAAATTCTTTTTTAATTGGATTTAATCAATGCATTATTTTTTTCGGTTAGGTAATTTAAATGCGAACTATCTACAATACTGACAAGGGATCTCTAATATAACAAAATGGAAAATCAAGATTGATAATCATGAAAAACAAGCTCATCAATAATATAAAATTTTCTTGCTTCACTAAAAACGCGATAACATATAAAATAAAATAAGATCCATTTACTAAAAATAAACAAAATAGTATTTGCCCTGAAAGCATGAAGGCCTTCGATGTAAATAGCATTCTATGTAATTAGTTGACATCCGCATAATGGTATAGAAGGATCAATCTAATTAGGGCTTGATAAATTATTTGCCACTTCTATAATTATGTTTTATTGAAAACTAGTTTAGAATGTTACACATTGTATACATCATACTGATTTATATTACATCTAATTTAATATGTATAATAATACCAAACTATTGCTTTTGAATTGCTTATTTTTGATTTTTTTGGGTGTTTTTAGAGCTGAAGATGAATGTATAACATTCGAAACTAGTTTTCAATTAAACAAAATTATATAAGAGGCAAATAATTTATCAATCCCTAATTCTATGTAATTGTAAAATATTTCATCCTAATATGAATGCTTCATGGTATTTATAATAAAAGATTACCTTCTATGCATATCATTCATTATTCTTGCAAATGCAAAGTATTAATTGCGAAGATTCCTCGAAAAAGATGAATGCTCCTAAAGAGAACCTACAGACAAGTTCAGAAAGGAATAAAATGGAAAAAGGAAATCTCGTTTGAATTGGAGGATCTCGGTTTATGCGGCCTTTCATTACCGAGGCAAAACGTGAATGCGGGACATTTATTAAAGCGGCTTTCATCCTCGAAAACAAGCTCTATACCACGGGGAAACAGAAAAAGATACTTCGCACTATTAGGTGAAAAGGAAGGAAAAAAAAATATGCTACGCGCTAATCAATGTCTATTTTTAATAAATATACAAAAAATAATCTAATTTCATATTATCTTGGTTTCTCTTAATAAGCACTTCAGATGAAATAATTACAAAAATACAGTGTGGTAAACAGAAAATGATGGTGTGGATATCATTATCTCTCAAAGTGTAAGGATGTCAAATAAGATATAGAATAGAACAGTTTTATTAATTACTATTTACAATTTTCCACAAAGCTATAATTGATATATTTACATGTTGTGATGCAACGACCTTTTGCATGATACAATGACGTGAACAGTAAGGTGATTTGATAGTATTTTTCTTAAATGCAATTTTAAAAACAGCAAGAAAATTTAAAGAAATCTACACATTAAATAAAAAAAATAAAAAAGTAAATTATTTAACAAATAAATTAAATGATCACAGTTATAAACAATGGACAGATAATGAACACTTAATTAAAATATTATACAAATATGTACACTAGGCAAAAAGTTCAATGAAAATTAAGGAATTATTCGCGTTTTGCCTGTTGTTACATATTTGTTACGTTTATGGGTGTATCTTTTTAGTGATGCCTTATTATAGTCACCTGTTCTCTGTATGATCAGGTCGTCGGAAATGTGAGTGAGAGAGAAAATTTTTTGTGATATCAAGTATATATAATATTTAATTGTTGAAAGCTGTAAATCATACAGCATAGTTGAGATTCTGGTATATCGAGGATAATCTAATTAGGGTTTGATAAATTATTTGCCACTTCTATAATTTAGATTTTATTGAAAACTAGTTTCGAATGTTATACATTCATCTTCAGTTCAAGGTTTAAATAGAAATATTATATAAGTAGACTATAGAAGTGGCAAATAATTTATCAATCCCTAATTAGATTGATCCTTTTGTACCATCATGCGGATGTCAACTCGAGAATAATTATTTACTATCCTCATAGATATGTTTTCCTATAATTTCATATACATAGAGTCACTAGACCGTAATTCCAGACTGGAGCATAATATGTTATTGTTGGGCGTATGATTGTTTCATATAGTATCAATTTGTGTTTTTATGAAAGTTTGGATTGTCTATTGAAGTATGGGGTCATTTTGCTGATGATATTTTTAGCTCGATTACATTTATTCTGAGTGTGTTTGGTGAATATTAAGGATTTTTCCATTTCTAATCCTAAGTAATTGATAGACTGAGCCCATGGGATTATAGTTCCATTTGTAACTACGTTTTGAATTATGGCTGGTCTTCTTTTTGTGAATATGATATCATGTGTTTTTGTTTCATTGACTTTAATCATCCATTTAGCAAAATAAACGCTGAGATTTGTTTTTAAGGAGGGCCTGTAATCGGTTCACTATTTTGTCGATTCGATAAGAGGATGTATAAATTGCTGTGTCATCAGCTTCAGTGATCGTTAAACAAATGGATGCGAGGGGATGTCTGAGATATACAAGTTAAATAGGATAGGGGAAAGGCAAGAACCTTGAGGAAGACCTGCTGATAGGCAGTGGGTTGATGAGTTGGTGTTTTATTGTGATGAAGAAGGATCTATTGCTGACATACGATTGAAGAAGGTGATAATGTATGAAGAGAAATTATAGTTGATAAGTTTGTGGATGAGACCCAAGTGCCAGACCTTATCAGAAGTTTTTTCTATATCGAGAAGAAGCATACCCATATGCTTCTTTTCGTTATACCCTTTTGTGATGTAATACGTTAGTCTAGATAATTGAGCAACCGTTGAGTGTTGGGTTCTAAATCCGAATTGGTCGTTAGGTATGATATTGTGTGGTGGAAATGAGCTTTAGTAGTCTGGTTAACAATAGTTTTTCAAAGAGCTTAGAAAATACATTTAATATATTGATTGGTCAATAATTACCTGTTTCTGTAGGATCCTTATTAGGTTTAGGAATTGGTATGATTTTAGCTGTTGTCAGGAAGATGGATAATATGTTAAACAGAAAATATAGTTGTAAAGTTTTCTTAGGAAAATAATTCCTTTTTTACTTAGGTTTTTGATGAAAATGATGCTTATGGAATATTGCCGGCTGATTTTTTGGTTTTCAGTGATTTAATTGTTTTACTTGTTTCTTTTGGTGATATGGATGGGAAAGTAGGTGGTACTGATTTTTTATAAAATCGTTTTACGGATATTAATAAATTTACGCCTGTGATGGTTTGCGCCTAAATCCGAGGAAATAGAACACACGGAACAGAGATAGCGCGCTAGTGATTCAGAGTAAACATACTCATCTGATTGTTTAATTGGTGGCATAGATTGGGGACGTATGGTGAAAGTTTTTTGTATTTTACATAAACATTTGTCCCTGAGACGATATTTATGCAGTGCTTAGAACCATTTTTCATTTTTCCATTTTTTTAATTGATTTTTTTTTTGCAAACTCGTTTATTTGACTACTAATAGCTCTATGAGTTCGGTTATTAGCTCTTTGTGATATTTTCCTGATTCTGTTTTTTATTGTTATAAGGATTTTGAGGTGGGACGGTAATGCTTTCAATTGGTATTTGTGGGATATTTGAGGAATTGCTATGAACATAGCGTTTTTAATTATTGTGGTTAAACTTTTAATATTTACCTCAATATGATTAGGTGTTTTAATTAAAGGGTTTATTTCCAATTGATTATCAATTATGCTCCTGAATGATTTCCAGTTTTCCTTACGATATATGTATTTTGGAGGTGTATTTATCGTGTTCATTTTTTTTCCATTCGAAAAATCACTGGGTTATGGTCCGGGCTTAGGCACGATAGCTAAGCGAGACGAGAAAGATTATTTACCTTTTGGGTGAGGGCTAAATCTATAATACTTAGTTTGTAACGCAGCTGAGTCGGAATGTATGCAGGTATGTTGGGTCTATGTAATTGAATATTATGCTACACTATGAAATTTAACAACGCTATTCTACTTTTATTGTCGTTATGGCAGTTCCATTCCTTATTTTTAGAGTTCATATCCTCGAGAACCAAAATTCTTTTGCCTGTTTTAAATTTGTTTATAATATCTTAAAAAAGTCATTTGTTTGGGGATATATAAGTTGCTCTTGCCGTTACTACTTTATAATTGATTAGAAATTGTACAACACCTGCGGTATATTTCAAATTATGGATCTGCCTGAATATATGAGGAAAGCCGTAGTGCACGAATATCATTGCGCTGCCGCCCGCTCTGTTCCTGTCTTTCTGGTATAGCGAGAACCTGTCTTAAGGAGACAGTCGAGTCTCACTAACTGATATATCATTTCTACGGAGGGCCTGGGCATTCCACATCATTAGTTTTAGATTTATGTCAATAGAGGTCATTAGAGCTTAAAAATAAAAAAAAATAGAGGTAGTACAAAATTATAAATAAATATAGATATAATTGTAATATTCCTTTAGTGATTTGCTTTAGCATGATGATCGGTGTAAACAAAGAGAGAGAAATAATTGTGTGGCAATGTATGACTGTAAACGTAAGAGTAATGGGATCGTTCGATATTGAACGGATATATTGGTCGTATTTATTATGTTATCTGTTGAAAATAGTAAAACAAGCAATATATACAGAATTACACAATCTGGACTGGATTATATACTATATAATCTGGGACTAATATTAAGGATTGTACTTAATATTAGAGAGCACAAGTTGTAAGTAATAAATATTCGTCTTAAAGGGATCGCCCAAGAATACCCATTAATCAATGAACGTCAATAAGCCTTCAATTAAAATGAGTACTTCTGCTACTTTAATTCCTGTCATGGTGTTTTTGAATTTACCAATAATTTTATTTAGATCAAGCAGACCGAAGACCTGTTTAATATCTTTTAAAAAATCTCTAATTGAAGGCTGATTTTTTGAAGTAGAATCTTCTTTAGTCATTTCCGTTTTAATTTTTTTTCAACCCAACTAGAGTTTGTTTTCGGTAAAGTTGGGAAATCGCTTAGCTTCGGTTTGAAAATTATGCGTTCAGTGGGTTTGATAGTCGTTGTTTGCTTAATCGTATTTATTGATTTCTGATAAATTGAGGACATTTTTCATGATTTGAAAAATGTTGTTCTTGACAGTTGCAACACTTCAGAACAAATCCCTCTCCTAGTACGTTCGGGTATTATTGTGATAAATGTTCCCCTTGCACATTTGAGACATTTCGGAGCTTTATTATAATTCCATGCCACGTGATTGAACTCTTGGCACAGAAAGCACTGGGTTAAAGTTTTTCTGCTAATATAGTTTTCCGACTACAACGTTGTTGCAGTATTTAATATAATTTAATTTAATTAACTGTAATTTATTCTCTAAAATCAATAATGACAGAAGTAATTTTTTTTCTATGCCATCGAATTTATTATTATTTGGAACAATTTAAAAAATTGTATTCCTAGACTTTTTAAGTCTTTTAGAATAACGTTCATTGGAAAATCCGGAGGTATACGTTTAAGGACTACTTTGGGCTTTATTTCATGCATCCGCATGTAAATTTGAAATTGAAACTCTAGTTGTTTTAATTTATCCTTAAGTTTCGCGAGATCCCCTGAAGAGTAAACATAGAATATCGTTTTGCTGCTACTATATTTTATATTTATATTTTCGATTTTTCTTTTAAGTTTCGCTATTAACACTTTGTGGTTGTTAAATTTCGCATTTACTATAACAGGAGGAAATTTAAGGTGATACTATTTTCTGTTTCGGAATCATCATATTCTTAATCGGAAAAGATCGCAAAGCTATTTTTAATTGGAATATTATATCGAGGGGACTCATCTCACTTTCTTTTCGGAGCTGAGTTCAAATGTTCGGGTTTTTATGAACATGCTCTTGGCTCACCCATTTTGTTTTAATTTGCCAAGGGACATTTTTTCACACTGTTTGTTACGAAAATGTCAGCACAAACGCACAAGAACGCATTCCGTGATTTTTTAAAGAAGTTTATGATATTAACAGAACAGAACAATAGATAACGTATGGGTTTAGGAAAATTTACTCTGGGGTTGCTAGAGCAAGACTGTTCCTTGCGGATGCGAAATTGGCCGCTAGCCTAAAAGAAATAACGACGCTTTAAGTATTTCGAAAACAATGTATATGGCTAAAGGATGACATTGAATTGGAGAACTGAAAAGGTTAAACAACGCGGATTTGCAGGAACAGCATTCATAAAATATTATTGGAGTAATACTATCGCGACGATTGTAATGGACGTGCAAATGTTTTGGACTGAATGAACAATGAATAAAATAAAAAACACAACAATTAGGAATCAACAGAAGGGTTAACATCCGTGGAATACACCAAGACGTAGATGTGAACACTTTTTTTTTTCATCTGTTTTAGATTTCGACAGTTGAAGATGTACGTATGGATATAAAACCTTCTGGTACCCCAAGGATTAAATCTAAATAAACTTTTTCCTCTTTCTCTTGCTCTTTTCAGCGTCGCGCTCGTTCCTCGGTCCATTTATTTCTATCTCCGGCCATTTGGAATATCTCGTTTTTCCTCCTATTTTCCCCAGTCCTTCCAGATGTTTCCTAAATGTAAGCTTGGATCGTCCCACAGGTGTTCGTCCTTCTGATTTTGCTTCCATATACCATTTGGTCTTTCAGGTGTCTTGCGTTCTCCATACATACATATCCTAACGAGTTGACGCTCCTCTATTTTTCTTTCACTGAGACTATAACAAATGTATCTCTTATGGATTTATTACTATATGAAAATAAGCAATGAACAATATTATAAATATAATGGATACTAGACCTACCTAAACACATATATGAAAATAAAGTCCGTCAGCTAAGTTTTGTTTTTATGCAGTATCAGCTCGTTTTCCTGCTTTAAATCGAATAGAACACCTGTTTGATAAAAATATTGATAATTGAACACAATGAATTAGCCCTGATAACTGAAAAGATCTACTAACAGAATTGGTGGGACTTTAAAGGGAATCATGCAAAGTATTTAATAAAATATTATTAGAAGTATGTACGGAAGGCTTACAATCATTTAAATATGAGACCAAATCCACAAATTAAAGTGTTTTTTTTTCAATAATATCTAGAAGTAAACGAAAAATGACAATCCTTAAGGATAATAAAAATATTTAGGCAAGTGAAAGTAACAATAGTGCTTATCACGCATGTAATGTTAAATTCTCATTTTTATAAAATAGTTCAGGTATAAACATATAAAAAAATGATTTAGATGCAGAAAATCAATACAATGAAACCCTGGAGAGTGCCTGACGATATCCATCAGTTATACCCGTTAAGCTCTCACAACTGTTCAGTATTGCGGGTACTGTATGATCTGCCTTATGTCTATTTTTAAGTTATATCGATAGAAAATGTATGAACATCCGATAGTGAATATAGAGAATACCTGTAGACAACGATATTGTAGGAGCCATAGATAAGTAAGACTGAATAAATAAAAAATATTATGATTTGTATTTTTCACAGTGATTACAATCGTTCTTGGCACATAAATTATGATAATGTCATCAGGAATGTTGATAAAGTTACAAATCATTGTGTATGGTTTTTTATTATTACAAGAATATGACAATGAAAAATGCAATTTCGCTCTACAATTATCAAAAAAATTAAGTTTGTTTACATACGTCATTCTCTTAGCTGAAGACGATACAAGATACCTGGAGTCAATATATATGCACGGAGATACTAATATAGGTGAGCTGATAAACTTGGCGATAGACACACACAATATTGAAGAAGATTCCTACTCTTGATGCCAAAGTTATAACAGGTCAATTTACACTTTGGTATGTGGCCTAGCCACCTACGATCAAATTACCAAACTGTCGTAGGTCGTTGGTGAGATAGCAATCTATACTTTGACAGCCTACAAAGCTCGTGAACTGGAGAACCTATCGATAAGATGAATACGTTAGCAACTTCAACCAAAACTAGTTAGTGTTATCAACGGAGCGTGTTCAAAATGATTTTTTTTATTAAGAAATTTTAAAACTATGTTTAGTCATTGTATATAATTTCAACTGTAGTTTTGGAGGATGTTTACGATAAAATATGAAAATTATTAGATCTTCAAATAAATTATTTCATACTTGTAATAATGTAAGGTTTACATTGCTATAAAACCTATACGAAAATGATGGATATTGGAAACGCTTATCTTAAGAAGAAGTTGCTTTCAACAATTTAAATCTATGTCGATAATGGTCATTAGTTGTTGCAGAGAGATATACGGATAGTTGAATGTTCAAAAACGAGGCTAGAAACAAACAAGAAGGGTGTATGCTCTGCCGCAAAGATCAATTTATCGGGAGTTACTAGAAACTGTTTGAACAAACAATAAACTAATTATAACTTGAAGCTGAATCTGATGCAATTAGGTCAAACATAACTGTATTACTATATGACATACGATAGAAGGCTCCACGGAAATGGAGTCAATATACATGCACGGAAATACTAATATAGGTGAGCTGATAAACTTGGCGATAGACACACACAATAGCTACACAAAGAAGTGTAGCACAAACTCTATAACGCTGGTTTTTTTGGCGGTCGTTTAATGTGTGTGGAACCCATTTTTCCAGATTTTTTACCGTTCCTCCTTGAGGTGGTCATTGACGGTCGATTTGCTAAGGTTAAGTTTCCCTTCAAGTTCTCGAATAGTTGTTTTGGGGTGTTCTTCCACGACCTTCTTTGTCTTTAAGGCTGTCTCCATTCCGAAATTTTTTGAACTACCATTGAACAGTGCGCACATTAATGCTGCTCTCGCCCCAGACTTGATTGATGTTTCTGGCCGTGTTTAAACTCGTAAAACAAAATTATACGAAAATCACGCGTTGACATCTTAGTGAAGACTGAAATTATCTCTTAGAAATGCTACAGAGGTAAACAAACATTATTGTTTGGAAGAGGATTAATAAGTGTTGACATTCATACAAATAAATAATCCAGTAAACGTAAACAGTTTGTTTTATATCGGGGTATTTTAAAGAAAACTCAAAATCCTGCATTATTTTCCCGACAATCCAATACATATGTTCTTAAGTAAAGCGGTCTCACCTACTGCACATTTATTTGTATTTATAAAACTAAATTGTACATTTCGATAAACAAAATAATAAAAAAAAATGTTAATTTGTGCATTGATGTAATGCCACACTCCTTCACATAAATATACTAAAATTCAAACGACTAGATATATCCCTATGAATTTCGAACAAAATATGGTGACGAGAGACAGTCAACAACAAAGGTGAACCTTAATAAGAAATACAAAGCCTTGTCATTTGGGTCAGGCTTTCTTCTAAAATACGAAGGTGGGCTAAGGATCATCGAAGAAGTCCGAAGGGACAATCTAACAAATGAAGGAGGTAATGAAATTGGTTCAGTGAAGGGCATGCTTTATGATTGAACTCCATCCTAAGGCTTCCTTCCACTATCTCCCAAGCTGCCTATCACATTGTCAGATCAGTGATGGTATCGTTAGGCTTCAATGTAATAATTAAATTAAAACCTGTTTTAATGAATACAGCTAAACATATTTATCTTCCTCGGTGCGACTATCACGACTATCGTTCAACGACTCAGTCGTTAGATTCGTTCGAAGAGCACTATTAGCCTGTATTTCATAGGAGGGTGTTTTCCTCCGTGCGACTGACTACTGAGTCGTTAACGATCGTCGTCAACGACTCGAACGACTGAATCAATAGTCATTGAGAGAAGGGTAAATAAAATAGACAGTGCATTATGCAATATTGTTTTATTTATGTATATTATATAGTGCATTCCTATAATTATAAAGATTTTTGGCTAAAACTTATTAATAGTAATGAATTAAAGTGATAAATAATGTGTAGTTAATTTTTCAAACAAAATAAAATGATAAGAACTTCTTATACGAAAATTAAATAGTTTTAATAAAAAATGGTTTTTAATTAACGACTTTGTGGAATATGATTTAATACCACCAAATTAAGATAATTAATGTAAATAGTGTTTCTTTATAAGGGTTAATTTGAACATTTCTAAATTATATTTTTATAATTTTATTAAATAATATTTGTATGGTTTTTTTGGTATTTGTGAAAGAGATTAAATTAATATGCAATAATTTTTGTTTATTGATGACAGGTTTGAAAATTAGTAAAATGGGCCGAATCATTGCCTTATATAATTTAATAAACAACAAAGTAAAGAAATAAAGTTTAAAAAATTTTATTTTCCTGAAAATATAATAATAAAAGTAATTTATAAACTTACTGGTTTTCCTCCTGTTCATTCTCATCCTAAGCGAAACAAAATATATTAAAACCTTCTGAGTCCTGCTGCGATAATCCAGCGGTTGCAGGCGCAGTAGCCCAAATTTCCGATGCGACATACCGAATCCGATATTATCGCAGCCCGTCGCCAAGTGAACGCATTCAAATAACGTAGTTTAAATAAAATATCTTCCCGAATCGTCCCAAGCGATAGTATCGCGCCTGTCTGCGAGAGCCTTAAGATATTGTATTTATAATATAGATATTTCTGTGCGCATATAATTAAGATATCGTTTTTATAACATCCATATTTCTATGCCGATATAATTAACATATTTTTTATATGATAGCTATATTTCTGGAACGATATTACTTAGATATTGCTCTTATAAAACCAATATTTCTCTGCCGATTTCCTTAAAACATTGTTATAATACCGATATTACGCTTCCGATATCATTATGTTATTGTTCTTATTATGTTCATTTACAGTAGGATTTAAATAGTAATAAGATTTAAATAATTTCTTAATGTCCTCCCGATTCGTCTAGTTTTTTTTTTTTTTTTTGCTATTTGATAAAAGAATTAATGATATTTGGAATATCGACATTTTTCTGCCGATATAATTAAAATATTGTTTTTATCAACTTCATTTCCAGCAGGATTTAAACATTAAGAAACAGGTTATCTCCTAATTTTCCTCCAAAGGTTAAGAAATTATTACTGTTATTTGATAAAAAAAAAAGATAAATAAATAAAACTTTTCGCTATTCATCCTCTCAAAAGCCCATTTACAATGGATTTTGTTAAGGTAAAACATATTTATCAAAGGGACTTTTATGTATTTTACAAATGTGCAATTGGATCGTAATCATCTTGAGTATTTTGGAGTGAACGCTTCCTATTAAATTAAAAACGATACTTACTTAAAAATACCTAATTATGAAATTTCCTGCTTTTCTGTGTGGAGCATTTGGAATGCTTCGAGAAAGGAACATGTGTAGAATAAATTGTAAAAGATATATACCAAGTTCAGCAAAGAAATTAAGCAACAGGCACATTTATCACATTTGGGCAAAATTTATTAAAAATATTAGATGAAAAATGTAATGAAATTATCCATTATCGATGAGTCGAATAAAGATAATTTCATCATTTGTTATTCGTAAGTAACGAATAATCAAAATTTATCCGTCATCTCTTATCTTATGTATAACTAGATACTTATTAGAATAAAAAAGTATTCAACGGATAAACATTATTCGAATGAAAAGTCATTCGACCCATTAATATTACCTGATAAGTTATAAATAAATAAATAAAATATCATTCGTAATGGAATAACACTCCATTTACATATAAATTAATTAATAGTAGAATTTGAAAAATGATTGATGGCATATCTAATCTTAATATACTGTGACATTTTGTGATACCTGCGACAAAGAACCATATTTCAGTTTGTCTTGATTTATAAGTTCCATCTAGATTTATAAATTTATTGCATAACGTAATGTTAAAAATGTATTTTAAATAAATGTAGGTGCATTCGTTTATAATGGCAATCCAGCAGTTATCGGTTTATTATTTTCAATCATGAACCTTTGCAAAACTTTTTTTTAGACCATTCCTTTCTCAACGTTTGAGTTTTTACGTTTCAACATACTTGGAATCCATATATCGATTGAAAATTTCCGTTCGTCGGCCGTCCGCAGCTTTTCTTGGAACTACGGGATAGATTTTCTTGAGATTTGGATCAAAATCACTGGTCACCCCAGGACAATTATCGAAACTCAAAATTATCATTAGTAATTTTTAGATTTAATAAGCCTTTTATAAAAATAGAAAAAAAATATTAATAGTTTTGGAATCAGCATACGAAGACATTAAAATAATATGAGCATAATAATTGAAATGAAACAGTATCTCAAGATTTGCTGCGAAAACGGTAGACCAGGTATTGGAAATTTTGTCGCATGTATTTGACAACTGCCACAGTAAGAGATTATTTGCCACTCTCTCGAAGAATTTTATCATCTTCTCCAGAATACGAAGAAGCCATGATGAGCATAGTCTCTCATAACTGGGGTTGTATTTTTATTTTTTACATATTTTTACCAAAGCAAATTTTTTATTTAAAATTTTCCTCGACAAAAATCCGTTTCAAGCAATTTAAAGTAAAATGAGCACTTTTAATGTTGCATATTTTTAAATATTAAACCTTTTTCACATATTTGATCTTACAATGAATAGGCTGCGAACTCCTCCGCTTAATATTCGAAAAAATATCGATATTTTTAAAGAAATATGTAAGTATTTAGCCCGATTGTTTTAATTCTACATTTCATAATATCAATATTAAAATTTGAAAATCGCTAACCGATTTTCTTTTTTTACAAAAGAAGTAAATAAACAAGCAAAAAAAAAGTCTAGAAGGAGGGCTATTTCGACAACCAAAGAAGCAAAACAAGATTGTTGAAAGTGCACTATAAAGTGGTCTGGGGCGTTCGTCTTGCTTCTGTAGTAGCAGTGGCCAAGTCAATCGTTGTACAGTGGTCCAAATTACATAATTAGCTCGTCAAATAGTTTTTTTTTAAGTTCTCATTTCCGGTTGAGATTAGTTGATATTTGTAGAAGGGAAGGGGGCAGCTATGTAGCTGGTGTCTACAGTAAATAAGATATGTTTGAAGAATAAAAATAAAACACTAGGCTAAATATTTTTAAAGAAATACACTCTGACTTAAATTTACCCCCTGTACCTGTCATAAAAAGATAAAATAGCTGGACTGAGGAGGAGGAATACTATTGTACCAACTTTAAAAATATAAATATAAAGGTCATTATATTAGGGTTAAAGGGTTGGGAAATAGTATTGCAAATTTATCTTTCTTGTCCAAGACAATCACAAGATTAGAGACCAAATGTTTTTCTCTTACTGAAAATTTGAACTTGACTAACGAAGCCATCGATAGGCCATGTGATCTACCCTGGAGAGAAGGGTAGTCCATAAGAATGAAGATTGAAGATCAAATAAAAAAAAAAAAAAAATCCAGACTTACATAATGCAGAATACAGCTGATGTTCGCCATGGCTAAAAGAACCACGAGGCAGGAGAATCCACCGAATTAAATGCGCAAGAAATTCCCTCATTTATATTTTATCCCGTCACCTCAGGCGACGTGAAAAGACCATTTAGCCGAAACAAAACAATTCTGAGGGACAATCGGCGGAAATTTCTAATTCGAAAAATGCCTAATTTGCTCTAATTTCATCTGAATTTAGTGAATACTCGATACCTGAGTAATTTGAAGTTGTTTGTAATTTTCTTCAGTTTTATTTGCTACCTAATTTTGTTCCTTAATGTTAACATTTTTTTCCGTTTTTCCTAATGTGTTTTTTAAATATGTTTTAAAGTACATGTATATAATATTTATTTGCTGCATTTATAGTATTTTTAATAAACATTTTTTTACATAATTCACATCTTTTAGATTTATTTTTAAATATTTCTGAAATAATAACAACATATTTTGGATTCTTTACCACTTAAAAATCCTAACCCTACTCATAACAAATAGCAATAATCAATAAACGACTGAAGATTACATTCAACCTTCTCCCGTACGACTATTGAAGCCGTGAGATAGTCGTTGATGACTAGAGTAGAGTCGTTATGGCAATGGTGCTCTACGATCGTTGTTGCCGTATTAACCATTCAATATTGAGATAGTCTCACCGAGGAAAACACACCTTAAATGTCTAATAAAATGCTTTAAAAAAAAAAAAAAAAAAAAAAAAAAAAAAAAAAATACTGTTGTGGTACTAAGAAAAATGACATGTTACAGCGAAATGAATTGAATCATTAATTAAAGAAAATTACGTCTCATTACTCCGCCATAAACAATTAATCGATTATACTTCGTCGAAAATAAATAAATTCACCTAATTCTGATTTCTGGACCGTAGACCTATAGTTAAATTTTCAATTTCCGGTAATAGTATATCAACGCTACAAAAAAGAAAAAAATATATAAATTTTCATACGGTTACTGTTCATTTTAAATTAACAAAAACAAAAAAATAATGTGTTGCTGTATACGTAAAGCTATTTTAAAAATATACCCAAACATATTTATTATTATTAATTTTTTTAAATATGTTGTTATTATAAGGGGATGGGCCATACCCATACCCTTTGCCATGCGAAGTTATTCTTCAAAGAACATTGACATCGAAAATTACATTAAAAGGCGGATTGAACTTTATATAATTAATCAACAAATCCAGAATTCCTTTGCCAGTACCTTTCAGGGGTGTTGTTCTTTCAACGAAAATTGATCAGTTTTATTTTTTTCAATTTAATTTAGTTTTAATTCTGAGCTTTAATAATGCTCACTTCTTCCAAGACTTTCAAAATTAAAATAAGACCAAAATTGAACACTTACTTAAGCCCATTTGAACCAATGCTACCCTGATTTAAAGAATAGCAAAAAGACCAAAATATATAGATTTAAAATTTTCCAGTAAAAACTGTTAGGACTATTCCGAAAGCTCCATGGTACGCTAGCAACATTACTTTCAGATATACAGACCTTCGTATGCTGGCAGTTAACGAAGGCATCCGTATACACTAAAAATAATTTTATGATTAATAGCACGTTCAAGGTATGGCCACAACCCACATGCCTGATAACCCCCGTAAGCGGCTCAAAAGGAGCTCGGTGAATGATCTTCTTGACTAATTGTGCACTTTAAAATCAAGACAGGAAGAGATGCCGCTGGGTATTACATTATGGGCATTAAATGGATACTAGGACATTCCATCAATATATGGTCGACATAAGAATGGGATTGAGTTTTCTTGCTCCATCAAATAATTCATTTCCTATCAGTATTTCACTAAATTCATACGCTTAACACACCCGATTACCGCTTGTTCGTACAAAAATTTGAATAGAATATTTTTCAATAAGATCCTTCAAAAACTGTACTTTTTTAAAAAACTAATTCCTCCGATGAAATCCTAATAATGTGCCCTTATTACGTAACTATTATAAAAAAATTGTTAGAATCGTATTTCCGTGCTCTGGAAAAAGATTTTCCCCTGGGAAAAATAAAAGTAGAGAATCGGGAACAATAAAGGCTTCAACCACCGAGATAGATATAGGTGCCGAGTTAGGGGTGATTGGAGGCAACGAAATTTTCTCTCTAACTGACCGCAAATTTGTTACCTTCCGCCGATAAAGCCCTCCTTACTATACGGCCAATGCAATTTGGTTTCCAATTTGGGAAGTAGCAAAGTTGGGTCAGCGCCAAAAATCAATTTATTGCTCTATAATGTTAGAGAAAACTTGGCTCTTGATAAGTGAACGGCTAAGTGCTTACGTCTCAGTTGAGAATCGAATTTAGTTTTAAGCACAAAGACTTTAAGGAGTGAAAAAAATGGTAAGAGTTAACATTATTACCTATTTTTTGATGAACATGTGGAATTAATCAATTTAGTTACCTCAGATGTTTTTGGTAGTAAATTATTAAGACTGTTGCATTCGACAAATCCTATATAAACTTGACTACTATCTACTACAACTTGACTACATCTAAATGGAACTCTATTCCACACCTACTTCAAACCTATTTAAACCCTTTCTATATTTAAATCCCGTCTCTATGACCGCGTCATATATTTCCAAGAATCATAATTTAATTTTCGAAGCAAAGCAAACATTTACTAATAAAAGTGTGGTTTTTATTATTTAATTTTATTATATTTTATATTTTATATTTATATTTTTATATTATATTTTATTATAAAAGGCGAGATAGTCTATATATAGACAGTCTCTCTCTCTATCTCTCTCTCTCTCTCTCTCTCTCTCTCTCTATATATATATATATATATATATATATATATATATATATATATATATATATAGACTTATATATTATATATATATATATATATATATATATATATATATATATATATATATATAGAGAGAGAGAGAGAGAGAGAGAGAGAGAGAGAGAGGGAGAGAGGGAGGGAGGGGGGGGAGAGAGGATGATAAAGTATTTTGCTTGTGAATTTTCTATATGAAAATATTTTATTATATTATTAAAGTACATATTTATGTTAATTCCTGTTTTTTAAAGCTTTCAAACGAAGAGCCTTACTACATTGATCGAAACGCATTAAGTACTGATTAAATTTCAAATAATTTAGATTGGATGCTTTTTAATGAACTTAATTTGCTTTGATACATTCTTTTCAACTTCAGAGCTCAAAGCTCTTGAAAGAGATTTCCTTTTTGAACTGTCAAGTGAATGTTTCAAGCCCCAATGAACAATTTGTTGAAGTATATCTCGAAGTTCTTATGCGATATTTCAATGATTTGCATAAACTCCGCTTTTTAAGTAGACAAATACGAATTAATTATACATACCATAATTGATTCAGCTTCACATCGCTATTTAAAAAGATATTTTTTCAAGAATTACAAAGAAATCGACCTCTATATTTATGCTGAAAGTAGGCTTAGGGATTCCTTGCCTCGAAGTACCAATCAACTTCTTTTATCTTCCCTTATAAGAATTAGAGATGAGATTGAAGAGGGTTTTATATATATATATATATATATATATATATATATATATATATATTTATATATATGTAATATGCCTTTACTACTACATTAATTTATACATCATTGATTTAGTATTAATTTAGTAGTGTATAAATTGACTCCGCCAACAATACTGACATATTAAATACTGAGACACACAATATATAATAAGGCATATTACATATATATATATATATATATATATATATATATATATATATATATATATATATATATATATATATATATATATATAAATATAGATATATATAATATGCCTTATTATATATTATGTGTCTCAGTATTTAATATGTCAGTATTGTTGGCAGAGTCAATTTATACACTACTAAATTAATACTAAATCAATGATGTATAAATTAATGTAGTAGTAAATAAATTGATTCACCAAACAATACTGGGATATAAGATGCTGAAGGGGAGGACATAGTTTCTCCAAAACGTCAAAGAAATATGTAAATTAAAAATATTGAGTTTTATTGAGAACTTCAAAAAAATAATAGAAGAAAACCTGTATCGTGGAATGTCAAAAATTGGTCTTAATATATTATAAATCTAATAAGAAGATTTTCAACTTTTAAATGTTGTTTTTCATATTTAACCAAAGCAATACCTAGATGTAAAACTAATTGGGGGTATATGAGCTAGTTGTTGAAAGAAAAAAAAATCAAGGTTATATTTATTAATGAATGTAGAAGTGGAATAGCAGCATTAACATATAGAGACAGACAATAAATAATCTCTATATGTAAATTTTAACTCGCCTCCTAATTAATAAATTCTATTTGGGGAAACCGACACGTCGGTCTTTTACTGCTTATCCAACCAAATCAAACACTAACATTTGAACTAATTGATACCATTAATGACACCCCACCCTATCAATACATGTAATATCCTGATACAATTGTGTAATAATATTATATAGTCATTATTTTTATGATTTATATCATCTTTGTTTCATATATATTTTGTATCCTGAAGATGAAACTATGGATGGAAACTATGTATCCCCGAACCATTGTTTGTTAT
The DNA here is from genome assembly GCA_948150685.1 of Rhaphigaster nebulosa. Lineage (NCBI taxonomy): Eukaryota > Metazoa > Arthropoda > Insecta > Hemiptera > Pentatomidae > Rhaphigaster > Rhaphigaster nebulosa. The sequence goes on from OX411308.1 coordinate 101,856,074, forward strand.
AATAAAGATGAAAAACAATTTGTTAAATTATTTTTTTTTAGAGAGAGACTTTGATACTCTCGTCATTGAAATCATTCTAAATTTTACAGTAAGACTGGTTTGCACCATGGATTGCACTTTGATGCCCCACAACAGAATATTTAAAGAAATAATAATAATTCATTTTAACACTGAATATGTTCAGACAGTAGAAACAAAATTGAAGTAAGTTTCTCGTATACCGTTTGACCGGTCCGAGCAGGCGTGGTTTCTAACAGCAGAGGTTTAAAAATAAAAGAGTTCCTAAAAAAAATGATATAATTAATAACACATTTTAAATAATAACAATGTAAATATAAAAGACTTGTTTAATTAATAGTAAAAATATGGAATACCAATTTTCTGAAAATGAAAAAATCATTTTTATTTGTCGCTTATGAAAAATACAAATGCACAATCGAACGTACATCGATTGATCATTAACCAATATGGAAATTCGATCCCGTAAAATATAAATTAATAATTGATCTTTTGATTCAGAAACCCACAGGTTAAATTGTATTGAAGATAATTTAAAATTGCAACACCGAGTCTGTGTTGAACTCGAATTTATTATAGTGCTCCAGCAGAGTTTCCCGTCCAACGGGACAAAATTTAAATCAGGTTCCCTATAATTCTTGCACTGAATTATTCAATAGCCTCCCTTTTTAGAGGCGCTCACATAAAAGGCAAACTGAATTCATTGGGTTCTCTATCAGTCGCTATGTATCGGAGCAGAACCAACTTGGATGGTTGAACCCTGCGTTGCACAACCTCTCCAATCATAATTCGCAACTATAAAGAGTTTCTTTCGTTGTGTTGTTTGAAAGCGGTTGGGTATCTACAGAGAGTATGCCACGATTTTAAATTGAAAAGATTTCTTTATATTCAGTGATTGACTATGCTAATGATTTGATGTTCTTTGATCAATATGTTAAAGCTGTTAAATAAAATACAACAATCACCTGCAAACGTTTTAGATAAAGAGTAATTAACGAGAGTAATATATACTATCGTAATATTACATATTACGATAAAGTAATATGTAGTCCGATCGTTTAAATATCATTGGGTTAAGTTCCCACAGCTTGAGTGTTCATGAATATATTTTTTATCTTTCCCTTTTTGAGTACTGTTTTGTGGAGCTTTTCTTTATTCCTTAATTACGAACATTGCTGTCATTGAGTCGCCAGTCTTCTAAAAATGGCAAATGGTTTAGACATTTCTCCATTTCGAATATAGTTCCTGCTAGAATTGACCTCTTTAATTAGAGCAGATTTAGGAATTTAGCGTTAATATTTATTAATTATTGCATTCTGGCGTATCTTCACTGCTGCAGGTATGAATAAAAGTTTATGTAAAAAATGGAGTTTACTCATTTGTATTATTCTTGACTGTTTTATAAAATATTATAAGATCATAGTATTTTCTTACTCTTTCCCTATTAAATTCAACAAATTTTGAATTTTTATCATTTACAAACAAGGAATATTTTTAATTTACACATAATACAGAAAAAAGGAATGGAAAAAAATATTTTTTTTTCAATTTAATAAGTAATCAATTTATTTACTACCTATATCGAAAATCTTTTTCCATAAGTTTGAACACTATGCTGCAGAGAAAACATTATTTAGAAATCATTTTTTGTACGGAAACATCTTTAAAACGGAAAATAAAGGATTTCAAAAGAATATCAATACTCATTGATAAGCTTTGTACTGATAGCAATGATATTTTAACTTGAAATATACGCTAATAAATAAATTGTTTAGAAATTTTAAGTATTTACTGCAAAGCCGAATACCTGGTTAAAAAAATATTTGGAATGGCATTTGGAAACTAAAAAAAAATAAAATGCTTACCTCTGTCTCCCGGTAAAACAAAGCTCGAAGTCGTTATAAATTGAATAATTAATGATCTATGAATACAGTTATTTTTTGAGTATCAGTTTTTTTTAAATTCTTTAACTAGCCCAAAAACAAAAACAGACCAAGCAACCAGTATATACAATAATCATATCTGAAGGCTCATGAACAATAATATTAAGAGAAGTACAAAAACATTTATAAAATGAATTTAATACTAAACATGTAATTAAAGTATTATACAAGGATGTTAACCAGAAAAAATATATGAATTCATTTTCAGTGCATAATAACATAATAATACAACAAAGTCACTGTTTAATGGAACCAATGCAGCTGACACTAGTTCGTCTCCTAAATCAATAACTGTGAAAGTTGCATGTTGCTAAATAATCTACATTGCCACCCGAAGAAACTGCCTTATCGGCTCGATAAATTTATGTAACAAATTTTTATAACATGAATCAATTCAAACGAAGAATTTGTAAAAATGATTGGGATCTCTAAAATGGATATTTTGAAAATCCGAGAAGTTGCAAAACCGTAAAAATAAAATAAAATAATAGATATTTTATAAATAGATTTCAGACCCATCAGCACTTCAAAAGTACAGCGATAATTTGGATGAAACATAGTACAAATGTTTTTTATTGATCGAATAAAAATTGTAAAGATAAATCAGCCTTCACTGTACTGTTCGTATTTTTTTAAAATGTATAAATATTCAACGCACCGAGCCTGTTTTAACACATTTTTTTTTAAATTGTAAATATGCATATTAATAAATTAATATTTGAATTTCATAATGAAATTTATGTAAAATTATTGAAAAATATCTTCCTATGAAAAAATGACGATGCAGTCTTTATCGTCATCCAATGCTTGTGAAAATATCAGACAAGGAAATGTGGATTATACGAAGGTTGAGTTAGTTAAGGATTCCACATCCAGTCTAAATGTGTATTCAGTATGTTTGCTGAGATGGAGGGGAGGGCAATCCTTAGGCGGGAAATTCAGCAACGGAATAGAATTGTCCTGAGGATTCATTGTCTCTTCACTCAATAAGCTGGCTCAGGCTTTTATGAAATTATCAAGTTTCCCCATATCATTTTTACTCCCATAAAGAATTTACTTTGATCAAAAATTATAGCTTATTAAAAAATATATCATTAATAATGATATCAATTATTCAAATCATTGCCCAATACAAAATCTATTTAATGATACTGACTAAATCTTTCCAGTTAATTCATTTTCTTACGATTCAGAAGCATTCAAGGATTGCATACGACAGGTAATTATTGTCTCTAATCCGATTTGAAATGGAATCTGTTAAATATTCACAATTGTCTTCTGGTTGATCTACCAAATAGTTACCCGATTTTACTGCACTCTTTTGCAAGTTCATTCCTTAGGTCAAGAAGTCAGGATATTAACAATACTTAATTATTAATATATCATCATACCACAGGCTCGGGTCTATCAATAAATAATAGAAAAATGAGGTTTATTTTTGACTATTTTTCCATTTAGGAATGTACCCAATTAGATATGCATCAGAATTTTCATTATTTTTTATAAGATCTGGAAGATATCAGGACAGTGCTCCTACGGTCGTAATCCAATAAATTATTTATTATTATAATGTAAGAATGTTAAATTTTGATATCGAATCCTTTATGTTGTCAGTCATAAGAAAATTTTCTTTTATTATTAGGAAAATACCTTTTATAACAATATAAAATCGAATCCATAAAAATTTGGAAGATTAAGAACATTGTTTGCATTATTAACTCGTAACGCATTATTATCATAAATTGATGCTTCTTTTTCATTAACTAAATAATTGAAATACATAAATTGTTATGATATGATAAATATCTAAAATTAATTATAAATTTTAAGTGAATCATCGCAGACAAATATTGGTTCTTGAAAGGACTCACTGACATTTTGCTCGCCGCGTGGCTTTCTCTCCAAAATAAATTGGCGACAACTAAGACCACAAGCCAATCAAATGCTGTCTTTCGGGCAGACTAATTAATTGTTAATACCCCAATGAGAAACGATTCATCAACTTGCCCGGTCTACTTCTTGTTCAGAGAAAATAATGGCATTACTTTTCTTAGGAAGATGGGAATGAAATTTAAGACTTATTTTTTTACTCATCGTAACTGTAAAGGACTAGCACAAGAACTTTTATTATTAGTATTCATTTATAAACAGACGCACATGAGTGTATATATGCGTATAGATGCATCTGACAAGAAAATACATATGATCTCGGAGTGATTTTGTAATATTTTTTTTTTTTTAGCATCTGCAGAAATTTTGTAGCTGATGTGCGCGGCCTAGAATAAAATCATTTTTATTCAAAGTCGATGTTTATATGCAGGGACATGAGACTTTTATCGGCAGCTGTATATTTTCTTTGTTATGGAATTCTGTAGAAATTCTAAGAAATAAAAATGAAATGAATTACTTAGATTTCTTATAGAAGCTAAGATTTGTCCAAGGGTTATCTAAGTTTTCTCTGGTTGGGAGAGAGGGTTTCTTAATTTGTCAAGGAATTATACATCCTTCAAATATTCAAAAATATTTATTATAATTGCATTTTTGACAACGTTCGAGCCTAAATTGGCTCATCATCAGGTTCTCTTTATACAATTAACAATAATATCTTTAAGATACTTACAATATGTTAAAATCTTATAATGCACCACATCAATAAATATTAATAAAAACATTTGTTCAAAACTAATATACTGTACAATTATGAGACAGGATAAATTCAACAAAAATTATAAAGACATTACTAAATTAAATTATTTGTATATTTTTCTAGTTTTTCCAGTTATCATTATTCGGTTAAACGGTATGTTCAATGATTCATTCTACGTCTAATTATATTGATTAATATTTCTTACAATTAATTATATTATCACTTAGATTTCTAGGATAATTTTTTTTATAACTGCTGCAGTTTTATTTATAATTTAATTACATTCATTGAAAAGATAAAATGAATAAATTTGTCATGTGAAACAATTCAAGTTTTACCTTTGTTAAAAAAACATTTTTCAACTTTGCATTGTTAATGACTGGACTGTACTCTTTCTACTTATTTGTGAATTGATTAATTACCGTTCAACAAAATACAAATGAAGATTAAATTGGTGAAGATTGGTTAAAAAAATGGATTGCTAAAAGTGCTTCATTTTCGAACTTATTTTCAAGAGCTACAAGTATAATCTGCTTTATTTTCTTTAAAATGTAATTCGTTTGAAATTCACATTTCTTTTTTTTTGACATACGGATGTAGAGGTTAATCCTCCCGTCCCAATCAGATGAAGGGCCAAGTACACACTTTATAGTGGTTGAGCAAATACATTTTCTTTTATATGGTAAACAGGCTTGAATCTCGAATTGAAATCCAGTTCCTTAGATGGAAAAATAATAATGATAATAGATTTGTGTTTCATTTATTTATATTTGACAGACTTTCAACCATGACTTTGGTTAAATTATACATAATTATAATTTATTATTATACATTATAACCACCATATGCACGGTAGAATTAAATATTATTTATGCCTATTTGAAAAATATTCTAAACGAGGTCAACAAATACATTAATTCTCTATGCTAAGAAGATTTATTTGCTAATAGAAGCTTTATGATATTACAATATGCAAGAGAAAAAAAATATGATGAAAAGAAAAGAAAAAAATATCATAAATTAGCTAAGTTAATAAGAAGGCATTCCTTTGATGAAAAGAAAGTTCTAAATATGAACTGGATTCTTCATTATTAATTCCATTAATAATACCCTCTTCACTCCTGCTTTCAATAGACGGTAACAACGAAGTTGGGAAAACTCTTGACAAAGGTATTAAGAGGAATAAAAAAGGCTTCTGTTACAAAAACTGAGGACTCTGATATTTTTTATTTTTTTTATCTCCGGGTAGGGGCGAATATCTTTGCGAGTTCGCAAAAGGAAATTCTGTTTTCTCCTTCGGTAAATATTACTTATTATAGGCTAATAATTTGTAACTAATTATTTATATATATATATATATATATATATATATATATATATATATATATATATATATATATACTATAATAAATAAAATAGCAGAGTTTAAGCGTATATGAACGTTATGAAATATTATATATAAAGTACCCTAGCTCAAGTAGGGCAAGTGCGTTTTCGGGGTAACTGCGTAATTGTCTCGTTAAATCCGAACACTAAACTGGTAAGAGCTGGTATGGAGCATGAAGCCTAAACACTGATGTATCAGAAATATATCACAAAATTTCGCTAACATGGAGTATAACGAGTTTTAAAAATATTTGTATCAACCTGTTGACAAAGTTGTGCCTTTCAACTTGTACAGCAGTATCGGTGTTTATCTACCAGTAGACCTTTGTATTTTTTTGTTTGCGATGAACTGAAGAAGCTGTTCTTTAAAATATTTTGTGATTTACATTTAACCTCGATAGTTTTCTATTTTTAAGCGCTTGTCCGCAGTTACCCAGCAAAACGATAGTAGGGGCAATTCCAGACCTATGGTGTAAGTGACAAGTGGTCACTTACCCTTACTATCATGTTAATTAACTTCTTAACATTTAGGTACATTAATGTTTTTTTCGATTCCATTATTTTCTTTATAAGGGAGAAAACTGTCGATTTTCATGGTTGGTCTTTCTTTTTGATGTTTTTACATTGTAATAGATGCTCTACTACTAGCGGTGTATGGTGTATGGCACTAGTGGCACGCAGAGATGGGTCAGCTTGGTCTGTCTAACTCTTAACCTGCTTCTTATGCAGCATTCTTTTGGTATTATTTCTTTGGGAAGCAGCCTAAGACAATTTTTATTTTTAATTTGACGTAGTTGGTCTAGTGGAAGACTTTCCCACTTTCCCTATCAATTTTTGTTGACTTCAATCTCTTTTATTCATTCGGGCAAAAACGTGGGTCTTAAAATAGTTTTTTTGCTGCTGCTTTCGCTCCTTCATCGGCTAGTTATTTGCCGCTAATGCTTATTTGCGAAGGGACCCATAGTAGTGTGATTTTTTTGTTATTTTGTTTCAGATTCATGTTCATAACTTGAATTTTTTAACTAAAATTATTAATTAAAATTATTATTTTACTAAGATTTGTGGTCCATATATTCTGCAATCCGTTTATGACAAGTTCAAAACATAGAGAACATATGGACTGTATGTTGGTTATAACTATTAATTAATTTCTAAAAAAATGAAATAAAAGTTCGTGCAACATCTTAATGGTGATAAACTAACTTATTAAATTAAAGATTTATGCTCTTCATGCGCTTATTGGAAAATGGGCTGCCTGGGTAAACAGACACTTGGAAAACAAAACTACTGGATGGCGCCTCTTTCTACTTTCTTCTACTGAACATCTTATACAGTTTTACTTTCCAGCATTAGATTTTGCTTGGAAACTTGCTGCATTTGTCAATATACTTTCCTAGTTCAAATTGCTCTTATTCTGTAGAGAGGGTTTTATCATCACTATTTGGGGCACTCTTAGATTGCAGCATCTTCGTTTAGACTCATTTATAAATTATAAATATCATTCCTTACGAAATGTGATCTAAAGCCAATTAAAAAATATTTTCCTTTTAACATGATTATAGGATTAGCCCTTTTATGATAATTGTATCGTTATTTGTTTATAATTTTGTAATTGTGATGGCACTTTCTAATTGTGCTTAGCTCTTTCTAAGTTGTAATAATTCTTATCATTATTTTGTTATTTAGTACGAATCAATTATAAATTAATTAATTTGTAAAAAGAACTAGATGGTTGTACGTCATTCGCAAATTTATAAAATAAATAATAATATAGACACACCCACACACATAAATATATATATATATATATATATATATATATATATATATATATAGATATATATTTATATAATATATAAATATAAATATATATTTCAAAACGGCTTTTCTGATTCAGTCCAAAGTTGGAGAAAAGTCTCTACTAGTGTAATAATGGTGTAGTATCAATTTTGTCCAATTTCCATCTACTAAATTTAGCTTACTCATGCGCATACGTATTTTCCATGACACGTTTATATTTTAAAAGCGGCCCGTCCCTATTACACTAATAGAGACTTTTCTCCAACTTTGGACTGTATCAGAAGAGCCGTTTTTGAAATATGGGTGTGCCGAGAAAAATGTGCTTACGCATGCCTAAGCGGAAGTAGTGAATGGTATTAATGGTAATAATAATATCGACAATTTTTTTCTTAAAATTCAAACATAATTCTGAGATTGGATTTAGAGGCTCGTTGCAAGTTAAAATTAAAAAAAAATCCGATTAAATAGATAAAATATTTTAGGTACCAGTTCTATTTATCAGTAGTGAAAACAAAATAATTTTTCCAAAACGTTAAAAAATAGTTTTAATCCGCCTTTCAACCAAAGGGAAAAACCCTTAATTGTAACGCTCTCAAAATGCCAATTCAAGTATATCCCATCATTTTAGAATAGTTTACGTGACCATTTTCAGAAAACAGCGGAAAATGGCATTTTTACGGTTGTTTTTGCTTAGCTCAAACTCGTAGCAATCAAAAATCATATTCTGATGTGTGGAATTTGATGTCAAAATTCTGAGTCACTCCATTTCTACTAATTTATCCATGAGTATGCAATGAAGTATCATCACACTTAGATGTTCCAACAGTAGTTGGAACATCTAAGTGTGATTTCTTGTGGTTGAAGGGCTTTTTTTATAAGTATTTTTTGTACTTTTTTTGAATTGTTTAAATAGCTTTTTTTAAAAGTGTGCATCTTTCGAGCGTGGCCTAGCGCTGTGTTCTAACTTGTTTTTCTTAACCTATTAAGCTTCTATTTACGTTAGAAAATGGTATCCAACTGCGTGAATCTGCGAAATTTGTAGAAAAGTTTTTGGAGAATTTTTTTAGAAATTCTGAAAATTAGCTTATTTACGTTTATTAGGTTGCTGATTACGAATTTCAACTTTTTCACCCCAAATTTATCTGAAGGTATCAAAAAATGAAAAAAACGCGATTTTTTTTTTTGTTTTTTTGCTCATACTTAAGGTCATTAATTTGAATAACTTCTAAGATTCATTATATATAATTTTGATTTTAAAGATTTTTTTTGTTTGGCTTTTTGTTTTTAAGCGAATGTGAGTCGAAATTAGGAGACTCAATGTAGTTTAGGCAAATGGGAACCAGAAAGGCGGTGGAAAGATTTGAAGAAGTTCGAAATTTTTTATTATTTATGCTTTATTGGGTGCTTCATTTAAATTTCAACTTTTCCACCTCAAATATTTCCCAGAAACAAAAAAAAGTGCTATAAAGCTCAAAAAATAAATTTCTACATTCCGACTCACAATTTTACTTTCATGAAACTGCAAAACTATGTACAACTGTAACATGCCTCATAATAGCTACAATATTCATCTGCATGGTAATACTATTAAACTGAACTGCGTGGAAAACTCACGGAAAAAACAACAAAATAATATCGAGAGTATTGTAGAAGGGCATTCCAGAAATTTCAGCAGGTTCACTACCATTGAGGATGTTATCAACATATTTCAAATGACATCCGATGCTTTTGTTAATAAATTAAAGACAAACCGAAAAATGCAAATTTATCGATATCCGTGATGTGATAAATTTTTAAAAAAAATTTAAATTGTAGTATATTATATATTTAATTTATATCAAATATAAAAAAAAATATATTAATAATATTGTATGTTAAAAGTTTTTAAATGATTATTTTTTAGTAAAATTATATTTTATTAACGTTCTAACTGTCACTTTTATTTACTCAATTATTTTCCATATATTTTGAATTATATTTTGAAATGTTTAACTACTACTGAATTCGGAATATGCTGCATTCGAAACAGCGTTAAAAATACATTAGAAAAACCTCTTGTAGCGTTATTCAGATAAAGAGTAGATGTGAGCCTAGGTTTTTCGCAAAAAGGCCACCTTTTGAACACTGTGCAGGGTGACGCAATGTAGTGTGCTTCCATTGTGCTAAAAATCATGTTACTTACCGTCCACAGCCTTGCCAATGTTTTTTTTAAAAAAAAATTTAATTATATTGAATCTTCAAGCATAAAAAGAATTCTAATCGTTAAGCTTCTTAGCAACATTTTTATATTGATAAAACAGGTTCCTTCAAGTGCTTTTCGTCAAGGCAACGAGGCAGTTGAAAACTGGTCAATGAATAATGATGACAACATATCCTTAGAGTGTGCAATAAGGTACGAAAGAAGGATGATATCTGTTTATGAATATTTCCAATAAGACTTCTGATTTTTAGAAGGGGATATGAAATAAATAAAAAAAAATCAAATTCACTAACCTCCAATTAAAATCGCAGTCTGATCAAATTTTGGAACTCTAATATAAAGTGGTTACCATGCTTAAGGATATAGTCAAAATGAAAACAAAACTAAATATTTTTTTCAATATGATCTATAACGATTTTAATTATGAATGGAATTTATCATAAACAAAATAATACAAAAACTGAAACCTTTGGACGTTCGACATTTTAGGAACAAAGAGTGGACACAGAAAGAGCCTGCTCACAATCTTCAGTCCAGCCCGAGGATCAAAAATGAAACCTGAATAATTAATAAGCAGGATTTGAGCCCTTTCCCTAAGTGAACCCTTTCTTATGTACTGCCCGCTGTTTGTTCTCTTAGCCGCGTAACATTTCTAATGTTTGTTTCGCACAAACAAACTTGTGTTTCATTATTCAGTCTATTTCTGTGAATAAGCTGTAATGGCTACATTTCTAAGTCCAAATCTTGGACAAAAGTAAAACATTTTAGGATATATCACCTGAATGAGTCTTCTCAGAGATTACCAGAACAGGTGGTTCAGAAGAGAAATAGAAAAATAAATCTTATTTATTTATATTTGAGAAATTTATGTTTGAAGTGCAATGGCAAGGTTCTACGCGCATGTATTGCTAGGTTTTATTTTAAGGAAATTTCATTCAGCTAATTGGACGGTATTACGCATAAAGGAACCAATCTCAAACGACCCAAGTAGAGATTTTTACTAATTCGTGTGCAGTTTGGTGTGTTTTATTTCCAAGAAAGATAAGAACTAACCTCAAACCTTACATAAACGATTATAAACGTATTAATTTTGAAAATTCGCTCGATACGAGATTGATATTTTGGAAAAAGGAACCCGTAGCTTTATTACATATAGAAAGTGTAATAATTTTATTTCAGAGAAAAGAGCCAAAAATGTTTGGTTCCATCACGGAAAATCTTTTCTTGTTTTGGTCATAAAAATTGAAAAAAAAAAAGTGGAAAAAGTCATCTTCAGGAGACAGCTTCAGAAACTCCCTTCAGTTGATATGGGAAAATGGGAAGGAGATTGCTGCACCAAAGCTAAAGGATTTAAAGCTACTCTCATCCCAGTTGATGCGAAATCATTTTATCAGAACATAAGAGGAAAGCGTGAGATAGAGCACGAACATAGATGGGTTCAGCATTCCATCCGAATTATGATATGGAAACTGACCTCACATAACTTCTTTCATTCTTAACATGCGTTTTTTATCAAGCGACAACTTTATCAATTTTCTGCAAAATTTAATTCAATAGATAATAAATGTTGGTTTATATATAAATTAAGATTTTCCTATTATGTGAATTTTGTCTTTCAATGTTATATTATATATAATATATTTTGATTTTAGGAAAATTAAGTTTTGTACAATCAGAAATTTGTAATGCTGGTTATAATTAAATACTGGTATTTTATTTAATATTAGTTTCAATTGTGATTTGTTTATTTTAATCTAGCTAAATTGAGTCATTTTAATAATTAGTTTTAAAATAACTGTTCATCGATGAAGAAGAACTCTATTTTTCGGAGAATGAGTTTCCAAAATTTCCATTAAATCAATACTTTTGTACTATTTTGATATTCACCTCAAGATGCAGGATTACATTAAAAATGTAGACATATAATTTTTATTTTATTGTTGTAATTAAATAAATATAACTTATTTATCTATTCACTATACTTATTAAATAATACCCCTTCAATTTATGGAAAACGAACCAAGCCTTTGGCTTATCATGGTAAGTTTCAATAGAATTCAAGTTAAACGAAAGGAACAAAGGCACGAAATAAGCAATTTTTAAAGAAATGCTAAGTTGAACCAGTTGTTTTCTTAATTGAAAAAAAGATTAAGGATAAAAAAAAAAAAAATTCTATGATCAATGTGCAATTTATAAAAACACTTCCAACAATCTATATTTTCTAAAAATCAAGTTTTGTGGATTGGTTCCCTTTTGCATAATGCAGTTCAATTGTCATTTCCTTTCTCCTTCTCTCCTCCTAGATGTATATGTGCTAATAAGCCCAATAGCTTTTCTTAATTATTATGAATTAGTGTTAATAATTATCGAGTATTTTTTGTTATTGAGATGGCAAAGCCATGACTGAGTCGGTCGACTTTTGCTTCTTAGTTAAACGACTTTTATTTATGAATTAGAGCTCCATCAAGCCTAACATAAATGCTCTGATTGATGTCCATTTTTTTTTTCTACTTTTGACGGACATTCTTTTATGCAGAATTGTTGGTGTTATGTGAAAATGAACTGTTCATTTTTCATTATTTATTATTTTCTTTAGCAAATAATATTTATGCTAATAATATCATATATTATACCGTTAATATTAATATTATGTATATTATATATTATTTAGTTATATGGATAAACTTTTGTAAATCAGTGTATTTTTTTTTTTTTTTTAAGAAGAATTTTAAATACTGGCGTCATAAGATCAGTGTAATCAATAAAGTTATTGCCTATACTATAAGGTTTTATTCAACACAATAAAACAGAGTAAACAGAATCACAATATCATTAAAACACATGGTGCGCAATAAATTAGGATAAATTTATAACATTGACCCCAACTAGTACAGTCAAAACGTAATATTGTCATTTAAATATACTGGTGGTCTTCTTGGTCTTTGGCAGACATGTGATAGAGATCTACCTTTAGACGGGTTGTCCACTAATTGTCCTTGGAGTTCATTTAACTGATTAGACTCAGGTGATTCAACTTCTTGAATAGTAGATTGAACCTATCAATCGGAATTGAGATGTTGGTTCGCTCGCCATAACGAATGTGGGCACATTCTACATTGCAATCTAAAAGCGTTACCTCCTCTGAAAGAGGGACATTTGTTGAATGACGTATGAATCGTTTTAGATAAACTGGTTCAGGGCACACGAGCCAGGTGGAAAGAGATTCCCCATTTCCTATATGTCTGGAATGGTTGAACATCCTTTCATACGGTGTCTCATTGGTAGTAGTGCACAACAAAGAGAATAAAATCGATTTCAATTTTCAACCCGGCAAGCGTTTAGATTTAAGTGGAAGTAATATTGTCTTCCAGATAATTCCGTTGTACCTTTTTACTAGGCCATTATCTTGTGGATTGCAAGGTGTTGATCTCCTGGAAGCAATACCATATGATACAAGGAATGATTTAGTTCTTTTGACATTAACGGTGTGCATCTATCTGGGTGGATGTACGCTGGAGTGCCAAACAAGAAGAATATTTCAATCAATGCAGCGATTACAGAAGATTAAGGCATGACTCCTCAAGGGAAAACAAAAGAAAATTGCGAGTACTCATCCACATTCACCAAAAGATATTTGTTTCCGTTCGAATTTTGAAGAGGTCCTTTGAAGTCGATGTTTAGGCGTTCAAACGGTGAAGGGACTTTAATGAATTATCTTTGGCATATGAAAAATCGAAGCTTTATATCAGCACATATGATGAGGTGACTTTTTTAATCGTTTATAGGGAGAAAGGTGACTCCTGGGTAACAAAGAGAAACATGCAATTTCTTAAGTTGGCTTTCAGAATTATCCATTTCCAAACAGATTTGAGAGAGTGCATCAGCAGTTACATTTTCTTTACCCGATATTATACACAATATCGTAATGGAAGGACGATAGCTCTATGCGGCATCTTAATTTTATTGATTTTTCCATTGTGATTAATAATAGACATAAAAGCAACCAAAGGTTGGAGATAGCTTCGCCATTAACGTCGTATAGGCCTCCATTTTTACTGATGAGTGATTTTTTTCTGGGTCCGAAAAAGCTCAAGAAAAGAAAGCTACAGGATGAGGGTTTTGCGTAAGTGTGGCAGTAATATCATTGTCAGAGGCTCCACTTCTTACGGTGAGGAACTATTCACCGCTACTAACCCCACTTTTTTCATCTTTGGAAGTCTACGATGTATTTTCGAAGTTTTGTTTGAGATTGCTAAATGCACGAAGTTCATCTTTGGACACTGGAAACGTATAGCGAGTTAGATACAGTATTTTTCTAGAGAACTCTTTACTCCTCAATGATGAAGTATCCATTGAAGGTCTGAGATTTAACAATCTGGTAATGATCCGCCCAGCTATCTGAAAAGCGGAAGGGATTTGCAGTGACATAAAGTCTGGGGACCCTGGTTTAGAGGCACCATTCCCAAATAATTCACAATTGTTTGAAGGCTCTTATGAATATTAAATATTCAATAATTTGGTTATGGAATTTGGTGTTCTTTCCATTTAATTCTGCTAAGTCTTGACTGCCCCGCCGAATTGAGTTAGAGGATTGAAAATTTGTAATTGAATTGTGTTGGTGTTAGAAAAGTGCCTTTCAGGAGTCTCAACATTAATTCCTGCCCCCACTATTTTGATATTTTTTAATTTTGTGTTTAACAAGGGGAATGCATAATGTGGTCGTCACCCATTTTGTTCAAACTTTTGTCGATGAAACTGCAAAAAAGTTGACCTATATCCTTCCGTTTTGTCCAATGGAGGAGCTGAGAAAAAAAAAAAAAAAACATGTTGAAAATGATTTATTTTATGCCTCGTGTTTAAAGAATGATATCGAAATAATTTTTTCAACTAAACATTTGTTTTTAGAGTATGTTACAGCAAAAATATAAGCATTAAAAAATAATTTATTTCTGGTCAAATCAATTTAAAAAAGTGTTTAAATTATTAAGTAAACTAGCCTCATAGATTTTTTCACACCAAAAATTAATGCAGATATGGATTCAGCATATCAAAAAATATCAATGTTGGAAAAATCATTGAAAACAAAATTTTTTTTAAAGATTTAAATAATCGCTCATAAATTAGGAACCCTTTGAATAATCCAAACCAAATTAAAAATAAAGCATTTTAAGCGTGTTTTATTTTTTTATTAGCTCCTAAGGCCCATTGGACAAAACGGAAGGATATGGGTCAAGTTTTTTTTCAATGCAGAATCACCCAAAAATTTTGTATCAAAGTCGTGACCTATCGTGCACTCTTCTTGTAAGCGAAAAACGACCTAAGTAACGGAGCTCTGCTGCAATAGCATTATAGCTGCAATTATTATATTATTAATATAATAATAATAATAATTATATTATTATTATTATTATATTAATAATAGTTATTTTAGTTTAAGAAAGTATTCTGACGTTTTTACGAATTATAAATTGTTCTTACTTATTTACTGTTTATTGGTACGAGCTCTTAAATCCTCATGATAAGTATTGAATACAACAGTTCTTGTCATGAACTTGAGTGTATTTAAAACAATTTTTCAAACCATGATTTTAGGATTAGTATTATTATTTATTTTTAATTATTATTTAATTTTTAGCTGAGATTTAGCATGAATCATAATTATATAAACCAATAAACTGCTATAACATAGGACAAAGAGGAGAAGAATGGATCATACCGTAAATTTATGAATAACATTCAAAGAGGTTTAATGCAACTATAACCTTTTAGCACGGAGCTTATGCTTCCATAACATTCAAGGATATGTTATAAATTAACTAGTTGCGGTTTTCACAGCTGGACGATTGGGCAGTAACTAAGGCTAGGATTACAATGGCAAGAACTGTTTTGTCTCACAGCAATGAATAAAACAACAACAATGTCCCGTTTAATAGTTCTCCTTTGAGCTGAGAACGCTCATTACTGAACGCCTTACCGCCTCAAGTTTACTCCCCTCGATTCACTCAAAGGCTTGGTTATTCTTTTCAAGGCGGAGACGTAAATCTAGACTGATAGCTTTGCTGTCGCATTAGAAAAAAGAGCTAGAGAATTTCGCTTTATATCAAAAATAATTTTCCGACGCAATCAAATAGGCATATTTTAATTTTCGAAGTTTGTGGCAAAATAGCTACAATAAAATTGTAAAGGTTGCCGGTCCTACGTAATCGATTTTCTCGGCCATTCGAACCGTTGGTTTGAACGATAGAAAATGGTGGGGGAATAACCGTTGGTTTGCCACGAGTGAATTTTTATTTTGAAAATGTTCTAGTTCTAAATTAAACATTTCTAAGGAACTTGTTTGAAACAGTTCATGCAAGAACTTTTATTTTAAAACTTTATTAAAAGTTTTATGGTTTATAGTCAGAACTTGTATTGTAAAAATTCTTTAAGAACTTTTATATACAACTTCTATATTAAAAAAGTTTTCGTAAAAGCTTTTTAGTGAGATTATGATAAAAGTTCGAATTATTAAAGTTCCCAATTAAATTTGGAAAATACTTAAGGAATTATGTCTTTAAAGGTTTTCTTTTCTTGATTTAGTTTTCGCTGTCTCCCGAACTTTCCCCCTCCTCCCAAAAATCCCTCACAAGCATTGCCCCATAAGTATGTGAGAACTTATATCTAATATGTACTAGTAGAGACTTCAAATGAGAGAACCGCAATAAAAAAAGTTTTGGCAAGACCTTATGCTAGCATAACTTTGGTCCAAAACTTGTAATGATATAAGTTCTTAAGTAACTTTTTATCAGAAGATTCTTTTTTATAGAACTTTCACATTAATACATCAATTGAAAAAGTTCTTGGAAACATTTAAACTGAAACATTTTGAAAAAAGTTCAATAACTGTTTCGAGCACTAATTTATTTTATTGATCTTCTTTTGAATGATTCATTTTTAATTTATATATAATAATCGAAAACAATGAATTCAAAATCTAATTATTACTCATTTAAATTTCCACCTCGATCAATGTTCGAGAAAAGTAAATAATAATTAATAATAAAAAAAAGGAGAGGACATAAAAACAAGTTTAAATGCTTAAAATACTTTCTTTTTTTTAAGCTTATATTTGAAATGTATTAATTGATACTTTCTAGATTTGTTTTGAATAACCAACATTATCCTAAACCCCTAAGTACTGCTATAATTCGCAAACAATATTTTTATTTGTTCATTATATTACACAGGACATAATTACCTTCATCTTAAACCAATAAAAAGTTTATTATTTTTTCTTTTCATTTGGTTGAAATGTTTTCAGTATATCCGTTTATAAACCTGTGCCCCAATCTGTCGCATTGGTCGTATTGGCGTTGTTTACGGATATATAAGCGACTTACTGCTATGTTTTAGAGTCTATTAATAGCTTTATATATATATATATATATATATATATATATATATATATATATATATATATATATATATATAAAGCTATTAATAGACTCTAAAACATAGCAGTAAGTCGCTTATATATATCTTATCTATATATATATATATATATATATATATTTAACATAAAATAATCTTATATATATATATATATATATATATATATATATATATATATATATATCTTGTTTTTTCTCTCCTTAACAAATCATTTAACTATATTTGTAAATAACACTTATTAAACTTCGTATTTCTTTATTTTGGAACTGAAGTATACGTAGAGGTATTTGGTTCATTTTGTTGTCAAACTTTTATTCGCAAATATTTTTTTTTGTTTACCCTTGGGTTCATTTTTCATTAAAAAGTATATTTTTTAGGAATAATTTTTTTGAAAACATTTTAATAGAAGAATAGGAAAATACAATTGAGCAAATACAAAATATCTAATTTATGAATTTATAATTATTTTCTTCATTGGTTTTTAATAAATATTTTTTGGTTAAAATATCATTTTTTGAAAAATGCGTGAGCGACATTTAACAAACTTTACAGAAATCACATGAAACGATTTTTCCCCAAATAACAATATTTTCATATTTTTATTTTATTTTTTAATGTATACAGTGAGAGTTTATTAATCTGGCAAAACCTTTATAATTACAATATATTTTTAAAGCTCCTAGCACTGGTTAAGGCCAGAATGATGGCTGACAGTCGTTAGGATTAATAGACTCTAAAACATAGCAGTAAGTCGCTTATATATATCTTATCTATATATATATATATATATATTTAACATAAAATAATCTTATATATATATATATATATATATATATATATATATATATATATAGATATATATATATATATATATATATATATATATATATATATATATATATATATATATATATATATATATATATATATTTAAATATCGATATATTTCAACATCACTAGTACCAGTGAACTTCCGTTTAATAACTGCCTATAGGGACAACTTGACAACGAGGATTACTGAATGCATAAACTTATACTTATAGGTTACATTAATAATCAATGTTTTCTTTTTAATCAAATTATTTTGATAAAGTGATCTCGTCCAATCACCATGTTGTTCTTATGACATCTTAGAACCTTCGGAATTAAGATTAACTCTGTCAGAAAATATTTTCAATCATACTCATTAGACTTGAGGTTGAAATTACTATCTTCGTGATGTCCTCAATTTTCGATGTATCACTTTTGCTTGAATGAGCCTGAGGAACCTTGAAGACAGAGGGACATTAGTGTATAATAAAACGGTATGGCACAATGGTTGGTATGGGTTAATTGTGGAGCGCTCAGTGAAACAGACCTTTCTCTATTCAGACTCTCTATTCTCGGATGGTTTATTGCTTCATTCTTTATGTCCACTGCACCCCTTTACTCTTCTATGGTTCCGCTTAGACTTGTTAGGAAAAAAAATAAAAAGCAGTTTTTTTTTTTAATTATTTCTTTTAATGAAAAAGATATTATAAAAAAGCTACTGATTAAAATCGAATTTTAATAATTATTTTATTTAAAAAGAATATACCGGCAATTCCTATTGTGATAGGTTTGTTAGTATTTGTTAGTTAAATTGATCTATTACAAATATTTTAGTAACTTACAATGTTTTCAGAATACGTACTCATTAAATGTTTAAAAAAAATTACTTTAATGTAATTAGTCTACAATAACAATTTATTCATCAAAAGTAAATAAATTTAACTAAAGAAAGATTATTTTATGTTAAATTTTGTTTCTAGAGATGTACGCTTGAAAACGGTATGTTTTAAACCGAAACATATATTAAACGTAATAAATATGTTGTGACAAAAATTCATTTTTTTTTTTTTTTACCAGAAAACCTTAGCACTAATTAAAAATTAGAAATCACAAAATTGAGAAAAGCAAATTTTTCATTGATAATTAAAAATATATTTCCACGTAATTTTTTTGAAAAAGGCTTAAAAGCTAAAAATTCGAAATTTAGGTTTCAATTGATTATGGAATGTAAACACCATCTCTATCGATTCTCGCTCACTATGTATAGAAAAAAAATTTGGAAATGGTCTAAAAATCTAATATTGGTGACGTAAGCTTCAAATCCTAACGACTGTCAGCCATCATTCTGGCCTTAACCAGTGCTAGGAGCTTTAAAAATATATTGTAATTATAAAGGTTTTGCCAGATTAATAAACTCTCACTGTATACATTAAAAAATAAAATAAAAATATGAAAATATTGTTATTTGGGGAAAAATCGTTTCATGTGATTTCTGTAAAGTTTGTTAAATGTCGCTCACGCATTTTTCAAAAAATGATATTTTAACCAAAAAATATTTATTAAAAACCAATGAAGAAAATAATTATAAATTCATAAATTAGATATTTTGTATTTGCTCAATTGTATTTTCCTATTCTTCTATTAAAATGTTTTCAAAAAAATTATTCCTAAAAAATATACTTTTTAATGAAAAATGAACCCAAGGGTAAACAAAAAAAAATATTTGCGAATAAAAGTTTGACAACAAAATGAACCAAATACCGCTACGTATACTTCAGTTCCAAAATAAAGAAATACGAAATTTAATAAGTGTTATTTACAAATATAGTTAAATGATTTGTTAAGGAGAGAAAAAACAAGATATATATATATATATATATATATATATATATATATATATATATATATATATATATATATATATATATATATATATATATATATATATAAGATTATTTTATGTTAAATATATATATATATTATATATATATATATATATATATATATATATATATATATATATATATATATATATATATATATATATATATATATATATATATATATATACATAAATATATATATATATATATATATATTTTTATTTTTAAAGGGAGAAAATATAACAAACAACCAAAAAAACTTGTGGAGTGGTGTGTTCGTGTTACAATCCATTGTGGCTGTGTTCTAGGAATTGGATGTCGAAAGCAAAATATCGATGTTGATATTGATATCGGTTAACCATATCGATATCTTGATAATATTGACAATAAAATATCGTTAGTATTTTTATTAAATAAAAAAAAAAATAGTCTTATCAAATTGGAGGAAGCTTAGGAGATGATTTGTTTCTTGATATTTACATTAAGCTGGATGTGATCCTAATAAATACAATATCATAATTATATCGACACAGAAATATCGATATTTCGAAATATCTTTAATTATTTTGTCAAATTAAAAAAACACAAAAAAAAAAAACCTAAACGAATCGGAAGGAGATCAAGAGATAATCTGCTTCTTACTATTTAAAGTCTGCTGTAAATAAAATTAATAAAAACAATATCGTAATGATATAGGCAGTGAAATATCGATATTTAAAATAAATCTTAATTATATCAGCACAGAAATATCGATATTATAAAAACAATATATTAATATGGTAATATCGTCCCAGAAATATCGTAATATAAAAAACAATATCTTAAATATTTCGGTGCAGAAATGTCGATATGTGTGTGCTTTAAAAGATCCTTTAAAAGATTACAAATATCGAGCCCCGAAATATCGATTTTTTTTTTTGGTAAATTGAACTACTATTTCGATATATTAAAAAAAACTCTCGATGTTATCGAAAAATATAGATATTTTTTTCGACATTCACATCCCTACTCTAGAAAAAACAAAACAGATTTTTCAAAATGTACATTGAAAATAGTTTTATTCCAGTAGGTTTTAAAAATTACATATTCCAATTATTGGCCGCCATTGATTACGCATTGCCGAAGATGATCCCGGAAATTTTCTATCACACTTCGATCCACCCTTATTTCTGTAAGAATAATTGACACGTTTCAGGAAGGTACTGCAGGTGGTCTGTTAATGATCTCGGTGTTGTCGGCCCGTACTTCCTTGAGAAGAGGAGTGTAACGTAAGGTGACCACATTTTTCTGACCAAAATTCAGGACGCTTTTGAATAATTCTTTCTTCCACTCAACCATATCCACCCAAAAATAATAATCTTAATATGCAGGTCTAATAGCTTTTTTACATTTCTACAAGAAATACTAATGTTAAATGGGATATTTTAAGGATATTTTAATATATCGATGAAATTTAAATAGACAATTTTAGCCAAATGTGAAAATCGAAACAAATGTCATTCCCGAGAGGCCCTCTAAAAAATTCGAGACATGGCCTTTTAAAAGTCGGGAAAATTCGTGTAACGATAACTGTGAGCTTTAACCCTTTACGTGCACATGTTGGATACTATCCTACGCCTTAAGCTAGGTGAAATCTATGAAAATAGATACAGAGGATGAGTGGTTTCAACAAGATGGAGCCACGGCTCAAATATCTTGACGTTCGCTTAGAGTTTTGAAGGAAATGTTCCTTGACAGATTGAGTTAATTGAGGGGGAATTTGGATGACCAGCACGGCCACCATATTTATCTCCATGTGATTTTTTTTTCTCTGGGGATGTGGAGATTTTTTTTTCTTGTATCATAGAAAAGATTTTTAAACACCTACCTCGTTCTCTGGATGATTTAGAGGAGAGGATCAGGCAAGAAGAAATCAATGCCATTCCACTTAAATGATTTAATGCCATGGAAATTTTGCGTGGACGTCTTCGACAATACGTAGTCAATAACGGCCGTTATTTGAAAGATATAATTTTAAAACCCACTGAAATAAAACTAGAATTTTTTTCAGGAGACATTAGTTTTTTTTACAGTCTTTTAAAGTGTGTCAGTTATGTTCGTACAATCCTGGATTATAATTTAAATGTAAACATTTTTATTTTTAGATACAGGACAATAGGAAGATGAAGATTGACGATTCATTGATTTATTTAGCTACTCAGGAATACATAAGGAAATACAGAAAATCAGTGATCCTGCTTATAAAGGCCAAAGATGGTTGTTTAATTTTAGCATATCAAAATTGAACCAAAGAACAGTATAAGAAATGACGTACTATATCATCATGTGCAAAAAAGCAAATATTTTTCATGTTGGAATAATCTATAACATAAAAGATCATTTTTAAGCTATCAGCATCAGGCGTCTATTAGCCTCAAGATATCAGAACTAAAAATCATAACAATATCCCCGGATAAACTGCTTAATGGGGTATAAAGTTTAACCAACCATTACAATTTTGTGTATACTAAATATTGAGAATACAATAAATGATTAGCAATTAACACTTATTTTTAACTATGTTCGATAATGGCAATGTGTAAAAAATAGTACAAAATTAATCTCTCATATCATTAAATAATTAAGAAATATATAATAAATGGTTCAGTTTTTCACCGATACCTCCAACAATCGCTTGCCTTCTAGCTCTTTCCATCGACCCTCGTCAAAGCTCGATTCTGCAAAGTCAGCCTTATCAAAATCCTCCCACTTACATCTCGTTCTACTCCTCGGACTATTAATCGTATGTTCAGCGCTAATCAAATATTCAAGGATTCATTTAATATTAAGCCCAACAGCTTCATATGCCCATTTCAACCGTCGTAATGCTATTGCATTTAGGGATTCATGGCTCGCAATTGCGTGTTGTGAAGTTTTATAAATTCTCATAAGAATAGAAAAGTTTTGTAGTAAAATTTATTAGCCCAGTTAGTAAATACGTTCATGTTATACCCAGAACCAAATAAAAACCCAACTGTGAATTATAAATTATAAATTTATAATTAAAATAAATTTCTCGCGATAAGTGTTGATGGTCCAAAGATCTTAGGCCTGT
This sequence comes from Rhaphigaster nebulosa, assembly GCA_948150685.1. NCBI lineage: Eukaryota > Metazoa > Arthropoda > Insecta > Hemiptera > Pentatomidae > Rhaphigaster > Rhaphigaster nebulosa. Next base: position 101,879,286 of record OX411308.1, read on the forward strand.
AAACAAAAACAAATAACTAATTCTCTTATAGGCCTTTAGGTGAAGAATTACAAAAACAAACGAAATAGACACATAAAATAATAGAGGAATACCATAGCATCTACATCTAAATCAATTATTAATCAAATATATCAATAAAACCTATCCCTAACCAACTCCCAAATATTCAATTTATTAAAAAAAAACCTAACTTTTCATCATCCATCCCCACATCTCTAATTTCTTTTCTCATCTCTATTATTTTTAGTATTATTTATTTATAATTATTAATACCATTATACCACTATAATGATTTTTAATCCGTAACCTTTCATTTTTTTTTTATTTCCATTATCATTTAATTAATCCTTTTTGGCCTTAAACCAATACGCCTTACCAGTAAGTTTAACCACTTATTTTAATCTAGTGGCCACCCAGCTTTTAAATCAAGTGATATTTAAATATTAGTTTTTTTTTTTTAACAACTCCTTCTACATTCTCCTTATTAAATTACAGTATATTACTAATATATCTCTGCCTCTTTTCATTATATCATTCTTATGATTTTTAACCCGTCACCTTTCGTTTATTTGATTTCCATTATCATTTAATTAATCCTTTTGCCCTTAAACCAATAAGTTTTACCAGAAAGTTTAATCAGTTTTTTGATGAATAGTTTTGCTTTTTAATTAAGTGGTATTTAAATGTCAGGTTCTGACAAACATGTTCACAACATTGATTAACTGTCTTTCTAGTTCCCCGAAATCTATTTCGATATTTATTTAGTTGGCGTGTGGCCCTACGCCTCTCTGGTATGTTTTCATAATATTATATATTTTTCTCCTTCTTCTTCCTCTTTGTTTCTATACTTATTATTTTTTCTTCCCTACATATGATAACTTATGATTGTAGTACTCTATCTTTAAGCTTACATGACTTTATATTTTACTCCTTTATTTAATATTGTTATATGTATCTATGTATTCTATTGTATGTTACATATAATTCTTAACCTTTCCTTCTTTCTTTTTTCATTGTTTTAATTTTAATTTCAATTAATTTTTAGCATTATTTTAATTTTCATTAGTTGCTTGTCAACATTATTGATTAATACCATTTTTATCATTTACATTACTTGAATTATCATTATAACCTCGATATCCTTCTCATACTCCCAAGTGTTTTTTACTAGTAGTTATTATAATTAATAGTTTTCATGTATTTTATTATATGTTTCGTGTACTACATAATATTTCATTCTCTTTTTTCACGTTATTTTAAGTTTCGTTATTTACATTATATAGTATTGTTATTGGTACCGTCACTGTTATTATCTGTTCTTAGCTCTGATGGCAAAAAATTTAGGCCGAAACATCAGCATATGATAAAAAATAAGTTCCACTCATTAGTGTAAACATTGACCGCACTCCTCGACCAACTTCTTAATATTGCATCTAAGGTCAACTATACCCACATCAATAAAAAAAATCATAGAGTCTATTTAATAACGAAAAACACTGACAAAGTCAGAAATTTCTAATCAGATAGTTGGCGTGCCAGCTAACTTTTATTTGTATTAAAAATAATAATTCATACAACTGCAATAAATAATCATCATATTCCATTTAATTTGCAATAAAATTCTTAAGAATTTCAAATATAAAATAAGTTTTCATACTAGCATTTATCTGTGTCTTGCAATTACCACAGAAGAGTTCAGTATCAATTCAGAGCTGCATAATCAATTAGTAAGTTTCGAACCACTAATAATTAATAAATAACATGGCCTACCACCCAAAATATCATATATCTGGCATTACAATAAATTGTAATTTCATTAGTACTATTAGTATTTATCAGAAATATTTAGACACAGTGCAGAATGTTGCTTGTAATTTTTTAAAAAATTAAATTACATGTAAAAATAACTAATTCAAGTATTAATTTAGTACTTACCACCCTAAAAATAATTTATTTAAAGGACCTTTGGAATAAAATTAGGATAGATGATTGTAATTGCAATAATGTTTATGTAAAAAAGTTAATAAGATATGTTAATCAATTTAAATTATTAATTGTTATAATAATAGTGTTAATTTGGGTCCTTTTCGAAATTTACCTGATGATGGCATGAGAGCCAAAACGTCGGCATAAGAAGAATAAAGAGTTGGTAAAAGTAATTTAGTCTTTATGAATTAATCTCATCATATAACTAATTGTCTCGTCAGAACCCGAACAATTTATAAAACGTTGGGTAAATATACACTTGATTATAAAACAACTATGATAAATAAATTAAAAAAAAAATATTAAAAAAAGAATCAAGTCGCTAGATCACCTTTGAAATTAGAGATGCAACGAAATGTAGAGCCGCTGCTGGGAGACGCTTTCGTCGCAGCCAGATCGATTACGACTATTTCTCCTTTAAGTATTTACGTAACCTTTTCCAATCTTTCTTATACAGTACCAAGGCGCAATACTTTAATACTTATCTTTTACAAAATCCGTTTTCCTAAATTTGATGAGAAATTCCTTGGGGAAGATCTATCACCAACTCCATATTTTGTATCATTTCCGAAATACCGCAATTAGAGAATCTAATCAACAGTTCAGTAATATAAATGAATTTAATTTATGAAGGAAACATTACAGTTATACTTAAAATTACTAAAACAAAAAGATAGTTGGTGTGAGATGTGCTGCTGTTTTTGGTCATCATTTACTTATTTTGTTGACCTTATGTTGCCGGAATTGGCGAAGTTGAGCTTTTTTATTTTCCAAAAGAGATAAAACATTGAAATTTCCCGAAACTTTATCCTTTTTTTTTAATTTTTACTCTATTCAATTAACTCATTAATATCATACATTAATAGTAAAATATATAAAACCAGAAATACTAGTAATTAGCGCCGGAAATTACTTCGCAAAGTACTTATATACTTTATATTCTTTCACTTCTTTCAGAAAATTTATATTTTCTTCATGCTTGCTCGGAAAAAATACTCGGTACCTAGTTCGATTACATTATCCAGAACCATTAATGATGAAACGTAGCTAGGTCTTAGCAAATTAAAATTTGTCTTGAAGATCTGCTTCCAACCTTTTTACATGTACATAATACTTTGTGTCAAGGTCTCACTCAGACCGAACCCTCATGATCAAAGGTGACTAAAGATCACTAAGGATAAAATCCAATAGAACTTTGCAGAAGTTAATGACTATTTTTTGAAGAAATGAAAAATAAAATGAAGAATCGTGAAATAAATGAGATGATGTGTGGATTGTCATGACACTTGGTTTGATGTTTGAGCCGCGAACAATAAGGTGCAGCTTCAAATAAATTTATGACTCGATTAACAACACAAACAAGAAAAATACTCTGAAATATTTCGTCTTAAAATATCTTTCCATTCTTCACGATCCTGAACTTATTTCTGCCTGCATATTTCTAATATTTTATGGGCAATGTTTCTATCGTTCAGTAAATTGAGCGAGGTTCACCTACTGGAAACGAATTTTTTTTATATCAAATTTTATCCTAGTGGTAAACTAATTGTAAGTGAGATCAATTCTTAAAAGATTAAATTAATTAGGACCTAGATCAAAAAAGAATTAATTACTTATTTTTTTTCATTTCGTCACCTGACTTGGAAAAAAGATTAAGACAGAAAAAAAAATCACATCTATTGATGTGTTCATGCAATTGAATCGATCATTTGGAAAAGGGCACATGTCCACAAAAGTAAATCGTGGACATGTGCCCTTTTCCAAATGACCGATTCAATTGTTTTATGAATTTATAGGTTTCTAATTTTTCTCTTTTTGACGGGTTAAATTCTTTTAATTGATTTTTTTATTTTCAGGAATAAATTTGCTACCTATTTAATGGCTCCCCTACTTATTTTCAACTGATAACTGTCGCTCAGACTAGTTTTCCCATTTTCTGGTATTAACTATTTCTTTACTATTATCCCCGTTCTTATTTTTTTAACCACCATTCAAATTTAAATAACTCTTAAGTAAGACTCTTTTCTCGATGAAGGCTTATTAGTCTGATAACGGAAGAATTGTTCGAAACGTTAATTTATGAATAAAGATGTTAGATGTTTGAATGCATATTGTCAATCTTCCTTATTTGACATTCTAATAAATAACTATTAATTTTTCCTTTAAATATTTTTCTCATTTATTATATCTGTACAGTGTAGGCCTGTTCATCCAACGCCAGTTTTTTAATTAGCTAAATTTATTCCTGAAAACAAAAAAAAAAACATTTAAAAAATGTATATTTATAGGTTTATGAAAGAGGTCTACATTTTTGCGATTTTATCTTTTTCCGTGGTAATGATGCCTGAATTATTGAAACGTTGACTTTTAAGTAATTTATTGATATTTGAGAGACTGAAGACTTTGTTTTTGGATTTGGTCTTTCTTTTTTTTTTCCATTAATTACCTCTGATCAAAAAAAACTTTTCTTAGTATTTTAAGAGGCATGTTTTATCTTTAATTGTAACATAAAGGATTGAGAATATCGTCCATCGGACTTAATTGGGAGAGAATGACCCTTAAAAATTAAGATTATAAAAATAAATACCGTCAACCAAGGTGAGAATGGCCAGAATTGGGGGTTTTCTGTTGCTATACAGGAAGTGTTCAATTTAAAATAAAAACATCGCTTTGGGCTAATGTTTTACAGTACTTTTCAGTTATATTGCTTATATTTTCATAAGTTTTAGACCAATTCGTTCGAGCAAAATATGTCCGTGGTCTATTTTAATCTGTTTATATACATACTAATAAATTTAACAATAAAGGTGAAATTTCAAAATTGTATCCGCTGTGGTTTACTTGGTATAAAGTTGAAAAAAAAGAAGGAATAGAAATGAGATAGCCCAGAGCTGTGTGTATTGGGTGGAATGGGAGTGAATAAAAAAATAGCGACGATAATTGTGCGGTTATGGTCAACGGACCACGAATTGGAATTTATGAGATAGGGTATTTTCACTATCTACAGATTGAATAAAATGAACTAGAATATTAGCAGCAGGAATAACCTTCCACTGTAAAATATTTTATTAATGTATTGTATTATATTAATATTCGAAGGTCCCAATTATTCAATATAAAAACAATTAGCTATTAATATCCTTTAACAGTCTTGGCACTGGCGAAAAAAAATAATTATTTTTGCGGCATATATATTGGAGTGAATTTAGAAACATTAATATAATAATGTACACGATGTATTGTTACTTCGTTCAAATTTTTATTTGATTGATAACTTGACTAAATAATTTCTTATTTCGTTCTTATTTGCACTAATTCTATTTAATTGTCATTCGTAATTTCGCCCTTATAGTCAAATAAAAGTTATTGTATATTTTAATAACTAACAAATTTTGAGCTTTCCAATCTATACATTTTTTACTTTCCCTAACCTATATACGAAGTATATAGTAAGGGGAAGTATTGCGATCGTGAAAATTTTCGAATTCGAGTTTTCGACGGAAATACACGTTTTAAGGTCTCCTGAGTCCAAATGACCAAGTCTCGCAAAATGGTCTGTGTGTGTGTCTGTGTGCCTGTGTGTATGTGATCAGTCTAATTCAAAAACGGAAAGCTGTACGATACTGAAATTATGTCTTTAAGGTTGGTTCATGCATCTGATATTACAGCAACATTTTCGTCAAAATCGACTAACCGGTAAAAAGCGACTAAAGTGCCACTTTATATAATAGATTTTACACATTTTTACAATTTTCTCGAAAACGGCTTTAACGATTTTGATGAAACTTGCCTAAATCATTCTTCATAAAGATCTTTAACTTTTCATTTATGTAGTAAATCACCGAGGAATTGCAGGGAAAAAAGTTATGATGAAAAGAATATTTTATTTGGGCATAACTTAAAAAGCATGCATTTTACAGTAAATTATCTATAGACTTTAATAAAAGGTAATTAAATCATCTAAAACACAAAAAAAGAATTATCTATGTAGTGTACAGAATTGTTGTACTGAAATTGCTTCAAAAACTCTTTTATTAAACTTTTTTATTGTGCTTAAGTGGGAGAAGAAGTGAATGCTGCTGAGTTTATTTCAAGTATGTGTTAAAAAGTGCAGAGAAAAAAGTTATGACGAAAAGAATATTTTATTTGCGCTTAACTTAAAAAGCATGCAATTTATAGTAACTTATGTACAAAATTATATGAAAGGTTATTAAAGTATCTTAAAAAAAAAAGTCATCTGTGTAGTGTACAGAATTGTACTAAAATTTCTTCAAAAACTATTTTATTGTGCTTAAGTGGGAGAAGAAGTGAATGCTGCTGAGTTAATTTCAAATATTGTTTATGTGAACTCTTTAAATTTATATTAAAAAGATAATTATTATAGAACGATAAGGGAAAGTTGTGTGATGCGCGCACCGCACCAGATTTTTTATGAGGGGCTTAAGGACCTTCACAACTCCGGCAGGACGGCTTACCCTACAGTTTGTCAACCCTATCTAGGCAGTGGGAAGACCGAGATTCATTTCGTGGGTCCGCCACGAAATAAATTTCAATCTGTTCGAGCCGGATTCGAATCGTCAGCCAGCAGCCAAAGGGATCACATAGTGTCTTCATTACGGTCCGTCTGTTTATAGTGACAGTGCTAGTTCCTGTGCTTAACGGCTTTAACGGTTTTTAACGGTTTTGGCTGTTGCGATCTTTTTGTGTCCATCCTTACATCCTCAGGATGTAAGGATTCCGTGAGTACTAGTTTTAAGTCATTATTTAATCGCTATTATTGTATTATATTGTAAGTATATATTTTAATAATCATGAACATTGAAAACATGGAACACGACAACGGACCTCAAACAACGGACACTACTACACAAGCTGCAACAGAAAACAACACGAAAACAAACATCACACAAATACAGAAATCAAAAGCTCTTAAGAGACATAATACACAGGACGCAGAAGGTTTTATAACACCTAAACGCAAAATTACAGTAAAGCCCAGACCAACACACGTCGCGACCACATCCATCGAAACACCCAACCCCTTCGATGCATTAAATACACAACCCTCTACAAGCATGAACAATAATACACCAATAACAACGGCCAACACCACAAACAACAAAACACACAAACCCCCCCCCCCATTATAATCAGGCCAGCCATTTCAGCGGTTGAGCTTAAAAACTCATTCCTTAATAACGGAATTGAGAATTTTTCAATACGGTCCACCAAGGTTGAGACAAAAATATTCGTCTCAACCAAGACTGAATATGACAATATTATAGAGTTGCTAAATGACAACAAGGACATTGACTATCACTCATATGCTCCTCGGGGCACAAAACCACTAAAAAAAATTATAATTAAAGGGTTTGACTTAGATCACTCCCTAACATCATTAAACAACGCATTCCAGACCCGTCTTCCTGGGTTTAAGTCCATTTGGAGAATGAAAAAGACCAGCCCAACCGGTGTTAAAACCGAGTTATCTTTTCTTATCTTAACAACGGAACATAATGTCACTCTTAAAGACATAGAGAAAGTGGGTGCTATAGACCACATGATATATTCAGTAGAAAAAATGAAGAACATTGCTGGCCCCAGGCAGTGCCATAACTGCCAGGAATTCGGCCATACCAAAAATTTCTGCGGGCGCATCATCAAATGCGTACGCTGTGGTGATAACCACGAAACTGCAGAGTGTCCCCGAAACATTCCCCCAAAATGTGCAAACTGCGGTGGCCCACATGTGGCCTCTTATCGCGAATGCCCTGCTAGGGTCAAACTTATTAAGACCAAAGCACAAACAAAGGTCATCAGACCTAACATAACTCAGCAGACCGCATCTAGCGCTGCTACCACCACCTCTGACCCACGCTCTTATGCAGGGGTTGTTTTTAACGGACCACCGGCCCCATCGGCCCCACCCCAACCCACCCAATCGCCCACGGAACAACCCCCATGGGTTGATGGCCTGATCTCCATGTTCAGCGACATGAAGACGATGATGCACACCCTGATGAGCACGTTGAACATTGTGCTTCAACAAGTTTTCTCAGGAACAAAAAATGGATAGACATTCTATCATTAATTATAACATAACAGGGCTCGCAAAGCGTAAGCTAGAGCTAGAATCCCTCCTGGCCTCTCACAGGCCATCAGTTGTCGCACTCACAGACACAAAACTCAACAGACAAACACACATACACTTTCGAGGTTATCACACATACAGACTTGACTCACAAACCCCCGGACACGGTGGCGTCGCACTCCTGGTGCGTTATGACGTCCCATCACGACTGGTAAACAACAACACACTCAATGACGAAAAACATACAGCAATTACAATACAAATCAAACTCAAACACACATACAAAATTACATGCATATACAGGCGCCCAGGAGGAACACTTGACACCACCAAGACACTGCTACAAGAAACTGAAACCGACAGACAACATATCATTGTAGGAGACCTCAATGCCAAACATCACACCTGGAACTGTAGTCGACCAAATGCATTAGGAAATCATTTGACAAAAACAAAGTACACTATTATTCATCCTAATGCATACACATTCAGACATCACTCAAACCCGGCATACACATCCACACTGGATCTTCTACTCACGCAACAATCACACAGATTCACACACTGTACAACATTGGAATTCAGTGACAATGACCACATTCCCGTATTATACAAACTCGGCAGGGACACAACAAGAACCCCACCCACTCACCACAAATACAATTTCCAACAAGCAGACTGGAAACAATACAAAAATACAGTATACACTAACATACCCAACATAACACCACTCACAAAAATCCAAGACATAGACACTGCCATAGGCACGCTACAAAACATCATAAACGAGGCAGCCACTACAGCCATTCCCACATTCACCCCCACTCCTATACACCTGCGCAAACCACCGGCACACATACTTACACTCATCAAACAACGAAATAACATTAAAAACTGTTGGTACAGGACCAAAGACCCCACATACCGACCGATCATAAACAATCTCACTAGACAAATCACTTCCCTAATGTCACAGTGGAAAACATCCTTATGGCATGAACAACTCCGCCGTACCCACAGCGATCCCAAAAACTTCTGGAAATTAGTCAGAAGCCATAACACCAAATCCAAATCGGTGAAAATACAGTGTGGCGATGAGCTTCTCACTCCCGCAGATCAGGCCGACATACTTGCCGACTACTATGTAGAACGTGACAAAGCACGAACAGTCACAACATATCATCATATCCCACTGGCTGATACTGCACATAACAGTATCTTCTCCACATATAAAGAACTGACTGCAACCATGAGAAAAACGAGGGGAAACAAGTCAACAGGAGAGGACAATATCTCTTATGTCCTACTCAAACAACTCCCCAGAAAAGCCCATATGTTTCTCCTCAACATCTTCAATTCTTGCTCACGCCTCAGATACTACCCCACTGAGTGGAAACATGCTATCGTCGTTCCACTCCTCAAACCCCGAAAACGAGGAGCGGTACCGGAAGAATACCGGCCCATCAGTCTCCTCAACCATATCTCAAAAATATATGAGAAACTTATTCTTACCCACATCCGCAAACACTGTGAAACACATGATATCATCCCCCCGGAACAAACCGGGTTTACCCGCGGCGTTAGCTGCTATCACCATGTAGCCAAACTACAGTATGATGCAGCCAATAACCTTAATCGAAACCTGGCCACGGCAATGATCTCTCTCGATTGCACGCAGGCTTTTGACTCTGTATCTCACTCCACCCTAATTGATATACTCAGGCTTCACCACTTCCCGGACCAGCTGGTCGACATTATTGGATCCTATATCAGTGGCCGGACTTTCTCAGTACGTGTCAATTCTGATACCTCTGCCCCCCGCCCAGTCACCTGCGGTGTTCCATAGGGCTCGGTCCTTGCGCCTGTCCTATTTAACATATATACAGCCCAGATAGTAGGGCAAAAGATTGACGATGTTCAAATCGCTGCGTATGCTGATGATATTGCTATATACACAGCAAGCATGAATGCAGACCACGCCATGCGCAAGGCCCAAAATGTAGCCCAACTGATTACAGACCAACTACAAAACATAAACATACACATCAACACGCAAAAAACTGACGCCATTGTATTCTCTTACAAGAAAACACTCACTAAACAACCTAAACTAAACGGTCAAACAATACAGAACAAAAGACACCTCACATACCTCGGTATGAAACTCGAAGCCCACCTATCATTCACAGCACACATAAAACACAGAACACATATAGCCAGAGCCACAGCACACCAACTCACACACCTACTCTACTCACCAGGGCTGTCACTCAGACTCAAAATCCTAATATACAAGGCCATACTCAGACCCACATTATTACACGGTGCACCCCTCCTTCATCACCTATACCCCACAGCCCTGAAGTCCCTCCAAACATTTCAAAACAGCATGCTACAGAAGATCACAAAACGTACGTCACTCGAAAGACGAAACATGAAACTCATACATAATGTAGTTCGTTATGTATGAGTTTCATGTTTCGTTATTGGATACTATACAACAACACATCACAAGGCGACACGTCAAATTCTTTGACAATCTCCCCGCTTCCTTCAATCCACTCTTCCGAGCCATCACACCATCCCCCCTTCCTGCCAGATGGCAGGGTCGTAAGGACCCAATCAACCCGATTAACATCATCCAACAACCCACTTAAATAGTCCACTCCCCTCCCCTTTTCTCTCACCTACCCCCAACTCCCACAATCTCCCCTCCCACATCTCATCCACTCCCACATCCCATCCTCTCCTATCCCACCACTTTATTATTATTATTATTATTATTATTCTTATTATTAATTTTATTAAATTTTTATTTTTTGCACTACGCGTCACGAGGAGGCCCCTCACCTCCGATTCATTAGAGAAATCCTAATAGGAAAAGATAATCCCTGGTATGTATATAGATGATCCACCTTCAAATACTCACAGGTAGAATAAGGTAATGTATGTATTCTGAATCATAGTTTTATTTGCATGATGTGATAATGTTACTAATTTTATGTTTTTTCTTTTGTTTGAGGGATCCGGAAAAAAAAAAAAAAAAAAAAAAAAAAAAAAAAAAAAAAAAAAAAAAAAAAAAAAAAAAAAAAAAAAACGGATTCGAATAGGCGCCGCTTACTGAAACATGCAAAGCGTTTCGAAACGCTGTCTTTTTCCTCATCAAAGCCTTTTTCCTCATAAGGCTCTAAACACACAAATAATAACAGACTTTTAGTTTCAATCACCACCGCTCAAAAAAAAAAAAAGTTTTTATTTTGATAAAAGAGTATACATTGCCTTTATTTCACAGACAGGAATCAATTCTGCAAATCTGATATTGCTCTCATATTTAGAATCCAGATTTGACTCTGAAATCCAGCACCGCGAATTCACTGTTGCCTTGTGTGCTACACTAACAATGCAAAATTAAGTATAATTTCTTAGGTAACCTTAAATAAATCTGAAAGAGCAAAAACTCAACAAGAGACATAAAATAAATACTATAAACAATTGGAAGATTCCAAAACACAAAGCCTCAAGTTTTTAAAATACCGGCAACCATCTAAAATATATATAAATCATCTGGACATCCACCAAAAATTACATCTATAAAGACCAAATCTCCAAAGGCCAAAAAAATCAACCGTCAAGAAAGACGCATCAAACATAGACCACATCACTCCAAGACATCCAATCACATACCGAAGGCAAATGGAGGTAACAAACAACAGGTGAGAAGGTGTGAAACATCTGATTGAAACATCTGATCATGAAACAACTGATCAACAGAAAACAGCAAATACACACAGAAAACAACTAAGAAAGGCCTGAACAAAAATATATCTACAAATAAATCATAAAAATAAAGTAAAACTAGAAGAAAAAAAATCTTTTATTTTCTTTTTTATTTATAATTTTTATTTATTAATTTGATTTATTATTATTATATATATATATATATATATATATATATATATATATATATATATATATATATTTTTCTTCTGTATACTTGGGTGAAGACGATTTCAAGGGTCCCACCGACGATCACTCCACTCCATTGTTCCATTTTTTTACCGACAGATTTATGCTTTTATGCTCACCTAAACATGCATTAATGAGACTATAAATAGTGACTCTACAATAGCAAAAACATTAAATAGTTTAATATTGGACCCTCTCTCCAAAAAATAATGGACATATTATGCATATTTGAAATTAAAAATATACTAAATAACTATACTATTATAACTATCATTTTAAAGTATTTTCTAACATAATTATTAGTAAAATAATTAAAAAAAAATAAGTTATTCATATCAATATTTAAAAATAATATTGTATAATCAATATCGAAATTTTTACTACAATGTATTTAGTGGCAAACAAGTTTTATTATTATTAGTGTAGTACAGCCTAAAAACTGTGTGAAAAAATGTGCATTTCATTTTTCCATTCCATCCGTTTCCCACACTCACGATAGGTTGGAGTGATTGGATTTTGTTATAACGCGGTGGATTTTAAGGCCGATGGAATTCCCGCTGCTCTCCTCTATTCCAACCACTCCGCATAGGATTCCATACTCAGGGTTGTTCTATGTTCCATTTGGTATGGACTGATTGGATTGGAGTGATCGTCAGTGACACCCTTTAAGCACACAATGGGTTAATCACGGGTTTATATCGAATAATTTCGAATACCTGGAGACCGAGCCATGCTCGGAAATTATTTTATTTTAAGATTTATGTTGGATAAGGTAAATTGGATCAAAAATAAAATTAAAATAGAAGTAATAATGCCGTATTTTACAATCATTTTAATACTTTACTAAACGCACGCGCAATGTGCTATAAATTTGTTGTTGTACCTTTGTAATATGTTATAATAAGCTTCAATAATGATCATAAGTACGATATTATGATTTTTATAATCACTAGAGATGTTTAGAATAAAAAATAAAACACTTGCTCTGTTTCCTCTATCTATCTATATGTGTATATATATATATATATATATATATATATATATATATATATATATATTATATTATATCATATATATATATCCACCCAAAATATCTTCTTCCATTTGCTGGCGTTTCCGCAATGTTTCCCCAGATGACCCAAAATAAGCTTATTTGAGATGCTTATTTTCTTAATGAATTACTTAAATAAATGTTAATTGCTTACTATTGATCATATTTATTTATCGATATAGATTGGATAACAACCCATTACTGAACTATTTCCAACAAAATCGACTTTTTTGGCAATAGTAACTCATTAGTAACTTGAATGAACAACCAGTTTGAAGTTTCCGGAATAAGTAACGTATTTAATTTAAGTAGCACGTTCTAATATCATGGCCATCTAAATTTGGATCATGAACACAATTAACTTCAATGATAAATTAGAGAGGAAATTTGAAAATTAAGTATAACGAAGTCTCTTAAGTACTAAGTACTTAGGCAGAGCGAACGGTGAAAAATGGGTGATCACTTGACAAGCTTTAAAGAAATTATTTTCTTTCTTATAAAGAAAAAAATAAAAGATACCTGTAAATCTTTGCAGAGAAAGAATAATAAGTAATAGTCTTAATTTCACAAATAATATATATTTTTTATAAATAGATTTTTAAAAACTAATATCTCTCCCAACACCAGGTGAAGAATATTAGACTAAATATGGAATGGGGTACTTATAAACCCTTCCTAATATTTTCGTGAATTTGTCTTGATTTAATTGATCAAAACTCATTCCATATTAATGAATTAATAGACTTGATGTCATATTAATGAGAAACAAAATAGTTTTTTGTTTAAAAAAAAGTATTTATTAAAACAAAAAATGGTTTAAAAATACAAATAAAAAACGATATCACATTAAACTAGAACATAAAAAATACATAAATATCAATGAAATAAATCTTAGAAATACCAAAAATCGAATAATAATTTCAAGACGATTAAAAAAAAATACAAAAACGCTAGAAAAGACATACAAGAGCAATCAAATAAAAAACATTAGAAAATCTCTGGATAGTATGGAAACCAAAAAAGTAGTAAGTTATTAAATTAATTTCATAATTCGTTCCAAAATAATCCATTTTCGGAAAATACTTTATGGCCTCTTTAGATCGAAGTGGAATGTAATGTTTTCATAGAAATTAAGCACAAGACCTTTTTCACAGTGGGATACGGCGCATTTATTGAATTAGACTATGAAAACCAACTTAAAATTGTTGAACAATTTCATGCAAAGTAATATTTTTTGACTATGTTAATTTCGCTAATTGCTGTAGCATTGCAAGAAAAATAAATAAATGAAATTTTATCAAAACTTTAAAAAAAAAAAAAAAAAAACCTGTACCACTACAACCCGTGAAGGGTCTTGGGGGCTCAGTACTTGGGTAAGGACCGTACTGTTTCAAAGCCAACGGTTGTGTAAGGAGGTGATTTGGCCGAGATCACGCTCAACCGCCAGGTTTTTCCCCCAATTAAGGGTACCCACTTTATAGAGGCTGGGTGAGCCCCAAGGAGGGTCCCCCGATCCCACAGGGTCGATCCGCGACTGAATACAGAATAAATAATTATCTGCCTCAGCCGGTCTCTCGAACCCAGGACCTTGAGATTAGTAGCGCAGTGCCTATCCCACTGAGCTACCCCGCTCCCATCAAAACTTTTACAGACGTAAAATACCAAGTAGGGTCCACTGTAACGAACCATTTTTTTTTTTGTTGCTCTTTAATTACCATTGGTCACATGCTGCAAATTTTCACATAGCTACAACGCGAATACATCAGAAATAGTCAAAGGAAAAATTTAATGTAATTTTATGAATATATTTCTAATTTTACGAGCATGATTTACAAAAAATGCGACATGGGGTCTGGGCGGACAGTATCTGGGGAGGATATAAATGCACAATAATTATTTTTAATGTAATTATGTTACAAAAAAAAAAATAATATTTTCTTGGAACGCATTCTGCAAGGAACCTTGACTGTTTAGAATTATCACTAAATCCAAAGTTTTATAAGGAGGAGGCGAAATTTATTATCGTATTTTCATAAAGTATAAACTTTTTATAAAAGTAATTTTTTCAGTTTCGCGCAACTATTTTACATATTTGTAAATTCGGTATTATAATGGAAGCTTTTGTGAAAATAAAATTGAAGAGAAAAGTGTGAAACACTTGCCCAAAATTGAAATTATAAACATAAATGTTATGTTCCTTAATTTCGCCGCCTCCTTATGAATTTATAAAAATGCATCAGTAGATTTTTAATATGTACCTGTTTTTGAACTAGACATTTTTTAATTTAGGTGTTTTATTTACACACAACAAAATAAGAGATTTTCCTAAGAGATTCAAACATAGCCATGTACCAAGACGAAAACACTAGAATTTAGTTATAATTATAACCAATGAAGGTGCCTTTTATTTACATTCTCGGGTTAAATCTTTAATAAATTTCCTAAGATCTAGTTCCTATGAATAATTTTTCAAAATAACAATAATTCAAAATTATAATGATATGACTATATCAGGTCCCACTGTGTGCCCTGGTTACTACCGCAGCGCTTGCCAATCGTTACCGCTAATCGTTACTGCTTGTATATTTCGTTGAAAATGCTCACTGTAACGGCCAACTTCTATTGCCCTAAACATTCTAGTCTAAAATATTGTTATATAAAAATGTTAGACTCAAAATGTAATGGCTTTCGTTTGTATCGCAAGGACAGAAATACACACGGTGATATAATTTAATCAACACACTCCATTTTGCCTAGTTCAATAATATAGCTAGGTTACGTCAGAATAAAATGTTAACCATTATGTACCAATAAACTGCATATTAATGTCCAACTTCAACATACTGATGGCTTCTTGTATTATTTTGAATAGAAATTAATAGAATTGAAAGTGCATCTTGATTTTAATTTATTACTATGGAAAGTAATGACTGATATTCCTACAATCATTTCAGTGACACATATGCTACATTTGTAATGAAAGCACAACAGATAACGTTTTATCATTACGTGATAAGTAATTCAATATTTTAATTTAAAAATAATTTTGATTTTTCAATGTTTTAATTTGCGTATTTATATAAGATGACAATTTCTTTCATCATCATTTAATACATTTAATTTTAATTGGAATTATATTTGAATCCCTTTCTGAAAAAGAAATTTTTAATAAGATCTAAAATGTTATGAGTAATGCTTTAACTCCAATCTTACAAAACTGATTGGGTATAGTTATGTTTAAATTTTTTAACAATTTTTCGTTTAATTTTATTCTATTGACGATAAAAAAAATAAAGGTAACATAAGAACCGTTGAAATGTGAGCGTTATTATCAAGACTGTTTGAACATGATAGCAAATCTAGAACCGTCGAACTGCCCACTTTCAGACTCATTCTGGAGCAGTAAGGACGCAGCAGTACGGATATGACGTCATACATGGTCTGCCAAGCATTGCTAACAAAATATGTCCCGTTCTATTCCCTTAGAGCAGTAGTCAACTGCCAGCAGTCTCAGTCAGCTCCTTTGCTAGGCAGTACCAGCGAAAGACTGCGTTAAAGAATCATTTGGCGGGACCGCCACGAAATAAATATTAACTGGCCCTAGTGGGGATCGAATCCAAACCGGTTTACATGGTTCAAACTGTCGCGTCTTCTCAAATATTTTAATAAAACACGTATGATCAATATATAAATACATCAGAATTTATCAATTATCCTGTGCTAATGTAGTTTAAACTTTTTCAATAACTTGGCTACTTTATTTCTAAAAGGTTTTAGTGAATAAAGAAAGTCCTGAGAGAAAAGACAGCGTGCGTTGAAAGACTTAAGACTAAAAGCCTGAACAATGTTTTCTTTATAAGCGCTGACAAGGCATATGATAAGAACATTGAAATGAATAAGAGAGATTGTATGGTTGGAGAAACGGATGCTTTTGAGATATTACAGAGCATCAATATGACAGATACAATAAAGAATTTATCAAAGAAAGCGGTTCTACAAGAGGAATATAAAAACCGGTAGGTTTGAATATGCTTCGACTGAGTGGAGGAAGAAAGGTAGGTTTGAAGTAAGGAAGATTGTTTCTTAGTGATTTGAAAAGAAAACGTCAAAGGAAGTACCTGTCCTCGGAAAAAGCACATTACCTCTTTATATAAGCGTTGTATGCAATAGCCTCTGTATTTCATACCCAGCCGGTTGCTGATCAAAGGTGAGGTTATTTATATTATGGAAGTAAAGCTTACAAGGCAAATGAAAGGATAATAAAGAATTTGATGACAAGTAGTTTTTTTATGCATTAATTTAATCATTAGATTTCCATGGAGCTCTAATGCTCAAATAAACTATAATATTGGATATTCTGAACATTCACTCCTTCAGGATATACGAAGAGTACCTGTATGGAATATAGATATTCTGATGTATATCTTAACACAACTGATCACTAATCTCTTATCAGCCAGACATATACTTTTTACAACAATCTCGCAGTTTCCGGAAGGCATTTCTTAACATATGACGAAGGACCTAATTTGGAGCACACTTCCAGTTCGAATTGAATGATGTCCTTGCATTGTCAGATTTTTGGATCTGATTTTATTCGAGCATTTCAGCCGAAAAAGTTGAGATCATAGTTAACATTGTCTTCATAGAGCCTATTCGGTTAGTGCAAACACGATGATTAATGAATCGATTAATGCTAATAGGGGTTCCTTTATCTGTTAACTAAAAATGATTTTCTGATAGATCCCTAAATTTGTAGTTGTAGCTTATTGTGCTTTTTTTTTTACTGTTAAACTAAATTTTCTGTAGAATTAACATGGCCAAACCATTTTTAGGATATACGATTCAATTCTAATTAGCCTACCAAACTTTATTGCAAAATAAACGGAATAGTACATTGATAGCAGAAAAACTTATAATTGATGCAATGTTTGCCAGACTAATCAATTTTGGTGGTTGTTTTTTTCTGCTTTTGGTTTTCGTATTCTACAGAGGTTTCCCAATCTTCTGTAGGGATTCTACGATTTTCATTAAGTGCTATTTACGTAAACTATGCAACTAATATATCCATCTCTAACGAATCAATCCTACCCACTTATGGATCATAGTTACTAAGCAGCAAAACAAAACATTTTCGCGTCTTATTAGAAAGGTAAAGCACAATTACCCAGATAAAAATATACGATGAAAACATAATCAAATAGTATTAGTAATAAATACAGAACAGAAAAATACAAAATCAAGGGAATCAACCGCAATCAGGAAATAATACAAACGTTAATATTTCTTGAGTTATGTCATTATGGGATGGTGCATTAGATTGTTAAAAGCAGATCAGAGCTAGAAACTAATTTCTGGAAGATTAGCTCAGTAATATCGTTGGGCCACCGTTTACAGGAGCAATCCCGGCTGCCAACCGACTGATTCATAATCATCTAACAACACTAAATCATGATAACAACAGCCGGTGGGTGTATTGGGATCGTTCGGACTGGCCAAGTACTTACGGATCTTGCGGGAGCAAAAATGGGTCGTTAGTACCACTCACCTGTAACAAACAAAATTAATTATTGTGACAAATAATAGGTAAGGATAATAACGTTTAAAAAAATATTAAAATTAATTATTTAATTAACGCTTCTTGAGCTAAGAAACAAGAAACGAGAATAATTAAACATAGTGGAATCTAGATATGAGGAGAATAAATATACTGAAAGACGTAATTAATTTTATGGTTTAAAATATAATACATGAATTTAATTAATTAATGCATTGATCAATACACATTATGTTTTAATTATTGTGATATTGCAAGCATCAATTATTTTAGTATTATAAGTATTAATTAACGTAATTAATCTCATCTGGTGATGAGTGCAATTAATTAATTATATAAATGTAATGAGAAGAAATTTTAAGACAATGAGAAATAAAAATTTTTAAGTTCTCCATTAAATTTGTTTTGAAAATTATGCAGATATTTGTTTGGTCAAAATCTAGAAATTAGTAAAGGTTATTTAAAAAAAAAAATCCGGTTTAGATTTTATATTAGCACATTATCTAATTATGTTATTGATTTTTATAAATCACCAATGAAAAGGAAAAAAAATCAGACGCACGTCCGTAAGTTATTCTCTTCTTTAGGTCTTTTAGGTTTAGACGATACTTATGAAAAATTGTCTCAGAAGAAAAGGATTGCCGTAATTGATTCAAAGATAAAAATGTTTCATCATAAAGACTTTATGAAAATTTAAATATTCAAAGCGGGAATTTCAAAAACAAGAAACTTTTTTTTAGTCCTTTTTTATCTGAAGGAATGTTTAATATAATCGGGTTGGTAGAGAGAAAAAATGAAATTCCAGAGAAAATATCTTCAGTCCTCCGTAAGATAAATATTTTGAAATAACCTGAAAACAAAAAATCTTTTAGTTCTATTTATTAGTCAGAACTGCCATAAATTTATATCATTGGTCCTTCCTCTAATCTATTGAATAATCAGCGGTACTAAAAGGAAAATTTACATTACAAAAATAATAGCAAAATTTGTCTACTCTAAGTAGTACCCAAATAAAATATCTGGTATGCTAACAAACTACAGGACCCAGTAAAACACCATGAATTTTAACATGCACTGGTTGGAATAGTACGAGTTGAGAAAGTTGTTACGTTCGAAACGGAAGCACGTGACACAGCTGAGAAACTTATAATGCTATGCCAGAACTTTGAATTTAGTTTTAGTAAGAAACTTGTGCACTCCGTATTCAACTCAAAGGTAAAACTTGACACAATCGCAAGCATCACCTTGAGCTTTGAAAATTTACTACATTCATTATTTGATCCATTTTCATATATAAAGCCGTAATACGTCCGACCATATTATATGGCACACAATTATTTTCAAAAACTGGGAAATCGACAAAAAACCGTTCTTAATATTTTCAAAATGGAATGCTAAGCGAAAGGAAGTAATATTTTATTTTATAAACTTCTTGGTTAAGTCAAATAGTGGATCCTTCCTCTAATTATTAATTAGTCATTATATTAATGAACAAAAATAATGATAATTATAAAATACCTCATTGAAATGAAAAGGTTTAGAAAAACGAGAATTTTCAGACTTTTAAAGAAGAGAAACTAAGGCTCAACATAAACAAAAAAAAAAATGTAATCAGGAAATTAATTTTGTGAATTTAATAATTTATTAAAACATTGGAACCTACATCGTTCCTACGACATTTAAGAATGATGTTATTTTTTTTATTTCTAAGTTTTTTTTTTTTTGGCTGATAACTGCTGAAAAAATATATAACGAAGTTGGCCATTAATGTGTTATAGGCCGCTGCCCATGGGTAAAAAAATATATAGAATCCGAAAATATTACTTAATAACGATAGTGTGCACAAGTAGAA
The DNA here is from genome assembly GCA_948150685.1 of Rhaphigaster nebulosa. Lineage (NCBI taxonomy): Eukaryota > Metazoa > Arthropoda > Insecta > Hemiptera > Pentatomidae > Rhaphigaster > Rhaphigaster nebulosa. Next base: position 101,899,789 of record OX411308.1, read on the forward strand.
ATGAAAGTTGCTGTATTGCGAGTCAATATGGAGCAATATATAGCAAACTAAAAATATTGCCAAAAGAAAAAGAATTTAAAATTAAAATTTTATGTATGTTAATATTCAAAAAAGAGCGTTCTACTAAACGAGGATGAGGCGATAGGGTTTTCGAATGATCGAGGGCGGAATAATGTGTTCATAAAACATTTATTACAATACAGATAATTTTTAGGCATATCTCTGGTCAGTATGCCTAGCAAGCTCTACTCCAGAATTCTAGAAACAAGGATAAGAAAAGTCGTCGACTGCCAGATCGGGAAGGAGCAGTATGGGTTTAGAAACTCGAGGAGTACATAGGACCTGATTTTCACCTCAAGGCAGGTCATAGAATAGTCCATCGAGAAAGGGAAAGATCTTTCGGTCTGTATTATGGATCTGGAAAAGGCCTTCGACAGAGTATGAAAGGAGAATATAGAGCGAGTGCTGTCTGAAAGACAAGTAGATATCGGCACGATCGCTTCATTAGACCGATTATCGCTTTATACGATCGATTGGCTATTAGAAGTCTCTTTCGCAAGACACGAAACATTGTAACGGCTGGCAACCACATCTCTAAGGAGTTTGAGACCTTGCAGGGAATACGTCAGCAGATGCAGTTTGAGTCTCATACTCTATATTGGTCCTGGATCAGGCGCTGAGGAGGAGTAAATCCAGTTTGAGGCGCTTCCAACTTAGATATAGGAACTTGCAGCCTACTTTACAACGCTCGCATTTGCCGATGACCCCATCATATTCGCTGCTAATGACAGGGACGTAAAACTTAAAGACAAACATTAACATGGATATCAATCCAGAGAAAAAAAAATGCATGAGAGTAGGAAGACAGCCCAACCGAGTAATGAGAGTATTGAGGTTGTAAGGGCAAATCTTGGATCAAGTTCAAAATTTGCCCTTACAACCTCAATACTCTCATTACATATATATATATATATATATATTGATTACGTTCATATTTACTTGTTATATAACATTGTGTATATTTATGTTTATTTTATATTATTTAAATTGCTTATGTTTATATTTACATATTATTTATATCTAGTATCATTATGTCCACATTTTCATCCATATATTAATTATGAAAATTTCAGCAAGTACTCCAAACAGAAGGATTGATACATGTTAACAAAACAAACGTGTTAACAAACACTTAAAAAAATGATATGTTGTAAATAAACACATTTTCATTTCATTTAGTTTCATCAATAAGCAAGTTTAATTTTAAAAGCATCTGTATAGTCACCACCACGTTTACCTAATGAATGCTAACGAAGGATAATTACAACTTTTACATACCTAATCAAATGAATTTAGGGTGGTGATATTATTACTTCTATATAATTTTTCCGTTTTCATTTTATTTCATAAATAATTTATTTCTTATTTTATCATATTATTTTACACAGTGAGCTACAAGAAATTACCTAAGGGGTTGCATGTGCAATGTATGGTGGTAATACTTCGTTCGGATTAATGGGCGATTTAAATACTAATGATGAATATTTTAAAATTATAAATATACTCGTAAATGTCCCCTACTTCCCACAACCTTGATTAACCCTTAATTCAATGTATGTCCGAAGTGAATTAAAACATTTAAAAAAATAATATTTATAAATGCATATATTTGTTTTCAATATATCATACTTGATTTACGTGAATATACAATTACGAAATAGATGCCGCAGAGTGAGATGCTTTCTGTGCCTAAGAATATATTTCTGTATTTATCATTTTTTATTTATACAGGGCAGTTATGTTATTTTGTATGACTCTAACCAAATGATAAATAATCTAAAATTGAAATAAAACTAACTTAATATGTTGCAACAATAGTGAGTTTCCATCTAGTGAATGGAAAGGAACTATGAAACTGAATTATTTCAAATGATAACGATATATTTAATATCTTGATCAAATTGTAAAGATAGAACTTATTATCATATAATATAAAAAATATATATTAATACTAGTTAATAGACAATCAATAAATTAAATCAATACATTAAGTAAATAAATGCTAACCATTATCGTAATTTATACGAAATCCCCTGAGATACCATTTACTAATCAGGCAGTGGTTTCGCAAAGCACTGTAATTCTCATGAATCAAGGACATTAATGTAATTAGTAAATGATATTTTTATGCAAATGTATTTTTTTTTTTTAAGTCGCTGTTTAGTAAATTAATCAATATTTCATATAAAGGAAATTTTTAATTCCCAAATTGATGAAATTAATGCATATAACTAAATACTTGAAGATATTTTTTCATTGACTAATATTTATTTACAGAAGAGAACCTTGAATAAGAACAATTTAGCTACAGAATTTCTTTCTTTTTTTTTTTGTTGGTAAGATCGACTGTTGTTAATAATTTATTTAGTTGTTCGAAAAGTATATTTTTATGAAAGTGCTTTTGGTTTTGATAAATGTTATTATTGGATAAATATTTAATCCAAAATAACGTATTTTGAGGATTTTTATAAGACTTATTTATAGATTACTACATATAGTTAGAGGATTTCTCATAATAGTTGAGGATTTTTTTAAAAACTTATTTTTCCTCCATATACGAAGAAATTTTAACAACAATCTTTCTGTTTTTGGTTGGATTTCATTGTAATTTTGTTGATAATTTACTGTCTTTGCTATATTAGGTATATGAAAAAATTGGCTGTAAATAATAAGTACTGGCTGGCGCTAAGCCAATCAGGTCATGTGGTGTGGTGGGATTTTAGGGCCGTTTATTTTCCACACAACCTTGAACTTTCTTCTAAATATTTTCTCACTTTAGATTAACTTGATTTACTTTAAGCTTACGAATTATACCTCACTTAGAGATTAATATTATTATTATTATTTTTTTTAATGAATTTTCATTTCTATGATGAAAGAAAGCAGAATTACTATAAAATTTAGAACTTTTTTTTTCCTCTGATAAATTACGTCTCTGACTAGCGATAACAGCCAATAAGGTATTTAAATATGAATTTTCAAAGAGTTGATTTTTTACTTATTGTTACTTTCTTGATAGGTACACCAGTTAGAAATTTTATTTAAACTAGCAAACATTTCTAAATTTTATCTTTCAATACTAGCAGTATCTAAAATTATTTTTGATATCTTCAGGCTTTGGCATCAAAGGATAGGCCAAATAATAACTAGCAAGAAAGGTTTTAATAATCTCCTTCCCGCCACCATCCAAACCCTCTTCCGTTTTCGACAGGTTGTTTTCCTTTGTTGTTTGCGACATGCAATTTACTTGTTTCTTCCTTCGGAAAGGTTAGTCGACTGGATCAAGAAACATTCAAATGGTAAGAAAAAAAAATATAAGTATTGCAGCATTTATTTATGACAGCATGATATAATTTATGTATAATCAGAGATTACGGATTTACGCTGAAAACAAAGCATATTTTTTTTAGATCATATTTTTAGATTATATTAAATGTAAATTTTAAATGACAATATACAGTTATCAATACACAGTTTTAGGTAGACAGGTAATGCAATAATATGAAACTTAAAGGGCATAAACAAAGTCGATGAGTTTTAACAGTGAGAATTCTTTTTTAAAAAAAAATATATGTTTACTAAATATGTATTCATCCTCTATGAACTGAAATGACTCAGCGATTGTCAAGTCCTTTTACGATTTTAACAGTGAAGATTCTTTCTTAAAAAAACATATGTTTACTAAATATGTATTCATCCTCTATGAACTGAATTTACTCAGCGATTGTCAAATCATTTTACCATTTCAACAGTGAGAATTCTTTCTTAAAAAAAAATATGTTTACTAAATATGTATTCATCCTCTATGAACTGAAATTACTCAGCGATTGTCGTCATTTTACTATTTCAACAGTGAGAATTCTTTCTTAAAAAAAATATATGTTTACGAAATATGTATTCATCCTCGATGAACTGAAATTACTCAGCGATTATCGTCATTTTACCATTTTAACCGTGAAGATTCTTTCTTAAACAAAAATATGTTTACTAAATATGTATTCATCCTCTATGAACTGAAATTACAGCGATTGTCAAGTCCTTTTACCATTTTAACAGTGAAGATTCTTTCTTAAAAAAAAAATAAGTTTACTAAATATGTATTCATCCTCTATGAACTGAAATTACTCAGCGATTGTCAAGTCATTTTACCATTTTAACAGTGAAGATTCTTTCTTAAAAAAAAAATAAGTTTACTAAATATGTATTCATCCTCTATGAACTGAAATTACTCAGCGATTGTCGTCATTTTACTATTTCAACAGTGAGAATTCTTTCTTAAAAAAAATATATGTTTACGAAATATGTATTCATCCTCTATGAACTGAAATTACTCAGCGATTGTCGTCATTTTACCATTTTAACAGTGAAGATTCTTTCTTAAAAAAAAAATATGTTTACTAAATATGTATTCATCCTCTATGAACTGAAATGACTCAGTGATTGTCAAGTCCTTTTACCATTTTAACAGTGATGATTCTTTTTTAAAAAAAAAATAAGTTTACTAAATATGTATTCATCCTCTATGAACTGAAATTACTCAGCGATTGTCAAGTCATTTTACCATTTTAACAGTGAAGATTCTTTCTTAAAAAAAAAATAAGTTTACTAAATATGTATTCATCCTCTATGAACTGAATTTACTCAGCGATTGTCAAATCATTTTACCATTTCAACAGTGAGAATTCTTTCTTAAAAAAAAATATGTTTACTAAATATGTATTCATCCTCTATGAACTGAAATTACTCAGCGATTGTCGTCATTTTACTATTTCAACAGTGAGAATTCTTTCTTAAAAAAAATATATGTTTACGAAATATGTATTCATCCTCGATGAACTGAAATTACTCAGCGATTATCGTCATTTTACCATTTTAACCGTGAAGATTCTTTCTTAAACAAAAATATGTTTACTAAATATGTATTCATCCTCTATGAACTGAAATTACAGCGATTGTCAAGTCCTTTTACCATTTTAACAGTGAAGATTCTTTCTTAAAAAAAAAATAAGTTTACTAAATATGTATTCATCCTCTATGAACTGAAATTACTCAGCGATTGTCAAGTCATTTTACCATTTTAACAGTGAAGATTCTTTCTTAAAAAAAAAATAAGTTTACTAAATATGTATTCATCCTCTATGAACTGAAATTACTCAGCGATTGTCGTCATTTTACTATTTCAACAGTGAGAATTCTTTCTTAAAAAAAATATATGTTTACGAAATATGTATTCATCCTCTATGAACTGAAATTACTCAGCGATTGTCGTCATTTTACCATTTTAACAGTGAAGATTCTTTCTTAAAAAAAAAATATGTTTACTAAATATGTATTCATCCTCTATGAACTGAAATGACTCAGTGATTGTCAAGTCCTTTTACCATTTTAACAGTGATGATTCTTTTTTAAAAAAAAAATAAGTTTACTAAATATGTATTCATCCTCTATGAACTGAAATTACTCAGCGATTGTCAAGTCATTTTACCATTTTAACCGTGAAGATTCTTTCTTAAACAAAAATATGTTTACTAAATATGTATTCATCCTCTATGAACTGAAATTACTCAGCGATTGTCAAGTCATTTTACCATTTTAACAGTGAAGATTCTTTCTTAAACAAAAATATGTTTACTAAATATGTATTCATCCTCTATGAACTGAAATTACAGCGATTGTCAAGTCCTTTTACCATTTTAACAGTGAAGTTTCTTTCTTAAAAAAAAAATAAGTTTACTAAATATGTATTCATCCTCTATGAACTGAAATTACTCAGCGATTGTCAAGTCATTTTACCATTTTAACAGTGAAGATTATTTCTTAAAAAAAAATATGTTTACTAAATATGTATTCATCCTCTATGAACTGAAATGACAGCGATTGTCAAGTCCTTTTACCATTTTAACAGTGAAGATTCTTTCTTAAAAAAAAATATGTTTACTAAATATGTATTCATCCTCTTTGAACTGAAATGACTCAGCGATTGTCAAGTCCTTTTACCATTTTAACAGTGAAGATTCTTTGTTAAAAAAAAAATATGTTTACTAAATATGTATTCATCCTCTATGAACTGAAATGACTCAGTGATTGTCAAGTCCTTTTACCATTTTAACAGTGATGATTCTTTTTAAAAAAAAAAATAAATTTACTAAATATGTATTCATCTTCTATGAACTGAAATTACTCAGCGATTGTCAAGTCATTTTACCATTTTAACAGTAAAGATTCTTTCTTAAAAAAAAAATCAGTTTACTAAATATGTATTCATCCTCTATGAACTGAAATTACTCAGCGATTGTCGTCATTTTACTATTTCAACAGTGAGAATTCTTTCTTAAAAAAAATATATGTTTACGAAATATGTATTCATCCTCTATGAACTGAAATTACTCAGCGATTGTCGTCATTTTACCATTTTAACCGTGAAGATTCTTTCTTAAACAAAAATATGTTTACTAAATATGTATTCATCCTCTATGAACTGAAATTACAGCGATTATCAAGTCCTTTTACCATTTTAACAGTGAAGATTCTTTCTTAAAAAAAAAATAAGTTTACTAAATATGTATTCATCCTCTATGAACTGAAATTACTCAGCGATTGTCAAGTCATTTTACCATTTTAACAGTGAAGATTCTTTCTTAAAAAAAAAATATGTTTACTAAATATGTATTCATCCTCTATGAACTGAAATGACAGCGATTGTCAAGTCCTTTTACCATTTTAACAGTGAAGATTCTTTCTTAAAAAAAAATATGTTTACTAAATATGTATTCATCCTCTTTGAACTGAAATGACTCAGCGATTGTCAAGTCCTTTTACCATTTTAACAGTGAAGATTCTTTCATAAAAAAAAAATATGTTTACTAAATATGTATTCATCCTCTATGAACTGAAATGACTCAGTGATTGTCAAGTCCTTTTACCATTTTAACAGTGATGATTCTTTAAAAAAAAAAAATAAATTTACTAAATATGTATTCATCTTCTATGAACTGAAATTACTCAGCGATTGTCAAGTCATTTTACCATTTTAACAGTGAAGATTCTTTCTTAAAAAAAAATATATTTACTAAATATGTATTCATCCTCTATGAACTGAAATTACTCAGCGATTGTCGTCATTTTACTATTTCAACAGTGAGAATTCTTTCTTAAAAAAAATATATGTTTACGAAATATGTATTCATCCTCTATGAACTGAAATTACTCTGCGATTGTCGTCATTTTACCATTTTAACCGTGAAGATTCTTTCTTAAACAAAAATATGTTTACTAAATATGTATTCATCCTCTATGAACTGAAATTACAGCGATTGTCAAGTCCTTTTACCATTTTAACAGTGAAGATTCTTTCTTAAAAAAAAAATAAGTTTACTAAATATGTATTCATCCTCTATGAACTGAAATTACTCAGCGATTGTCAAGTCATTTTACCATTTTAACAGAGAAGATTCTTTCTTAAAAAAATATATGTTTACTAAATATGTATTCATCCTCTATGAACTGAAATGACAGCGATTGTCAAGTCCTTTTACCATTTTAACAGTGAAGATTCTTTCTTAAAAAAAAATATGTTTACTAAATATGTATTCATCCTCTATGAACTGAAATTACTCAGCGATTGTCGTCATTTTACTATTTCAACAGTGAGAATTCATTCTTAAAAAAAATATATGTTTACGAAATATGTATTCATCCTCTATGAACTGAAATTACTCAGCGATTGTCGTCATTTTACCATTTTAACCGTGAAGATTCTTTCTTAAACAAAAATATGTTTACTAAATATGTATTCATCCTCTATGAACTGAAATTACAGCGATTGTCAAGTCCTTTTACCATTTTAACAGTGAAGATTCTTTCTTAAAAAAAAAAATAAGTTTACTAAATATGTATTCATCCTCTATGAACTGAAATTACTCAGCGATTGTCAAGTCATTTTACCATTTTAACAGTGAAGATTCTTTCTTAAAAAAAAATATGTTTACTAAATATGTATTCATCCTCTATGAACTGAAATGACAGCGATTGTCAAGTCCTTTTACCATTTTAACAGTGAAGATTATTTCTTAAAAAAAAATATGTTTACTAAATATGTATTCATCCTCTTTGAACTGAAATGACTCAGCGATTATCGTCATTTTACCATTTTAACCGTGAAGATTCTTTCTTAAACAAAAATATGTTTACTAAATATGTATTCATCCTCTATGAACTGAAATTACAGCGATTGTCAAGTCCTTTTACCATTTTAACAGTGATGATTCTTTTAAAAAAAAAAAATAAATTTACTAAATATGTATTCATCTTCTATGAACTGAAATTACTCAGCGATTGTCAAGTCATTTTACCATTTTAACAGTGAAGATTCTTTCTTAAAAAAAAATATATTTACTAAATATGTATTCATCCTCTATGAACTGAAATTACTCAGCGATTGTCGTCATTTTACTATTTCAACAGTGAGAATTCTTTCTTAAAAAAAATATATGTTTACGAAATATGTATTCATCCTCTATGAACTGAAATTACTCAGCGATTGTCGTCATTTTACCATTTTAACCGTGAAGATTCTTTCTTAAACAAAAATATGTTTACTAAATATGTATTCATCATCTATGAACTGAAATTACAGCGATTGTCAAGTCCTTTTACCATTTTAACAGTGAAGATTCTTTCTTAAAAAAAAAATAAGTTTACTAAATATGTATTCATCCTCTATGAACTGAAATTACTCAGCGATTGTCAAGTCATTTTACCATTTTAACAGTGAAGATTCTTTCTTAAAAAAAAATATGTTTACTAAATATGTATTCATCCTCTATGAACTGAAATGACAGCGATTGTCAAGTCCTTTTACCATTTTAACAGTGAAGATTCTTTCTTAAAAAAAAATATGTTTACTAAATATGTATTCATCCTCTTTGAACTGAAATGACTCAGCGATTGTCAAGTCCTTTTACCATTTTAACAGTGAAGATTCTTCCTTAAAAAAAAAATATGTTTACTAAATATGTATTCATCCTCTATGAACTGAAATGACTCAGTGATTGTCAAGTCCTTTTACCATTTTAACAGTGATGATTCTTTTAAAAAAAAAAATAAATTTACTAAATATGTATTCATCTTCTATGAACTGAAATTACTCAGCGATTGTCAAGTCATTTTACCATTTTAACAGTGAAGATTCTTTCTTAAAAAAAAATATATTTACTAAATATGTATTCATCCTCTATGAACTGAAATTACTCAGCGATTGTCGTCATTTTACTATTTCAACAGTGAGAATTCTTTCTTAAAAAAAATATATGTTTACGAAATATGTATTCATCCTCTATGAACTGAAATTACTCAGCGATTGTCGTCATTTTACTATTTCAACAGTGAGAATTCTTTCTTAAAAAAAATATATGTTTACGAAATATGTATTCATCCTCTATGAACTGAAATTACTCAGCGATTGTCAAGTCCTTTTACCATTTTAACAGTGAAGATTCTTTCTTAAAAAAAAATATGTTTACTAAATATGTATTCATCCTCTATGAACTGAAATTACAGCGATTGTCAAGTCCTTTTACCATTTTAACAGTGAAGATTCTTTCTTAAAAAAAAAATATGTTTACTAAATATGTATTCATCCTCTATGAACTGAAATTACTCAGCGATTGTCAAGTCATTTTACCATTTTAACAGAGAAGATTCTTTCTTAAAAAAATATATGTTTACTAAATATGTATTCATCCTCTATGAACTGAAATGACAGCGATTGTCAAGTCCTTTTACCATTTTAACAGTGAAGATTCTTTCTTAAAAAAAAATATGTTTACTAAATATGTATTCATCCTCTATGAACTGAAATTACTCAGCGATTGTCGTCATTTTACTATTTCAACAGTGAGAATTCTTTCTTAAAAAAAATATATGTTTACGAAATATGTATTCATCCTCTATGAACTGAAATTACTCAGCGATTGTCAAGTCATTTTACCATTTTAACAGTGAAGATTCTTTCTTAAAAAAAAATATATTTACTAAATATGTATTCATCCTCTATGAACTGAAATTACTCAGCGATTGTCGTCATTTTACTATTTCAACAGTGAGAATTCTTTCTTAAAAAAAAAATAAATTTACTAAATATGTATTCATCTTCTATGAACTGAAATTACTCAGCGATTGTCAAGTCATTTTACCATTTTAACAGTGAAGATTCTTTCTTAAAAAAAAATATATTTACTAAATATGTATTCATCCTCTATGAACTGAAATTACTCAGCGATTGTCGTCATTTTACTATTTCAACAGTGAGAATTCTTTCTTAAAAAAATATATGTTTACGAAATATGTATTCATCCTCTATGAACTGAAATTACTCAGCGATTGTCGTCATTTTACCATTTTAACCGTGAAGATTCTTTCTTAAACAAAAATATGTTTACTAAATATGTATTCATCATCTATGAACTGAGATTACAGCGATTGTCAAGTCCTTTTACCATTTTAACAGTGAAGATTCTTTCTTAAAAAAAAAATAAGTTTACTAAATATGTATTCATCCTCTATGAACTGAAATTACTCAGCGATTGTCAAGTCATTTTACCATTTTAACAGTGAAGATTCTTTCTTAAAAAAAAATATGTTTACTAAATATGTATTCATCCTCTATGAACTGAAATGACAGCGATTGTCAAGTCCTTTTACCATTTTAACAGTGAAGATTCTTTCTTAAAAAAAAATATGTTTACTAAATATGTATTCATCCTCTTTGAACTGAAATGACTCAGCGATTGTCAAGTCCTTTTACCATTTTAACAGTGAAGATTCTTTCTTAAAAAAAAAATATGTTTACTAAATATGAATTCATCCTCTATGAACTGAAATGACTCAGTGATTGTCAAGTCCTTTTACCATTTTAACAGTGATGATTCTTTTAAAAAAAAAAAATAAATTTACTAAATATGTATTCATCTTCTATGAACTGAAATTACTCAGCGAATGTCAAGTCATTTTACCATTTTAACAGTGAAGATTCTTTCTTAAAAAAAAATATATTTACTAAATATGTATTCATCCTCTATGAACTGAAATTACTCAGCGATTGTCGTCATTTTACTATTTCAACAGTGAGAATTCTTTCTTAAAAAAAATATATGTTTACGAAATATGTATTCATCCTCTATGAACTGAAATTACTCAGCGATTGTCAAGTCCTTTTACCATTTTAACAGTGAAGATTCTTTCTTAAAAAAAAATATGTTTACTAAATAAGTATTCATCCTCTTTGAACTGAAATGACTCAGCGATTGTCAAGTCCTTTTACCATTTTAACAGTGAAGATTCTTTCTTAAAAAAAAATATGTTTACTAAATATGTATTCATCCTCTATGAACTGAAATTACTCAGCGATTGTCAAGTCATTTTACCATTTTAACAGTGAAGATTCTTTCTTAAAAAAATATATGTTTACTAAATATGTATTCATCCTCTATGAACTGAAATGACAGCGATTGTCAAGTCCTTTTACCATTTTAACAGTGAAGATTCTTTCTTAAAAAAAAATATGTTTACTAAATATGTATTCATCCTCTTTGAACTGAAATGACTCAGCGATTGTCAAGTCCTTTTACCATTTTAACAGTGAAGATTCTTTCTTAAAAAAAAAATATGTTTACTAAATATGTATTCATCCTCTATGAACTGAAATGACTCAGTGATTGTCAAGTCCTTTTACCATTTTAACAGTGATGATTCTTTTTAAAAAAAAAAATAAGTTTACTAAATATGTATTCATCTTCTATGAACTGAAATTACTCAGCGATTGTCAAGTCATTTTACCATTTTAACAGTGAAGATTCTTTCTTAAAAAAAAATATATTTACTAAATATGTATTCATCCTCTATGAACTGAAATTACTCAGCGATTGTCGTCATTTTACTATTTTAACAGTGAGAATTCTTTCTTAAAAAAAATATATGTTTACGAAATATGTATTCATCCTCTATGAACTGAAATTACTCAGCGATTGTCAAGTCCTTTTACCATTTTAACAGTGAAGATTCTTTCATAAACAAAAATATGTTTACTAAATATGTATTCATCCTCTATGAACTGAAATTACAGCGATTGTCAAGTCCTTTTACCATTTTAACAGTGAAGATTCTTTCTTAAAAAAAAAATAAGTTTACTAAATATGTATTCATCCTCTATGAACTGAAATTACTCAGCGATTGTCAAGTCATTTTACCATTTTAACAGAGAAGATTCTTTCTTAAAAAAATATATGTTTACTAAATATGTATTCATCCTCTATGAACTGAAATGACAGCGATTGTCAAGTCCTTTTACCATTTTAACAGTGAAGATTCTTTCTTAAAAAAAAATATGTTTACTAAATATGTATTCATCCTCTATGAACTGAAATTACTCAGCGATTGTCGTCATTTTACTATTTCAACAGTGAGAATTCTTTCTTAAAAAAAATATATGTTTACGAAATATGTATTCATCCTCTATGAACTGAAATTACTCAGCGATTGTCGTCATTTTACCATTTTAACCGTGAAGATTCTTTCTTAAACAAAAATATGTTTACTAAATATGTATTCATCCTCTATGAACTGAAATTACAGCGATTGTCAAGTCCTTTTACCATTTTAACAGTGAAGATTCTTTCTTAAAAAAAAAATAAGTTTACTAAATATGTATTCATCCTCTATGAACTGAAATTACTCAGCGATTGTCAAGTCATTTTACCATTTTAACAGTGAAGATTCTTTCTTAAAAAAAAATATGTTTACTAAATATGTATTCATCCTCTATGAACTGAAATGACAGCGATTGTCAAGTCCTTTTACCATTTTAACAGTGAAGATTCTTTCTTAAAAAAAAATATGTTTACTAAATATGTATTCATCCTCTTTGAACTGAAATGACTCAGCGATTGTCAAGTCCTTTTACCATTTTAACAGTGAAGATTCTTTCTTAAAAAAAAAATATGTTTACTAAATATGTATTCATCCTCTATGAACTGAAATGACTCAGTGATTGTCAAGTCCTTTTACCATTTTAACAGTGATGATTCTTTTAAAAAAAAAAAATAAATTTACTAAATATGTATTCATCTTCTATGAACTGAAATTACTCAGCGATTGTCAAGTCATTTTACCATTTTAACAGTGAAGATTCTTTCTTAAAAAAAAATATATTTACTAAATATGTATTCATCCTCTATGAACTGAAATTACTCAGCGATTGTCGTCATTTTACTATTTCAACAGTGAGAATTCTTTCTTAAAAAAAATATATGTTTACGAAATATGTATTCATCCTCTATGAACTGAAATTACTCAGCGATTGTCGTCATTTTACCATTTTAACCGTGAAGATTCTTTCTTAAACAAAAATATGTTTACTAAATATGTATTCATCATCTATGAACTGAAATTACAGCGATTGTCAAGTCCTTTCACCATTTTAACAGTGAAGATTCTTTCTTAAAAAAAAAATAAGTTTACTAAATATGTATTCATCCTCTATGAACTGAAATTACTCAGCGATTGTCAAGTCATTTTACCATTTTAACAGAGAAGATTCTTTCTTAAAAAAAAATATATTTACTAAATATGTATTCATCCTCTATGAACTGAAATTACTCAGCGATTGTCGTCATTTTACTATTTCAACAGTGAGAATTCTTTCTTGAAAAAAATATATGTTTACGAAATATGTATTCATCCTCTATGAACTGAAATTACTCAGCGATTGTCGTCATTTTACTATTTCAACAGTGAGAATTCTTTCTTAAAAAAAATATATGTTTACGAAATATGTATTCATCCTCTATGAACTGAAATTACTCAGCGATTGTCAAGTCCTTTTACCATTTTAACAGTGAAGATTCTTTCTTAAACAAAAATATGTTTACTAAATATGTATTCATCCTCTATGAACTGAAATTACAGCGATTGTCAAGTCCTTTTACCATTTTAACAGTGAAGATTCTTTCTTAAAAAAAAAATAAGTTTACTAAATATGTATTCATCCTCTATGAACTGAAATTACTCAGCGATTGTCAAGTCATTTTACCATTTTAACAGAGAAGATTCTTTCTTAAAAAAATATATGTTTACTAAATATGTATTCATCCTCTATGAACTGAAATGACAGCGATTGTCAAGTCCTTTTACCATTTTAACAGTGAAGATTCTTTCTTAAAAAAAAATATGTTTACTAAATATGTATTCATCCTCTATGAACTGAAATTACTCAGCGATTGTCGTCATTTTACTATTTCAACAGTGAGAATTCTTTCTTAAAAAAAATATATGTTTACGAAATATGTATTCATCCTCTATGAACTGAAATTACTCAGCGATTGTCAAGTCATTTTACCATTTTAACAGTGAAGATTCTTTCTTAAAAAAAAATATATTTACTAAATATGTATTCATCCTCTATGAACTGAAATTACTCAGCGATTGTCGTCATTTTACTATTTCAACAGTGAGAATTCTTTCTTAAAAAAAAAATAAATTTACTAAATATGTATTCATCTTCTATGAACTGAAATTACTCAGCGATTGTCAAGTCATTTTACCATTTTAACAGTGAAGATTCTTTCTTAAAAAAAAATATATTTACTAAATATGTATTCATCCTCTATGAACTGAAATTACTCAGCGATTGTCGTCATTTTACTATTTCAACAGTGAGAATTCTTTCTTAAAAAAATATATGTTTACGAAATATGTATTCATCCTCTATGAACTGAAATTACTCAGCGATTGTCGTCATTTTACCATTTTAACCGTGAAGATTCTTTCTTAAACAAAAATATGTTTACTAAATATGTATTCATCATCTATGAACTGAGATTACAGCGATTGTCAAGTCCTTTTACCATTTTAACAGTGAAGATTCTTTCTTAAAAAAAAAATAAGTTTACTAAATATGTATTCATCCTCTATGAACTGAAATTACTCAGCGATTGTCAAGTCATTTTACCATTTTAACAGTGAAGATTCTTTCTTAAAAAAAAATATGTTTACTAAATATGTATTCATCCTCTATGAACTGAAATGACAGCGATTGTCAAGTCCTTTTACCATTTTAACAGTGAAGATTCTTTCTTAAAAAAAAATATGTTTACTAAATATGTATTCATCCTCTTTGAACTGAAATGACTCAGCGATTGTCAAGTCCTTTTACCATTTTAACAGTGAAGATTCTTTCTTAAAAAAAAAATATGTTTACTAAATATGAATTCATCCTCTATGAACTGAAATGACTCAGTGA
Source organism: Rhaphigaster nebulosa (assembly GCA_948150685.1). Lineage (NCBI taxonomy): Eukaryota > Metazoa > Arthropoda > Insecta > Hemiptera > Pentatomidae > Rhaphigaster > Rhaphigaster nebulosa. Next base: position 101,915,144 of record OX411308.1, read on the forward strand.
TTGTCAAGTCCTTTTACCATTTTAACAGTGATGATTCTTTTAAAAAAAAAAAATAAATTTACTAAATATGTATTCATCTTCTATGAACTGAAATTACTCAGCGAATGTCAAGTCATTTTACCATTTTAACAGTGAAGATTCTTTCTTAAAAAAAAATATATTTACTAAATATGTATTCATCCTCTATGAACTGAAATTACTCAGCGATTGTCGTCATTTTACTATTTCAACAGTGAGAATTCTTTCTTAAAAAAAATATATGTTTACGAAATATGTATTCATCCTCTATGAACTGAAATTACTCAGCGATTGTCAAGTCCTTTTACCATTTTAACAGTGAAGATTCTTTCTTAAAAAAAAATATGTTTACTAAATAAGTATTCATCCTCTTTGAACTGAAATGACTCAGCGATTGTCAAGTCCTTTTACCATTTTAACAGTGAAGATTCTTTCTTAAAAAAAAATATGTTTACTAAATATGTATTCATCCTCTATGAACTGAAATTACTCAGCGATTGTCAAGTCATTTTACCATTTTAACAGTGAAGATTCTTTCTTAAAAAAATATATGTTTACTAAATATGTATTCATCCTCTATGAACTGAAATGACAGCGATTGTCAAGTCCTTTTACCATTTTAACAGTGAAGATTCTTTCTTAAAAAAAAATATGTTTACTAAATATGTATTCATCCTCTTTGAACTGAAATGACTCAGCGATTGTCAAGTCCTTTTACCATTTTAACAGTGAAGATTCTTTCTTAAAAAAAAAATATGTTTACTAAATATGTATTCATCCTCTATGAACTGAAATGACTCAGTGATTGTCAAGTCCTTTTACCATTTTAACAGTGATGATTCTTTTTAAAAAAAAAAATAAGTTTACTAAATATGTATTCATCTTCTATGAACTGAAATTACTCAGCGATTGTCAAGTCATTTTACCATTTTAACAGTGAAGATTCTTTCTTAAAAAAAAATATATTTACTAAATATGTATTCATCCTCTATGAACTGAAATTACTCAGCGATTGTCGTCATTTTACTATTTTAACAGTGAGAATTCTTTCTTAAAAAAAATATATGTTTACGAAATATGTATTCATCCTCTATGAACTGAAATTACTCAGCGATTGTCAAGTCCTTTTACCATTTTAACAGTGAAGATTCTTTCATAAACAAAAATATGTTTACTAAATATGTATTCATCCTCTATGAACTGAAATTACAGCGATTGTCAAGTCCTTTTACCATTTTAACAGTGAAGATTCTTTCTTAAAAAAAAAATAAGTTTACTAAATATGTATTCATCCTCTATGAACTGAAATTACTCAGCGATTGTCAAGTCATTTTACCATTTTAACAGAGAAGATTCTTTCTTAAAAAAATATATGTTTACTAAATATGTATTCATCCTCTATGAACTGAAATGACAGCGATTGTCAAGTCCTTTTACCATTTTAACAGTGAAGATTCTTTCTTAAAAAAAAATATGTTTACTAAATATGTATTCATCCTCTATGAACTGAAATTACTCAGCGATTGTCGTCATTTTACTATTTCAACAGTGAGAATTCTTTCTTAAAAAAAATATATGTTTACGAAATATGTATTCATCCTCTATGAACTGAAATTACTCAGCGATTGTCGTCATTTTACCATTTTAACCGTGAAGATTCTTTCTTAAACAAAAATATGTTTACTAAATATGTATTCATCCTCTATGAACTGAAATTACAGCGATTGTCAAGTCCTTTTACCATTTTAACAGTGAAGATTCTTTCTTAAAAAAAAAATAAGTTTACTAAATATGTATTCATCCTCTATGAACTGAAATTACTCAGCGATTGTCAAGTCATTTTACCATTTTAACAGTGAAGATTCTTTCTTAAAAAAAAATATGTTTACTAAATATGTATTCATCCTCTATGAACTGAAATGACAGCGATTGTCAAGTCCTTTTACCATTTTAACAGTGAAGATTCTTTCTTAAAAAAAAATATGTTTACTAAATATGTATTCATCCTCTTTGAACTGAAATGACTCAGCGATTGTCAAGTCCTTTTACCATTTTAACAGTGAAGATTCTTTCTTAAAAAAAAAATATGTTTACTAAATATGTATTCATCCTCTATGAACTGAAATGACTCAGTGATTGTCAAGTCCTTTTACCATTTTAACAGTGATGATTCTTTTAAAAAAAAAAAATAAATTTACTAAATATGTATTCATCTTCTATGAACTGAAATTACTCAGCGATTGTCAAGTCATTTTACCATTTTAACAGTGAAGATTCTTTCTTAAAAAAAAATATATTTACTAAATATGTATTCATCCTCTATGAACTGAAATTACTCAGCGATTGTCGTCATTTTACTATTTCAACAGTGAGAATTCTTTCTTAAAAAAAATATATGTTTACGAAATATGTATTCATCCTCTATGAACTGAAATTACTCAGCGATTGTCGTCATTTTACCATTTTAACCGTGAAGATTCTTTCTTAAAAAAAATATATGTTTACGAAATATGTATTCATCTTCTATGAACTGAAATTACTCAGCGATTGTCAAGTCATTTTACCATTTTAACAGTGAAGATTCTTTCTTAAAAAAAAATATATTTACTAAATATGTATTCATCCTCTATGAACTGAAATTACTCAGCGATTGTCGTCATTTTACTATTTCAACAGTGAGAATTCTTTCTTGAAAAAAATATATGTTTACGAAATATGTATTCATCCTCTATGAACTGAAATTACTCAGCGATTGTCGTCATTTTACTATTTCAACAGTGAGAATTCTTTCTTAAAAAAAATATATGTTTACGAAATATGTATTCATCCTCTATGAACTGAAATTACTCAGCGATTGTCAAGTCCTTTTACCATTTTAACAGTGAAGATTCTTTCTTAAACAAAAATATGTTTACTAAATATGTATTCATCCTCTATGAACTGAAATTACAGCGATTGTCAAGTCCTTTTACCATTTTAACAGTGAAGATTCTTTCTTAAAAAAAAAATAAGTTTACTAAATATGTATTCATCCTCTATGAACTGAAATTACTCAGCGATTGTCAAGTCATTTTACCATTTTAACAGAGAAGATTCTTTCTTAAAAAAATATATGTTTACTAAATATGTATTCATCCTCTATGAACTGAAATGACAGCGATTGTCAAGTCCTTTTACCATTTTAACAGTGAAGATTCTTTCTTAAAAAAAAATATGTTTACTAAATATGTATTCATCCTCTATGAACTGAAATTACTCAGCGATTGTCGTCATTTTACTATTTCAACAGTGAGAATTCTTTCTTAAAAAAAATATATGTTTACGAAATATGTATTCATCCTCTATGAACTGAAATTACTCAGCGATTGTCAAGTCATTTTACCATTTTAACAGTGAAGATTCTTTCTTAAAAAAAAATATATTTACTAAATATGTATTCATCCTCTATGAACTGAAATTACTCAGCGATTGTCGTCATTTTACTATTTCAACAGTGAGAATTCTTTCTTAAAAAAAAAATAAATTTACTAAATATGTATTCATCTTCTATGAACTGAAATTACTCAGCGATTGTCAAGTCATTTTACCATTTTAACAGTGAAGATTCTTTCTTAAAAAAAAATATATTTACTAAATATGTATTCATCCTCTATGAACTGAAATTACTCAGCGATTGTCGTCATTTTACTATTTCAACAGTGAGAATTCTTTCTTAAAAAAATATATGTTTACGAAATATGTATTCATCCTCTATGAACTGAAATTACTCAGCGATTGTCGTCATTTTACCATTTTAACCGTGAAGATTCTTTCTTAAACAAAAATATGTTTACTAAATATGTATTCATCATCTATGAACTGAGATTACAGCGATTGTCAAGTCCTTTTACCATTTTAACAGTGAAGATTCTTTCTTAAAAAAAAAATAAGTTTACTAAATATGTATTCATCCTCTATGAACTGAAATTACTCAGCGATTGTCAAGTCATTTTACCATTTTAACAGTGAAGATTCTTTCTTAAAAAAAAATATGTTTACTAAATATGTATTCATCCTCTATGAACTGAAATGACAGCGATTGTCAAGTCCTTTTACCATTTTAACAGTGAAGATTCTTTCTTAAAAAAAAATATGTTTACTAAATATGTATTCATCCTCTTTGAACTGAAATGACTCAGCGATTGTCAAGTCCTTTTACCATTTTAACAGTGAAGATTCTTTCTTAAAAAAAAAATATGTTTACTAAATATGAATTCATCCTCTATGAACTGAAATGACTCAGTGATTGTCAAGTCCTTTTACCATTTTAACAGTGATGATTCTTTTAAAAAAAAAAAATAAATTTACTAAATATGTATTCATCTTCTATGAACTGAAATTACTCAGCGAATGTCAAGTCATTTTACCATTTTAACAGTGAAGATTCTTTCTTAAAAAAAAATATATTTACTAAATATGTATTCATCCTCTATGAACTGAAATTACTCAGCGATTGTCGTCATTTTACTATTTCAACAGTGAGAATTCTTTCTTAAAAAAAATATATGTTTACGAAATATGTATTCATCCTCTATGAACTGAAATTACTCAGCGATTGTCAAGTCCTTTTACCATTTTAACAGTGAAGATTCTTTCTTAAAAAAAAATATGTTTACTAAATAAGTATTCATCCTCTTTGAACTGAAATGACTCAGCGATTGTCAAGTCCTTTTACCATTTTAACAGTGAAGATTCTTTCTTAAAAAAAAATATGTTTACTAAATATGTATTCATCCTCTATGAACTGAAATTACTCAGCGATTGTCAAGTCATTTTACCATTTTAACAGTGAAGATTCTTTCTTAAAAAAATATATGTTTACTAAATATGTATTCATCCTCTATGAACTGAAATGACAGCGATTGTCAAGTCCTTTTACCATTTTAACAGTGAAGATTCTTTCTTAAAAAAAAATATGTTTACTAAATATGTATTCATCCTCTTTGAACTGAAATGACTCAGCGATTGTCAAGTCCTTTTACCATTTTAACAGTGAAGATTCTTTCTTAAAAAAAAAATATGTTTACTAAATATGTATTCATCCTCTATGAACTGAAATGACTCAGTGATTGTCAAGTCCTTTTACCATTTTAACAGTGATGATTCTTTTTAAAAAAAAAAATAAGTTTACTAAATATGTATTCATCTTCTATGAACTGAAATTACTCAGCGATTGTCAAGTCATTTTACCATTTTAACAGTGAAGATTCTTTCTTAAAAAAAAATATATTTACTAAATATGTATTCATCCTCTATGAACTGAAATTACTCAGCGATTGTCGTCATTTTACTATTTTAACAGTGAGAATTCTTTCTTAAAAAAAATATATGTTTACGAAATATGTATTCATCCTCTATGAACTGAAATTACTCAGCGATTGTCAAGTCCTTTTACCATTTTAACAGTGAAGATTCTTTCATAAACAAAAATATGTTTACTAAATATGTATTCATCCTCTATGAACTGAAATTACAGCGATTGTCAAGTCCTTTTACCATTTTAACAGTGAAGATTCTTTCTTAAAAAAAAAATAAGTTTACTAAATATGTATTCATCCTCTATGAACTGAAATTACTCAGCGATTGTCAAGTCATTTTACCATTTTAACAGAGAAGATTCTTTCTTAAAAAAATATATGTTTACTAAATATGTATTCATCCTCTATGAACTGAAATGACAGCGATTGTCAAGTCCTTTTACCATTTTAACAGTGAAGATTCTTTCTTAAAAAAAAATATGTTTACTAAATATGTATTCATCCTCTATGAACTGAAATTACTCAGCGATTGTCGTCATTTTACTATTTCAACAGTGAGAATTCTTTCTTAAAAAAAATATATGTTTACGAAATATGTATTCATCCTCTATGAACTGAAATTACTCAGCGATTGTCGTCATTTTACCATTTTAACCGTGAAGATTCTTTCTTAAACAAAAATATGTTTACTAAATATGTATTCATCCTCTATGAACTGAAATTACAGCGATTGTCAAGTCCTTTTACCATTTTAACAGTGAAGATTCTTTCTTAAAAAAAAAATAAGTTTACTAAATATGTATTCATCCTCTATGAACTGAAATTACTCAGCGATTGTCAAGTCATTTTACCATTTTAACAGTGAAGATTCTTTCTTAAAAAAAAATATGTTTACTAAATATGTATTCATCCTCTATGAACTGAAATGACAGCGATTGTCAAGTCCTTTTACCATTTTAACAGTGAAGATTCTTTCTTAAAAAAAAATATGTTTACTAAATATGTATTCATCCTCTTTGAACTGAAATGACTCAGCGATTGTCAAGTCCTTTTACCATTTTAACAGTGAAGATTCTTTCTTAAAAAAAAAATATGTTTACTAAATATGTATTCATCCTCTATGAACTGAAATGACTCAGTGATTGTCAAGTCCTTTTACCATTTTAACAGTGATGATTCTTTTAAAAAAAAAAAATAAATTTACTAAATATGTATTCATCTTCTATGAACTGAAATTACTCAGCGATTGTCAAGTCATTTTACCATTTTAACAGTGAAGATTCTTTCTTAAAAAAAAATATATTTACTAAATATGTATTCATCCTCTATGAACTGAAATTACTCAGCGATTGTCGTCATTTTACTATTTCAACAGTGAGAATTCTTTCTTAAAAAAAATATATGTTTACGAAATATGTATTCATCCTCTATGAACTGAAATTACTCAGCGATTGTCGTCATTTTACCATTTTAACCGTGAAGATTCTTTCTTAAACAAAAATATGTTTACTAAATATGTATTCATCATCTATGAACTGAAATTACAGCGATTGTCAAGTCCTTTCACCATTTTAACAGTGAAGATTCTTTCTTAAAAAAAAAATAAGTTTACTAAATATGTATTCATCCTCTATGAACTGAAATTACTCAGCGATTGTCAAGTCATTTTACCATTTTAACAGAGAAGATTCTTTCTTAAAAAAAAATATATTTACTAAATATGTATTCATCCTCTATGAACTGAAATTACTCAGCGATTGTCGTCATTTTACTATTTCAACAGTGAGAATTCTTTCTTGAAAAAAATATATGTTTACGAAATATGTATTCATCCTCTATGAACTGAAATTACTCAGCGATTGTCGTCATTTTACTATTTCAACAGTGAGAATTCTTTCTTAAAAAAAATATATGTTTACGAAATATGTATTCATCCTCTATGAACTGAAATTACTCAGCGATTGTCAAGTCCTTTTACCATTTTAACAGTGAAGATTCTTTCTTAAACAAAAATATGTTTACTAAATATGTATTCATCCTCTATGAACTGAAATTACAGCGATTGTCAAGTCCTTTTACCATTTTAACAGTGAAGATTCTTTCTTAAAAAAAAAATAAGTTTACTAAATATGTATTCATCCTCTATGAACTGAAATTACTCAGCGATTGTCAAGTCATTTTACCATTTTAACAGAGAAGATTCTTTCTTAAAAAAATATATGTTTACTAAATATGTATTCATCCTCTATGAACTGAAATGACAGCGATTGTCAAGTCCTTTTACCATTTTAACAGTGAAGATTCTTTCTTAAAAAAAAATATGTTTACTAAATATGTATTCATCCTCTATGAACTGAAATTACTCAGCGATTGTCGTCATTTTACTATTTCAACAGTGAGAATTCTTTCTTAAAAAAAATATATGTTTACGAAATATGTATTCATCCTCTATGAACTGAAATTACTCAGCGATTGTCAAGTCATTTTACCATTTTAACAGTGAAGATTCTTTCTTAAAAAAAAATATATTTACTAAATATGTATTCATCCTCTATGAACTGAAATTACTCAGCGATTGTCGTCATTTTACTATTTCAACAGTGAGAATTCTTTCTTAAAAAAAAAATAAATTTACTAAATATGTATTCATCTTCTATGAACTGAAATTACTCAGCGATTGTCAAGTCATTTTACCATTTTAACAGTGAAGATTCTTTCTTAAAAAAAAAATAAGTTTACTAAATATGTATTCATCCTCTATGAACTGAAATTACTCAGCGATTGTCAAGTCATTTTACCATTTTAACAGTGAAGATTCTTTCTTAAAAAAAAATATGTTTACTAAATATGTATTCATCCTCTATGAACTGAAATGACAGCGATTGTCAAGTCCTTTTACCATTTTAACAGTGAAGATTCTTTCTTAAAAAAAAATATGTTTACTAAATATGTATTCATCCTCTTTGAACTGAAATGACTCAGCGATTGTCAAGTCCTTTTACCATTTTAACAGTGAAGATTCTTTCTTAAAAAAAAAATATGTTTACTAAATATGTATTCATCTTCTATGAACTGAAATTACTCAGCGAATGTCAAGTCATTTTACCATTTTAACAGTGAAGATTCTTTCTTAAAAAAAAATATATTTACTAAATATGTATTCATCCTCTATGAACTGAAATTACTCAGCGATTGTCGTCATTTTACTATTTCAACAGTGAGAATTCTTTCTTAAAAAAAATATATGTTTACGAAATATGTATTCATCCTCTATGAACTGAAATTACTCAGCGATTGTCAAGTCCTTTTACCATTTTAACAGTGAAGATTCTTTCTTAAAAAAAAATATGTTTACTAAATAAGTATTCATCCTCTTTGAACTGAAATGACTCAGCGATTGTCAAGTCCTTTTACCATTTTAACAGTGAAGATTCTTTCTTAAAAAAAAATATGTTTACTAAATATGTATTCATCCTCTATGAACTGAAATTACTCAGCGATTGTCAAGTCATTTTACCATTTTAACAGTGAAGATTCTTTCTTAAAAAAATATATGTTTACTAAATATGTATTCATCCTCTATGAACTGAAATGACAGCGATTGTCAAGTCCTTTTACCATTTTAACAGTGAAGATTCTTTCTTAAAAAAAAATATGTTTACTAAATATGTATTCATCCTCTTTGAACTGAAATGACTCAGCGATTGTCAAGTCCTTTTACCATTTTAACAGTGAAGATTCTTTCTTAAAAAAAAAATATGTTTACTAAATATGTATTCATCCTCTATGAACTGAAATGACTCAGTGATTGTCAAGTCCTTTTACCATTTTAACAGTGATGATTCTTTTTAAAAAAAAAAATAAGTTTACTAAATATGTATTCATCTTCTATGAACTGAAATTACTCAGCGATTGTCAAGTCATTTTACCATTTTAACAGTGAAGATTCTTTCTTAAAAAAAAATATATTTACTAAATATGTATTCATCCTCTATGAACTGAAATTACTCAGCGATTGTCGTCATTTTACTATTTTAACAGTGAGAATTCTTTCTTAAAAAAAATATATGTTTACGAAATATGTATTCATCCTCTATGAACTGAAATTACTCAGCGATTGTCAAGTCCTTTTACCATTTTAACAGTGAAGATTCTTTCATAAACAAAAATATGTTTACTAAATATGTATTCATCCTCTATGAACTGAAATTACAGCGATTGTCAAGTCCTTTTACCATTTTAACAGTGAAGATTCTTTCTTAAAAAAAAAATAAGTTTACTAAATATGTATTCATCCTCTATGAACTGAAATTACTCAGCGATTGTCAAGTCATTTTACCATTTTAACAGAGAAGATTCTTTCTTAAAAAAATATATGTTTACTAAATATGTATTCATCCTCTATGAACTGAAATGACAGCGATTGTCAAGTCCTTTTACCATTTTAACAGTGAAGATTCTTTCTTAAAAAAAAATATGTTTACTAAATATGTATTCATCCTCTATGAACTGAAATTACTCAGCGATTGTCGTCATTTTACTATTTCAACAGTGAGAATTCTTTCTTAAAAAAAATATATGTTTACGAAATATGTATTCATCCTCTATGAACTGAAATTACTCAGCGATTGTCGTCATTTTACCATTTTAACCGTGAAGATTCTTTCTTAAACAAAAATATGTTTACTAAATATGTATTCATCCTCTATGAACTGAAATTACAGCGATTGTCAAGTCCTTTTACCATTTTAACAGTGAAGATTCTTTCTTAAAAAAAAAATAAGTTTACTAAATATGTATTCATCCTCTATGAACTGAAATTACTCAGCGATTGTCAAGTCATTTTACCATTTTAACAGTGAAGATTCTTTCTTAAAAAAAAATATGTTTACTAAATATGTATTCATCCTCTATGAACTGAAATGACAGCGATTGTCAAGTCCTTTTACCATTTTAACAGTGAAGATTCTTTCTTAAAAAAAAATATGTTTACTAAATATGTATTCATCCTCTTTGAACTGAAATGACTCAGCGATTGTCAAGTCCTTTTACCATTTTAACAGTGAAGATTCTTTCTTAAAAAAAAAATATGTTTACTAAATATGTATTCATCCTCTATGAACTGAAATGACTCAGTGATTGTCAAGTCCTTTTACCATTTTAACAGTGATGATTCTTTTAAAAAAAAAAAATAAATTTACTAAATATGTATTCATCTTCTATGAACTGAAATTACTCAGCGATTGTCAAGTCATTTTACCATTTTAACAGTGAAGATTCTTTCTTAAAAAAAAATATATTTACTAAATATGTATTCATCCTCTATGAACTGAAATTACTCAGCGATTGTCGTCATTTTACTATTTCAACAGTGAGAATTCTTTCTTAAAAAAAATATATGTTTACGAAATATGTATTCATCCTCTATGAACTGAAATTACTCAGCGATTGTCGTCATTTTACCATTTTAACCGTGAAGATTCTTTCTTAAACAAAAATATGTTTACTAAATATGTATTCATCATCTATGAACTGAAATTACAGCGATTGTCAAGTCCTTTCACCATTTTAACAGTGAAGATTCTTTCTTAAAAAAAAAATAAGTTTACTAAATATGTATTCATCCTCTATGAACTGAAATTACTCAGCGATTGTCAAGTCATTTTACCATTTTAACAGAGAAGATTCTTTCTTAAAAAAAAATATATTTACTAAATATGTATTCATCCTCTATGAACTGAAATTACTCAGCGATTGTCGTCATTTTACTATTTCAACAGTGAGAATTCTTTCTTGAAAAAAATATATGTTTACGAAATATGTATTCATCCTCTATGAACTGAAATTACTCAGCGATTGTCGTCATTTTACTATTTCAACAGTGAGAATTCTTTCTTAAAAAAAATATATGTTTACGAAATATGTATTCATCCTCTATGAACTGAAATTACTCAGCGATTGTCAAGTCCTTTTACCATTTTAACAGTGAAGATTCTTTCTTAAACAAAAATATGTTTACTAAATATGTATTCATCCTCTATGAACTGAAATTACAGCGATTGTCAAGTCCTTTTACCATTTTAACAGTGAAGATTCTTTCTTAAAAAAAAAATAAGTTTACTAAATATGTATTCATCCTCTATGAACTGAAATTACTCAGCGATTGTCAAGTCATTTTACCATTTTAACAGAGAAGATTCTTTCTTAAAAAAATATATGTTTACTAAATATGTATTCATCCTCTATGAACTGAAATGACAGCGATTGTCAAGTCCTTTTACCATTTTAACAGTGAAGATTCTTTCTTAAAAAAAAATATGTTTACTAAATATGTATTCATCCTCTATGAACTGAAATTACTCAGCGATTGTCGTCATTTTACTATTTCAACAGTGAGAATTCTTTCTTAAAAAAAATATATGTTTACGAAATATGTATTCATCCTCTATGAACTGAAATTACTCAGCGATTGTCAAGTCATTTTACCATTTTAACAGTGAAGATTCTTTCTTAAAAAAAAATATATTTACTAAATATGTATTCATCCTCTATGAACTGAAATTACTCAGCGATTGTCGTCATTTTACTATTTCAACAGTGAGAATTCTTTCTTAAAAAAAAAATAAATTTACTAAATATGTATTCATCTTCTATGAACTGAAATTACTCAGCGATTGTCAAGTCATTTTACCATTTTAACAGTGAAGATTCTTTCTTAAAAAAAAATATATTTACTAAATATGTATTCATCCTCTATGAACTGAAATTACTCAGCGATTGTCGTCATTTTACTATTTCAACAGTGAGAATTCTTTCTTAAAAAAAATATATGTTTACGAAATATGTATTCATCCTCTATGAACTGAAATTACTCAGCGATTGTCGTCATTTTACCATTTTAACCGTGAAGATTCTTTCTTAAACAAAAATATGTTTACTAAATATGTATTCATCATCTATGAACTGAAATTACAGCGATTGTCAAGTCCTTTTACCATTTTAACAGTGAAGATTCTTTCTTAAAAAAAAAATAAGTTTACTAAATATGTATTCATCCTCTATGAACTGAAATTACTCAGCGATTGTCAAGTCATTTTACCATTTTAACAGTGAAGATTCTTTCTTAAAAAAAAATATGTTTACTAAATATGTATTCATCCTCTATGAACTGAAATGACAGCGATTGTCAAGTCCTTTTACCATTTTAACAGTGAAGATTCTTTCTTAAAAAAAAATATGTTTACTAAATATGTATTCATCCTCTTTGAACTGAAATGACTCAGCGATTGTCAAGTCCTTTTACCATTTTAACAGTGAAGATTCTTTCTTAAAAAAAAAATATGTTTACTAAATATGTATTCATCCTCTATGAACTGAAATGACTCAGTGATTGTCAAGTCCTTTTACCATTTTAACAGTGATGATTCTTTTAAAAAAAAAAAATAAATTTACTAAATATGTATTCATCTTCTATGAACTGAAATTACTCAGCGATTGTCAAGTCAATTTACCATTTTAACAGTGAAGATTCTTTCTTAAAAAAAAATATATTTACTAAATATGTATTCATCCTCTATGAACTGAAATTACTCAGCGATTGTCGTCATTTTACTATTTCAACAGTGAGAATTCTTTCTTAAAAAAAATATATGTTTACGAAATATGTATTCATCCTCTATGAACTGAAATTACTCAGCGATTGTCAAGTCCTTTTACCATTTTAACAGTGAAGATTCTTTCTTAAAAAAAAATATGTTTACTAAATATGTATTCATCCTCTTTGAACTGAAATGACTCAGCGATTGTCAAGTCCTTTTATTATTTTAACAGTGAAGATTCTTTCTTAAAAAAAAAATATGTTTAATAAATATGTATTCATCCTCTATGAACTGAAATTACTCAGCGATTGTCAAGTCATTTTACCATTTTAACAGTGAAGATTCTTTCTTAAAAAAATATATGTTTACTAAATATGTATTCATCCTCTATGAACTGAAATGACAGCGATTGTCAAGTCCTTTTACCATTTTAACAGTGAAGATTCTTTCTTAAAAAAAAATATGTTTACTAAATATGTATTCATCCTCTTTGAACTGAAATGACTCAGCGATTGTCAAGTCCTTTTACCATTTTAACAGTGAAGATTCTTTCTTAAAAAAAAAATATGTTTACTAAATATGTATTCATCCTCTATGAACTGAAATGACTCAGTGATTGTCAAGTCCTTTTACCATTTTAACAGTGATGATTCTTTTTAAAAAAAAAAATAAGTTTACTAAATATGTATTCATCTTCTATGAACTGAAATTACTCAGCGATTGTCAAGTCATTTTACCATTTTAACATTGAAGATTCTTTCTTAAAAAAAAATATATTTACTAAATATGTATTCATCCTCTATGAACTGAAATTACTCAGCGATTGTCGTCATTTTACTATTTCAACAGTGAGAATTCTTTCTTAAAAAAAATATATGTTTACGAAATATGTATTCATCCTCTATGAACTGAAATTACTCAGCGATTGTCGTCATTTTACCATTTTAACCGTGAAGATTCTTTCTTAAACAAAAATATGTTTACTAAATATGTATTCATCATCTATGAACTGAAATTACAGCGATTGTCAAGTCCTTTCACCATTTTAACAGTGAAGATTCTTTCTTAAAAAAAAAATAAGTTTACTAAATATGTATTCATCCTCTATGAACTGAAATTACTCAGCGATTGTCAAGTCATTTTACCATTTTAACAGAGAAGATTCTTTCTTAAAAAAATATATGTTTACTAAATATGTATTCATCCTCTATGAACTGAAATTACTCAGCGATTGTCGTCATTTTACTATTTCAACAGTGAGAATTCTTTCTTAAAAAAAATATATGTTTACGAAATATGTATTCATCCTCTATGAACTGAAATTACTCAGCGATTGTCGTCATTTTACCATTTTAACCGTGAAGATTCTTTCTTAAACAAAAATATGTTTACTAAATATGTATTCATCATCTATGAACTGAAATTACAGCGATTGTCAAGTCCTTTCACCATTTTAACAGTGAAGATTCTTTCTTAAAAAAAAAATAAGTTTACTAAATATGTATTCATCCTCTATGAACTGAAATTACTCAGCGATTGTCAAGTCATTTTACCATTTTAACAGTGAAAATTCTCTGTAAAAAAAAAAAAAAAAAATACATCTGAATAAACTATCATCATAGCCTCAGCAATTGTGAAGTTTTGATAATCCGCACCATAGTTATAAAAAAAAAAGCTAAAAGGCCAAAAACACCATTCAAGAACTCATGAAGCGGAGAGAAATTACTTGGTGGCTTCACGAGATGGACAGAGTTGATTTATAAAATCCATGTGACAAGAGACGCTCTCGATCATTGTCCAGAGAAGGGACTCGGGGCTTCGAATTGTTGGCTTAGTGAGTAGGTGTAATTGGTATACAAAATGATGGCTTATATTGTGAGGAGTAAGTTAAATATGGAAGAATACGCAGAAAACATGTTTACACCCTGCAACAATATAATTTATGTCAGTTAAACTTCTTCTGTGTTAAAATGTTAAAACGTTCAATACAAACCGATCACGCAAGTGATTATTGTTACCTTGGCACTCCCTAGAAATAGACAAATCAATAAATACTCTGCAATAGTTGCAATCGAAAAAAAATTAGACCTGAAACGCATCTTCACTTTTTAATTCTTTGGTTAAGTGAGGACTATAAATCCCGTCCTAGAACCTACAATAAGGTTCGATCATTAAATTTCAAATTTTTAGCAGATACCTTTTACCAAAATATCGTCAAATGAATTCCAATTTCCTTGATCGGACTAAACAAAGTGTACCGATTGAATGGATGTGATTGAATTTCGATCGGGAGACCAAACTCGACAATATCCAGATCAAAGCGCCTGCTAAGCCAATAGCTATCCGGAAACGAGATAACTCAATAAAGGTAGACTCGCTTTGTACAAAAGGGCCAATACAGGGCCAAGTTCTGGCTAGGTCTCCCTTCCTTCCCCCTCGTAGTGAGAGAAGTAGACTCACGGACACCTTAAGTGCGAATGATGTTCCGCTCTGCTGCAGTCTAGCGCCTCCTCCTTTTCTCCCAAGCTTCGGAGTTTAATACAATTGAGTCGCAGACCAAGGGACTGGAAATAGTACATTTTTGTCCTTCAATAATTCTCATTTCATATTCTATTCTTAGTAGAACCTGTATTTTAAAATTTTCTTAGGATGTTGATAGATATTTTTTTTTAAACTAGATTAACACATCATTCTTACGGAGTAATGGGAAGAATAGAATACAAACACATCTTAATATATATTTATATAATATTATTTTTTAACTAGATTCCCCATTTATCTGTGATGCGTAGGCCCAAATAGGTTTCAATAAATAAGTGTATGTGTTCAATTTCTGTCCAAGTTTTAGTTTTGAATGTTTCGAAAGGTGTAAAGAGACCAAACATATTAATCCAACTTTTTATTCTTAACCCATCCCGTATTCTTAATTTGTTACAATCAATATAGTTTAAGTTTATTTTTTTCAAGTTCTTATTCTTTTGCTTTATATAACTTCAATTTTTTATTAGTATATTTGTACTTGTATCTATTAATGAAAACAATTTTTTGTTTGCATATTCTCTCATGTGACCCTACTATATGTATGCTTTTAATTTATATTATCCTCATATTTTGTTTTTTAGATATCTTAGGAATTCAGACTGAAACATCGGTATACATAAAATAGTATATATCATTACAGTGGGCTTTATTTCTGACCGCACTCTTAACCATCATCTCAATGCATATTTATATACTTAATTTGCTGAAATTAAGAAACTTTTCTCTACCTTTTACTTTTTGCAATTACCAATTAATCAATAAAAAAAGGATCAATTAAATTCAACTCGTATCTGTTGAGAATTTTTTCTGTGATTAAGGGAACCCAGCTGAAATCCACTATTCCTTAATCCAATAACGAAACCACAAGTCGAAATACTTTCAAAATCGGATTAAACCCAGTAATAAGTTTTTTTTTCGGAATTTCCGTAATTTTGCTCGCTCATAGGCCTGGTTTCTAATTTCAAATTGGCCCTTGGGAGACCATTGCGATAAGAGAAAGACAGAATAGACCTAGAACCGGTAACGTAGAAAACCTTATCATTGCCTGTTCCCTGATAGCGGGAGTCGTGCCAGCACTGGATCGATTTGACCTCATCCTCTTGTCGGCCTAGGAAGTGGAAGGACGCTCCATTCACTCGAGTGTGATATCTAACTTGTCCCCTCCTACGAGCAACTCATTGAGCATTAAAAATCATTTCGCAAATATTATTTTGCTTAAATAAAATACTATTATGGTGAAAAATAGTAAGAATTGGCTAGCTATAATACGGGTGGTTACCGTCTCAAAGCAAAAATGCCAACTTTTAAAAAATAATAAAACATTGTTATTGTATATCCTCTGTATATGTCGTTATCTGAGTACCGGAGTTGTATGGAATATCGCATGTGAGTAGAGGAGTGACGAAGATACTCACTCCAACCGATTATATTATTATATAATATTCTTCAATTCTTCCTTTCTGACAGATTTTTCTGTGTCTGCCAAGGCTTAGTAGAACTTTGTAACATTAGACCAGCTTTAGCAGGTTGGCATTCGCTCTACTACTCAAATAGCAATTAATGGTGTGAATGAGCTCTTTGAACTCTATTACCATTGCTCTTCCAATGTATTACTCAATAAAAACAGTTATAGAGAAGTAATTAACTTTAAAAGCACGAGATTTTCAACACCTGTCGTGTTGAACAAATTAATTTTTTTACATTAATCCCCGCTATAAGTCATGCATTTTTATAATATTTTTGTCTTTAGATTAAATGTCCGAAAAAGGGGTTGGATGTTCTCATTATGAAAAAAAAATCCTATTTATCCTATTTATTTCCTGTTTATATTTTATATTTTACCATTGATAAACTTTCCAATTTTCTAATTTTTCTTTTAATATTCTTCTGCTTTTTGTTAGACTATCTGAACAGTTAATGAGTAATTGAAGACTGGACATCAATAAAGGACTAAGTACCAATTGAATTAGACCCAAAAAAGTAAGGTAATTGCCATGTTTTTGCCAACAACCTAAAAAGCGGGCTAAATGCCACAATTATTTATATTTATACCATACCATTGTGGCATTTAGCTCGCTTTTTAGGTTGTTGGAAATGGTAATTAATTAGCTTGCTTTTTCTGATTTAAATAAATTGTTTTTTTTTTCTTCATATTATAAATTCAAGATACAGTAATTCGATTGGATTATAAAATTTAGGTTGTTACAAAAGTCCTTGTGCATTAGTCTAGCTTTATTTCAGATTATTTAAACATTATTGATTAATACTCTTCAAAGTAAAGTCCATTGTTTTCAACTACTTTCGCCCATCATTCTGCCAATAATTGGATTTGATATTTCCGTTACTATTCCTCGGGTTTTGAGGCAAAGAACTTTTCACATCCAATTTTTAAGTACTCGTAATTATCAATGATCCGACCTTTTAAATAATCTGATGGTGCAATATCTGGACTATACGCAGGATGGGGCAAAACTTTTCCTCGGTCAAACGAGAACGATATGCAGGGGCATTGTGTTGAAAAATTGTCCCTGTTGACCAAAGCGGGGTACTTTGCCCTTAAAACTGCATAAACTTTGCCTAGCTGTTTACAGTCCGACCATCAGAAACAAGTTCAAAATGCAAAACGCCTTCGAAGTTCCATCAAACACAAAGCACTACTTTTTTCTCAAACCGATCTTGCCGAACCTCCGGTCGTGAAGCTTCACTTGGTACACACTACTTATGTTTGCTAGTTTTTTTTTTTTCAAATATCCACTTTTCGTCACTTGTGATAAATTTCTTATTTTATAAAAATGTAAACGACCCCATAAAGAGAACTCAAATCACAAGAAATTAAAGAATTAGTCAAAGTAAATATTGAATATAATAATTAATTTTTAAATATTCATTTAGAAATAGTAGGAACAAAAACATTCTTATAGGAGTAATTATGAGAGTTGGAATTAAGGGTTGTTCATGCACAAGAACTTTTGCAACAACCTAGCAATTATGGAATAAAAAACATTTTATCGATTGGATAAAAAGTTTTGGTTAAGCAGAATCAGTTACCGGATGGACAAATGAGTTGAACTAATGAATCAACAAATATTAATTAATACCAATTGCCAACGTATACTTCGTAATATACCAATCAGAAAATATTGAATGTAATACCTGACACAGTATTACCCCAACGTACCACTATGTGAGCATTTAAAATATCATTACTAGCATTCGTTTATCTCAGAAAGTTGAACAAAAAAAAAAGTGTAGCTATACTGAATCTATACTTAAAAAAGCAAGTTATGGTTTCATCACATCAACACATTTGTTCATAATCGTTTCACTCGTCTTTTTTCAATTAAAAAAGGTTCTATAATAATTAATTATTCAGTATCCCTTAAAAAACAAGAGCTCAAAATGAAAAAAAAGAAGAGAAATCTTAAAACAAGATAATGGGTTTTCTGCTCATTTATCGGAACAAGAGGAAGTAAAGGTTTATGATTAATTATGGAGTAAAAAACAAATCACTGGCAATAGATGAAATTAAAATTTTAAAACCACAGACAGCAGCAATTTTAACAAGGATTTTTAAATATGCCAATAATTATTATTAATGAAGTCAAAAACGGTATTTGTGCAAAAGTGTGGTTTTAAAAAAAATAAGTAATTGAACAATGCTGTATATTTTTTTTTTTTAACATTCAAAATATTCCAAGTTTAGATTGACCAAGCCTTTAAACAAAAAAAAAAGTTATAAATATACATATGCATATATACGGGCGTGTCCAATATATCCTAAAATCGGCACAAACACTTCTCTTAACCAAACGGGTGATCTATTCAAGAAATTTCAAAGGAAAAAGTCGTAGGCCTACTTCTATAGTTTTATCAACCGAGTTTTATCAACTAACACCTGTTATTTATGTTGTTATTTATAGTAATTAAATAGTTACGAATAATTCGTAGATCGCACATCTTCAGACTGAAGGATTAACATCATATAGAATCTTGCGTCATTATTATTTACGTCATTATTATTTTTCAGGCACCTCATAAACTAGAATGTTAGAGACATGATGAATCTTTTTTATATATTTCTTAATCATCATTCTATTAAAAATAATCCTGTGGCTGTAGGTGTAGTATTTTCTCTGAAAAATGCAAAAAAACGTAGTTTCTGAAATGATTTTTGCAAAGTTAAGAAAGGGAAATTTATATATGTTTACAATATATATATATATATATATATATATATATATATATATATATATATGTTATACATACACATATATTATTTATTTAGTTCTCCTCTACCCCTAAGGGACTTAAACTATAATCTTGGAGACAGGATAAATCTCTTTTATAATTTTTTTTCATCAGCTTTCTATTAAAAATATTGCTATGCCTGTAAATGTAGTATTTTTTATGAAAAATGCAAAAAAGTAGTTTCTAATATAATATCCTAAAGGATTGATAAATTATTTGCCACTTCTATAATTTTGTTTTTACTGAAAACTAGTTTCGAATGCTATACATTCATCTTCAGTTCTAAAAACACACAAAAATTCAAAAATAAGCAATTCAAAATACAGTTTGGTATTATTATACATAATAAATTAAATGTAATTATAAACTTAAGAAAGAAAAGAAATCAAATACATGTTGTTACTCACCAAGGTTTAAGCAGCTTATATCAAACAGAAAAGTTTATATTGGTTAGTTCTCGCACTGAACTAGAAATGAAAGAAAGAAAAGTAGGATGTTTATAGACAAACGGTTTAAGGATCGAGGTTTTTCCAGTAATTCCGGTGAGTAATTGTTTTTTCTGTTATAGATGGGAATAAATTTAAGATTGAACTATTGGAGATATGTATTTGGTCATTTAAGCAAAAATCTGGATTGGATTTGAAGGATTTTATTATTTCAATATTTATCCATAAATATATATATGAAGGGATGAGAGAGGGTAGCCCTTCGCTAAGTCTTCTGTCTGCTTTAAGAAGTTTCCATAAAAATTGAAAATAATTATGGTTTATGCAAATAGACATCAAATGTTTATATGTGTATGCAAATTGACCAATTGCAAATGGATGCCCTCTTAGACCAACAGGATCCACTACCTTAAGGATTTAGACTTAAGGTAATTATGTCTCTTAGTGATTAGTGAATACCGTCTCGAATGAATTGCGCATAATACCGAAAGACTGGCAAGATGAAGACAGGATCAAATGGATGGTGGAAAATGTTAATATTAGTGTTGAAATGAGAAGGCTCCCACGAATCAGAATCGAGGAAAACTGCACTACGAAAAACTCAAGGAGTTTATTTAATTTGTTATTTGTTTGATTATATGTGCCAAATGGAATCACCAAACAAACGCATTCTATAAATTTTAAGTTCATTGGACTGCTCTTGATTCCAATGAACTTAAAATTGAATAAAACAGTAATTACAATTGATGTGAACCAAACATAAAAATTATAAAGTTCATATAAATATCTAATTTTAACTGCATACAATAATGAGATATAGTTATTTATTATAGTTATTCCCGTGCTTTTCATTTCCGATTATTAAAGATTATTAGAATCGTAATATTTCTAAAATTAATTTCAATTTCTGCAAAATTGTACTTTTAACTACTTCAGTTTATCTATGTCAATAAAACATGAGCAAAACCTAAGTACGGCATTTAATGCAATGTGAAACGTAACCTTTAACGTAATATTTTGTTACTTTTTAACTACATTTTTATGAATTAGTTTATGTTTTTGTCGATATGAGATTACAATTGAGAAATAAATATTAGGAAAAAATTAAGTATTACAAAAAAAAATATTAAATTACTTTTATTAAGTTGTATTACTTGTTTACTTGTTATTTGATTTCAAACTTAATGAATTAGAGTTTGTGGCGAAATGTTTTTTAGTATTCATTTGGGTATATAAACATCTATGTAAGTGAATAATTGTACTTATGCATATATATATATATATATATATATATATATATATATATATATATATATATATATATATATATATATATATATATATATATATATATATATATATATATATATATATATATATATATATATATATATATATATATATATATATATATATATATATATATATATATATATATATATATATATATATATATATATATATATATATATATATATATATATATATATATATATATATATAAATAGCTGGTTATTGCTTTTGTTGACGATTTTAACGATAGAAACATTGCATGGTTTACAAAGACGAACCAATAAAGTATAGGATGTTTTCTAATATTTTTACTGTAATTTCTTTTGAAGTATTCCCTCTCAACGTTCTGAAATGTCTTTATATCTTGAGCAGGTCTTGCTTTCTTTTACTTCGCTACGGCTCTTAAAAGAGCTTTTGGTCCTCTTTGATGTGTTTTGTTTATTTTTCTGTCTAAATCAGCTTCAAATCTCCTCTCCGTCCCAGAGATTACGCCCTGGACGTTTTTCATTCGTTTCCTAATTCTTTATAAGATTTTATCTTGTCGGGCTATTTCCGTTTTGTGAATATTCTGTTTATATCAACAATCTTCTTGGAGGAAAAACTAATGTTAAATATTGCGTCTTATTTACTCCAATTAGAAAATATGACTTTAGACACTAAGTTACAATAAATCTGTATTTTATTTGTTTATTTTTTTAGGACGTTTTCACATAGCTTAGACATATGTATCCTCTTCTTCATTTTTCCCTTGGCCCTCGTCTTCTCTTACTAATTCCTCACCAGCCTCACCGGTTGAGAAGATGGCCAAAGTGATGCCTTCATTGGGACAGGGCTCTCTTATTTGCCGGCAAGTAGGTTCCCATCATCGTCGTTGTAGCTAATAGAGGCGGTAGAGTTTGGCTTCCGGATTCTTTTTATTTTCTCATGGGATTTTCGGAACTCTTTATCCCCGAAAAAAACGTATCTATCTCCTCCAGCTCTTCTCGCTTCCACCACCTCTTCTTTCTTCGATACAGACGTTCCTCTTCCTGTCTCCTCATCCGATATTTCTCAGCGGTTCTCCCGGTAGCTTTGTTAGTTCTGGCTATGTAAGCTTGGCTCTTGTGGTTTGTGGCAGTTTCGCGTTCCTCGTCAAACCAATAACATTGGGTTTTCCTGTCCTGCTACTGCAAGATCTCTTCTGCAGTCCTCTCCATTGCCATTCCATCAAGAATGGACATCGTCATTAGTTACTTGAGTGCGTAGGTCTTCATCCTTTTTCATTAAACCTCTTCACCCTTTGTCCAAGTGGCCGACGCTCTGTTGTTATATAAGCTGCCAGACGAGCCAGGCTGAAGTAGTGGTCCACGTTCGCTACGCGAAAGATCCTTACATCCAGCAGACTGGGTATATTTCTGGTTCTTACTGAGAGGTGTTCAAGTTGGTTGACGGTTTTCCTATTGGGCGATATCCAGGCTCCCTTATTTATCTTATTTTGCGGGATGAGAGTCCCTCCTATAACCATTCCATTATACGCGGCAAAGTTGAAGAGGCATTGACCATTGTTGTTAGTTTCGTCCTGTAGATGGTGCATTTCTATAAAAGGTGATATAGTTCCTTTCCAACTTTAGAATTTAAGTCTACAGCTATTATATTCATAATTAACAATTGAATTAACTTTATCGATCTATCTATCAACGGCGTAATAACTCATTATTGAGGGAAGTTCTCCTGAATCAGTCTGCGCCATGTGCCCCGGTTCTGTGCAGCCACAATCCAATTACGTACTATAAATAATGTCCGGCCATCGTGTGTGATACCATCTCGCCAATGGTCAAAAGGTCTTCCTTTAGGTCTACCGATTGAAAAATCGGTAGATTTTATCATTGCTAGACCTTTCGGGGACCATAAAGAAAATTTAGTTAAAATTTGGTAAAGATTTGTTCAGTAGTAGTATTAGTAGTATTCGTATTTATTAATTTAATAATTAGGGAAACTCTGGTACAAACAGAGTTGGTCTCAACTCAACATAATATTAAATAATTTACAAATATATTAAGAAAAAAAATACGTTTAAAAAATATTATAATGTAAAGGAATTTAAACTATAAAGCTAAATTTACGTCAAACTTAAAAGTAAATATTCAAACATTATAAACAAAAGAATAATATAAACAAAAACAAATATCACCCACTTGTTGCATTTACACATTACCATCATGTACAGTCATATAAATTTATTAAAAAAAATTAAAGACAAATTTTGTTGGCAATAAATTACTTAAATTATGATCGATGTTGGAATCAAAACAATATATATTTACAAACTCAAAGCGAAACCTTCTTGATTGTAGTAAAAGAAATAAAAAACAAAAAACTAACAACTAGTAATTGAAAAAGCATTTCAAACGAGCAACCCGTCACTTGTTGTTTCGTAAAGAAAACCTTTCTTCAAGCCCTCGGAAGCAATTTAATCACTGTTTACAGAGTGTAGGCAGAAACATTTCAAGTGGAGGACCGAAAAAGGTCTCCGGCAGATATAGCACTAACTAACGAGGCTCTTGTGTTTCGCCACTGGACCGGAACAAGTGACTGAAAGAACTAGCCTTCTAAGTTTTTAATTAGTCCGCCAAAGGGGGAAATGTTTTAATGAAGGTGAAAATGCTAGTCGGATAAGGAAATGCAAATTTAATTGAAACTCCTTTCGTCAGAGTGTGAATCAGGAAATCATAATCACAAAATGATATGCTAAATCATAAGTTGTAGCCGTGAGTGGAAGAGCTCTATGAAAACTTCCGCAGTACCGGTCTCAATCTGGCCATTTTATTAAATTTCCGTAATTCAAGGAAAAACCGACATTTTCAGACCATCTAGAAATTGTGGGAAATGTGGTCATATAATAAATGATATACAACCATGTTGTGTTTCATCATGACCGCTCAACCTATTCCCTATTCAATGGTCATAAACTCATCCACAAAAAATATGCATTAGGGTGAGTAAAAAAAATATGACCGTTACAAGGGCTAAAATGAAGTTTATTTTTTTCTAACATAAAATTTCTTCTTACTTTCAAAATACAGTCCATTATGCTCTATGGTTAGTTGCCATCAAGAGGCCAGCTGTTCGATTACCTGCCGGTACCACACTTCGGATTCGACTAGTAAAAGTATTTTCCTCCAATTTTTACCATCTCCAATTTTCGAAATGTTTTCCCCTAAGAAAGTGACCTATTAATCGAAAAAGATAAAGTCCGAATGCACAAGATCAGGGCTATAGGATGAGTGCGGTAGAAGTTCGATGGCATACATTTCAGCAAGTTTTTGGCGGTATATTTCCAGGTGACGTTCGCCTTGCTGAAAGGTGAGCTCATGTGGAATTCTCACAAACCAAGTTTGGAGGATAGCTGCCGAGTACAGATTGTGGGATCATCTTCAATAGCGTGCATAGAGCCTCGCTGTCCATAACAGATCGTCCTGAGCCTGGCTGCATTTCCGAGCTTGTATCGTCGCTTTTAACTTTTGTGAAACATCGTCTCATTAAGGTTAGGTTTCTCTTCTGCTTACCCTATCAAATGCATGGTTTCGGCGGCTGAAAATATATTTTTCCAGTAAAGCCACAGAATATTCATACCTCAATGTCACTTTGAATAAAAGAATGCCAAAAAAGTACTGAACCTCACAGAGATACATTGTGGTTACTAAATGATTCAGTTTACTATTAGGATTAAAAATATACCAACAACAACAGATCAGTAAAATTAACAGAGATGTAAGAAAGAAAAAAACTTAATTTTAAACCGTGAAAGGGTCATTTTTTTTTTAATCACCCTGATATGTTTGTATATTGAAATCATCATTGCAAACACTAGAATAATTTAAAAATCCACACAATGGTAAATCACAATACATGTTTATCTAAGCTAATATTATATTGATTCTATCTCGTATGTTATTTAAAAAGAAATAAATAAATTGATCCATGGATCTGAAAAGCAATTCCCTCAAGGACGGGGAGAGGTTTGGATATTGGTTGACCGTAATATTTGAGCAGAGGATTGGTTGAGCTAGCTTCATCTAGCCCTGGGGTCCAAGCATCATCCCACTCGGTGAAATGAGATTTTTCATTGCTCCAAACTATCGTGATTGTGTCCACTTCGTTTGATAGGTGTAAAAATAATTCTCTCCAACACCATCTCCTGAGTTATAAATTTGATGAATAAACTATATCCATTAGGCGAATTCACTTTCTAAAATATTACTCGATGATTTTAATCTTATATAGGTAATGAGGTTTTGAACTCCACCGTACCACAGAAAATATCCTAAAGGATTGATAAATTATTTGCCACTTCTATAATTTTGTTTTTATTGAAAACTAATTTCGAATGTTACACATTCCTCTTGAGTTCTAAAAACAAACAAAAATTCAAAAATAAGCAATTCAGTTTTGTATTATTATACATACTAAATTAAATGTAATATAAATTAGTATTATAAAACATTTATAAATTATGAATTTAATTAAGACAATAAATCAAATACATGTTGGTGCTCACCAAGGTTTAAGTAGAATTATATCAAAATTAAAAGTTTGTACTGGTTTGTTCTCACACTGAACTAGCAATGAAAGGAAGATTTCACAAAATTATAGAAGCGGCAAATAATTTATCAATCCGTAATTAGATTGATCCTTCTTTACCATC
This sequence comes from Rhaphigaster nebulosa, assembly GCA_948150685.1. Classification (NCBI taxonomy): domain Eukaryota; kingdom Metazoa; phylum Arthropoda; class Insecta; order Hemiptera; family Pentatomidae; genus Rhaphigaster; species Rhaphigaster nebulosa. Next base: position 101,941,269 of record OX411308.1, read on the forward strand.
ATGTGGATATCAACTAAAAATATCCTTGCATTTGTCAAGGGAATCCAGATAGTTCATACAGTTGTTAATACAGAGGACTGATCTAGAAAATAAAATGATTAATCATTGGAGTATTTAATATATTTGTTTATGAAATTATATATTATACTAGGCGTTATAGATATCCTGTCGTCACCCCTTTGAATTATATTGAATCGAAATTGGGGAATTCAAATTGGGCAAACTGAAGTCAGTTTGACTATGAATCTACTGGAATATTCCTCCAGTCTTCCTTTTATGGGATGGTGTAATTTCTGTTTAGGGATTCTAAAATTTTTTTTCTCTCGAATCTCTCAAACAAAAAGAAAAACATATAATTAGTAAGATTATAATATCATGCAAGTAAATTATGATTCAGAATATGTACACTACCTTATTCTACCTGTGGGTACTTGATGATGGGACAACTATTTACAAACCTGTGGTCATCTTTCCTATTTAGGATTCCTCTAATAATTAGGTAGGTGATGATGATAGGTGAGAGGCCTCCTCGTGATTAAATTATAAAATTAAAATTTTTAGACGAATTCATATCTGGCACTTTTTTATCCGATATGCACCGTGGGTGCTAATCGACAAAAATGATTTTTATACGATGTTCTAAATTTCTGTGAAGGAAAGGCTTTTTGTTTTTGGTAAACTATTCGAATGTGAGAGCGAATTAAAATCACTAGGGAATGAGTGCACTTTCATTCCAGAATGCTAAGGAATAGTGACGCAATTGTAAATAAGAAAACAGCAAAAAGTATTATTACAAAAATTATTGGATGATTATTATTATTAGTAGTATTTATATTTGTTATAATAATTGGATAATAAAAATGTATTAATAAACCAAATAACCGAATGCTTGTCCAAAACACTCTTTTTCTTTACTTTTGGCACTTTTTGTTGTTCTCTTATTTATGATTGCTACTCTCATTATTAGCGTTCTGGAATGAAAATATACCCATTTCAAATTAATTTTTATTCTCTCCAATATTTACTTGAACAGATTTCTAAAAAAAAAAAAAGCTTTCTTTCAGAGAAATAATCAAAGAGAAATCTAAAATTTGTTTGCGGTTTTGCAATCAGCGTCTTTGGGGCGCATCGGATCAAAGAAGTGCCCGATTTGAATTCGTCTTAAAATTTTATTTCATATTGTATGTTTTATTGTGCCGGTTCACTGAATTATTATTTTGTCTTACCTAAAGTTTTTTTTTTTTTTTTAAATGTGTTATAAAATGTGTCATAATATCAATACCAAGTTTACAGCTGTTAGTTCACAGTTTTAAGAAGGGTTTTAGGAAAAACTGTGTAGGATGGAAATAAATCCAATCAAATTACCATTCATTTCCTAAGCTTCAGTGGATTAACAACAAACTTAATGGAATATTGCTTTTGTATATAAATATTTTATTTTACGTAGTTTTAGGTTTGTTTTTCATCGAGAAGTTATCAAATAATAATATTTGTTTTTTTTTATTTCATTTTTTTTTCGCTTGTGCAATCATCACTAAGTTATTTGAACTCTCTGCTCAAATAATTTATCAGGGTCAAATTTCGACCGGGAGTGAGTCCGACACCGCCAGAGAAAATTGAAGTTCTGTTAAGATAAATAAAGCGGAAAATACGCATATCCAACGCTCATATGACGTGATAATGAATTTTATATAATTACTATGTTACGTGTAATGGTTAAGTTTCCACTTCTAGAAATTTTGGTATTATAAAGTTCTACAAAACGTTTTAGTTTTATATAAACAAGTTCCAAATAACCATCCCTCTAAAGCCCGGTACACACATGGCACAACAAATGGTAGACCACAATTCTAGTGTGTGCAGAGAGCCTCGTTCCCGAACTTGGACCGCCGAACCGTTGTTGGCGAACGGTTGATCCCAGGGCGGAGCGGGCTTCTCTTGCGGGAAGGTGTGGCTAAACTGAAACCAGACTTGACTTGACTGAAGTCAGGTATTGGACCCATAATTTGTATTTAATAGGAGGTGGCGACACCGAGTCCGAATTAAACTTAAGCGTACTTGTCTCCTACACTATAAGTGTTCGCTACCGGATTCACATCAAGTCCGGTTTTGGTGCAGCCGTTCCTTTACACATCAATGTTTCAATACTTTTAACGCTGGTATAATTGGTCTATCCAGAGCATCATCAGTATATTTTGTTTAAATTACTTTCGATTATATTTTAAGGCACTCTTTTTAGTCCAGTAATACGCAGCGATAAAAGGGTCCACCTTGCGTTAAGAATTGTGTTTAGAATTTTCGACCTTTAAAGCCCTCGGGTTAACTTTCAGTAAGCAAACAAAAAACATGAAATTTTCTTAATTTATTCATTTTGTCGGAAAAATCTCCTTTATATTAACTCTTAACACTGACATTGCAGAAAGAGCATAACATTTCATGCTAAATGCACTGTTCAAACTTTGATTTACATAAAGAATTAAAGGTACTACGGTACTTCGAATTTCAAAAAAAATAAATAAAAAAATAGCAAAACATATGATTAGAAATGAAAATTCTTTTACCCTAATTAGTGCAAGGTTGAATGAATCTCTCTCTCTCTCTCTCTCTCTCTCTCTCTCTCTATATATATATATATATATATATATATATATATATATATATATATATATATATATATATATATATATATATATTCCACCTTGCATTAATTAAGGTAAACGAGTTTTCTATTTTCTATTATTTGATATAGTAAGAATAGTATAAAGCTATCTTCATGACCTCTGGTGAAGCCACATAAGAAAGTGGATATTTTTAAAGTATTATTTTTATGCTTGTAAAAAATAATTAATTTAAATTCTTCATTATAATTGTAGCAATTATGTTTGTTTAAAATAAGGAAGTTTTGAAAATATTAACAACATCTTTGTTATTAGTTTAAATTATTAAGTTCTAAACAATTACTGCAAATACGTAAATGCCCTGCACTCGGTGCAACCAGTAAACAACTAGATAATGCTGTTGCAGTTTGTTTACGTCGGCTCTCTCCACTATGATATTCTTCTTGTCTCAGCCCAGTTTTAAGCATTTTTCACATGCGTGAGTGAGTGAGGCCGCTTGGACGAACAATTTTCGTTCCTTTTATTTATTTATTTTTCTTCAGCTAAAACCTTCACTGTGTTCACTTCAAGGGGCATTAAACATCATTTCGCCGAAGGAAGAGGAGCAATCATTAACATCAGCACGATACTCACTCCACGCTAAAGTGCCGGGCGGCCATCAGTGAGTTCACAACTCCCAACTTCTTCGTTATTATTTTTTTTATTATTTTCGTAATAGGTAATCAGTATAAACATGGCCTTAGGCACATTTGAAATTGAATAAGTTATTTTTATTTATTTTTAAGCTGTTTTTTAAGGGATTTTTTTATTACTTTGTATAAATTTATCTATAATTTCTATCTTTAATTTGTTTAAAGGATGCATCATTTATTTTATCTGCTTATATTTTTTTACTTATACTATATATAGATAAACGTTTCATTATAAACTTCCCTAAATTTGTATCTTATATTTTTTTGTTTGTATTAGCTTATACTTTTTTTCTTGTCATTAATTGTTAACGACCTCTGAAGTCCAAGATATATATATATATATATACATATATATATATATATATATATATATATATATATATATATATATATATATATATATATATATATAGAACTATTTCTAAGATTCGAATTTTTCCTTAAAGATAGCAATATATAAAGATTACATTACAGCGCTAAGATAGTGTAATTTTGCCAACAAATGTATAGGAAATGTTCTTACAATTGAAATATAGTAAAGATTAGTATATTCTTCTTATTTTATTTTCCGAAAAATTAATTAAACTCTCCTTGTGGAGCATACTGTTTAAAGCTATTTCGAATAATTCCGCTGTTTGAAGTTTAACTTAGCAAAGTTCAATAGCGTCGAAACAATTAATTACTTCTGATATTCACGATGTTTGCCCTAACTTGAGGCAGAATACGCGAAACAATGTTCAATTAAACTTCTAAATACCCCGGGAATTACAATAAATAAACGATGCTTTTCAAAAGAAATTAAATAGTATTTAAGACGTATTTCCCGTATCAAATACTATTTATTTAGCCATAAACCTGTAAAATAATTGATATATAAATATTAGATATTTGATCCTTAACATTGTTTAATACTTATTACTTAACATTCAAGTACTGACTAAGATTTTCCTTACGCTGGTTCTCACACATGGTCCCACGGATCACCTTATTCGGAAATTAATTAATACAACAAAATAAAATATTTATAAATTTTATTGTTTGTTATTACTTACATGAACCTTCTTACATTGCACGCAATCAATGAATATATGATATTTTTTCAAATTTCAGTAAATAAGGAACAATAAAGGAAATAGTAAAAATTAAAAACTACATATTTTAAAACTTGTGTATTTACAACAAATAGATTAAAATATATTTAATTTTGATTTTAAATAATTAACATACTATTAATAACACTAAAAATACTGTTAAAAATTTAAATAATCACTATTCCAAGCAATTTACACATAGTTTCTCGGAGCACTCCAAGCATATGGGTTTTTTGTATTTGTTACAAAGGAAAGATGCTTTCCTCATTTTTTTTTCTGGGCATATGTAACAAAGCTTGCGCTTATTTCTCGGAAGTTTTCTCACGTCATCAACAGAAAGATTGTTTACTTTTATGCCTAATAAATTGGCAATTCTCGCCCGAATGGCCCTCGGAACATGAAGGTTTGCCATTCTAGCCTTCCAATATGGTTCAACTAGCTGGCGACCCAATGTTTTATAAAAACAACTTCTATCTGTAAATTTTACATCTTTGCTAGACTTGTGAAGAACAAAGGCATTGTTAGTAGTCATATCGACAATCCTAAAAAACATTGCCATTGGCCATCTACGTATACGGCGAGTTGACGAATATGTTGAGCATCCCTTGTCCAATGTATCAACTCCACCTTTCGTATTATTGTAAAATGAAATGATTTCTGGCTTACCAGATTCTGCCTCATGTTTTCGTGGTGCATTGAAGACAATAGAATAACTGCCCTTCCTTTTTTCGGTACAAATGAGACCAATGTCAAATCTTTTGTAAAGCCATAACTGCATGAGCCAACGGTTCTCTTCCTTGATGGCAAAAATTTAGGAGGGTTTTCTCTTTTATTTTATTTTTGGGGTGTCTACCAGTGTGAGCCCATTTTCAATAAAGTAGTGGCTAGTTCAATTGATGTTTACCAGTTATCACAGGTAACATTTCTTTGGTTTCTAAAAACGGGCTTGCAAAGTCTTATCACTGCTTGAGTAGTGATGCCCAATTTTTTTTCATCCGTTGTTAGCGTCATTGAATCACTTCCTTTTCCGCAATATAAGTAATAGTTGTAAACATAATTTGCTCTCGCGTCGGCTAAGCACTGTAGTTTCAAGCCATATTTTGCAGGTTTACTAGGGATGTACATTTTGAAATTGGAGCGACCACGAAATGCAATTAGCATCTCATCTACGGTTACATTTTCCCCTAAACAATCTTCTTTTTGTGAACATCAGGTCATCAGTAAAAATTATTATTTTCGATGTGCTAGGTTAGGGTTCCATATTTTTAACAGAACTAAACAATAAAACAATGTAAAAATTCTAGAAAAATAGTTTATATTTTAATAAAATTTATAAATTTAAAATTAACTAATTAATATTGACTAATAAACATAAAACATTAAATGAAAACTTACCTTGAAAAAAGAAAAGAAGTCACACAAGTACTGACGTTTGTCCGTGGGACCAGATGTTTATATTTTGTAAACTAACTTTAATAACAACCTTTCACTTTCACATCCAATAAAATACTAATATTATAGGAAGCTACTGAGTCACCCAGGAATTTCCCATAATCGATAGTTGGGCAAATTTCTGGAAATGGCTACGGAAAGGTCTCAGGGACCATGCCTCAGTACTTAAGGATTAAATAAATAATTTTATTTAAGATATTTGAATAAATATCCTATAGTTGCTTTACAATATCCAGAATTTCAACTTTTAAATTTCGAATTTTATGGTATCGTTTTCTTAGCTCTGTCAAACATAGAGTAGCCTCAGAGTATCTATTGTAGACAGTCTTGTCCAATGCCAATCTTCGAGATTGATCCGTCTGGCAACCAAGTCCCTTTTTGAGGCCGTCAATCCATCTATTACAGGCAATTATTTAGGTCTTGTTTTTTTCTATAAAGAGGATTCACCAATCCTATATCCTGAATTTAAACCTGTCCATAAAGTAGAATAGGTCAGCATAAGTCAAATAGAATAAGTCAATAGACTATGGCTAGGCCTATTTAGGTTTACGGAGGTGAGCTAAACGATTTTACTTGACTAGGGATGAACCATCTTGTGACGCGAGCGCAATAAATAAGAAATTATTGTATCAACAAAATCAAATAAAAAAAATCAAATTGATTTTTGAAAAGATGTAAGAAAATTGTTCATTTTTATCCCTAATATTCCGTCCATGGTACTAGTAGGACTTTCTGAATCGCCGGGGATCAGATAAGTAAAATTATATACGCGAGTCTCTCACAGTCTGTACAGGACGCATAGTGTCTTCTGGACATTGCTTATAATATAAAATGAATGATTTGAGAATTACCCAATATCAATTTTAAGAATACCCTCTCTTGACTTTCCCTGTTGTCACTTATATATTTTAGAATTTGCATAAATTAATGCTTTCAACATTAACTTATCAAATATTAAATAATCAAGAACAATAATCCTTGCGACCCGGTCAAAGTTGGTGGAAGAATGCAAAGGTAATCTTAACAAACTTTCTGAAATCAACAGGATAAGGGTTGAATGGGTTCCTGGACACTCGGGAATTCTGGGGAATGAAAAGGCTGATCACCTTGCAAGGAGAGGATCTGAGATGAAACCTTGTACACCAGAGCCCACATGTAGCAAAAGCCTTAGCTATGCCAAAAGGCCTATTAGAATGGCTGTAGGCAATAAAGTTAAGAACTACTGGGAAAATACTAAGAAACAGATACACTCCAAACTGTTTTTAGAAGGACCCTGCCCCAAAAGAAGTGAGATTCTTCTATGATGGATAGGTGTAACCTTAGGAGAGTGGCGGGACCATATACAGGACACTGTCAACTGAACAAGCAGCTCCACAACATGGGACTAACTGAGTCACCGACGTGTAGACTATGTGGGATGGAGGACGAAACGGCTTTCCACATAATCTGTGGATGCGATGCTTTGGCAAGGGTGCGGTACCTCCACTTTGGTTTTGACCGGATCACTGACCCTAAGCTATGCGAAATGATGGACCCGATGAGTCTACTCAGATTTGCAAAGGCTACTGGCAACCGTTTTAAACGGTTTAGGCCAGCGCATAATAGGCCTTAATAGACCGCGGTGCATATATGCTGGAAAAAATAAATAATCCTTCTAATAAATAATGCACATGTTCCATATATATTTCCTCAACACTCCTTTAGGACTAGCCCGTAGATAGACCTACGTTCCATACACGATCAGTTAGTCCGTCCGTCATTCTGAAGTCTGGTCGGATGAAAATCCTCACCGGTCTATAAAACCGGCCATATACGGCCACTCATCAATTTTTCTTCAGATTTACCTTTAGTTTTTCAATTACATCAGTGTGGTAAGGGCGATAGGAGAGAAATATCATTTTGCCTTTTGGCAGCTGATTCATTACTGCAGGAGGAAGAGAAAAATGAACACCAGCGAAAAAAAAGAAGAATATAGACAAAGGATTGGCTGGACAGAAGCATAGGAGGTGACGTAAACCTGCTTGAAGAATTATGCGGTACAGAAAAAAATGATTACGTCAATTATCTTCGAATGGATGAAACTGCATTTAGTTTTTGTTAGATAAGGTTTCGTCAATTATCCAAAAGCTCATAGATACCCAAAATCTGAGGCTCATAGATACCCTCAGATTTTTATCTACAGGGAGAACCTTTGAGGGTTTAAAATTCTCTTTGAGAATATCAACTCAAGATCTGGGAACAGTCATGATGGAAACATGTGACGCACGTTATGATGCACACAACATGTGCACATTATAATGCAATAACGATGGTGTTGAAAGACCATATTGAGGTAAGGCAAAATTAAGTATTATTAATTAAAAACTTTTTTTAGACACAATATTTTTATAGGAAATTACATAATGATCCATTTAAAGATCTAAATAATATAATTAATATATCTGTTACTAAACCATATTTAAAAAACGCTGCAAATTATTACACAATGGTTTACTATTTCCACTTATTTATTCCACTTGTTTATAATTCCACAAAAATATCTATTCTGTCAAAGTAAAAAATATGAAGCAGTAGGTACCAAAGGAAAAGAAATTTGAAGCTTGTCACAAGATGTTCGCCGTGAGAGTGCCAAACTGTGTTAATTAAAAAAGCTGCGTCAATGCAAGTAGGCTGTGATGTAAAATGATACAGAGGAAATATTTGATGTGCACTTCACTAGGAAAAAATAAAAACGAATTTCATAAAGCTATATCTCAGCTAATAATGGTCCGATTTAGGTGATTTCTAGTTCGTATTGTAGGGATTTTCGTTAGCTTTCGTTTAAATACAATAAAAGCACCAAACAAAAACACCTTACATTCCAAAACACTTTACATTTCTCCTCTATGTTTATAAATGGCCAAGTTACGGGTATATAAGATCTTTAATCGGCAATTATTATAGATTTTTTGTTTTTCAATTATTTATTTATTTTTTATTTTTTTGGTTTCTCGTTATGCTGATTCCAAAACACCTTACATTTTCTCTCTATCTTTATAAATGACCGAGTTATGGGCTTATTAGATATTTAATCGGTAATTATACAGATTTTTTATTTATTTATTTTTTTTTTATTTTATTTTTTTTTTTTTAATGTCTCGTTATGCTGATTCCAAAACACCTTACATTTTCTCTCTATCTTTATAAATGACCGAGTTATGGACTTATGAGATCTCTAATCGGCCGCCATTTTGAAACAAACATACGGATTATAATGTCGAGTTCCGAGGATCATCCCGGGGTGACCTGTGACTTTGGTACCGAATCTCAAGAAAATCGGTCCAGTAGTCTCGGAGAAAAGCCGCGGACGGCGTACGGCGTACGGCGGACGGACGAATTTTTTTTTATTCGATATTTGAATTCTACGTATCTTGAAACGTAAAACCTCAAATTTTGAGGGGAGGGGGTTACAAAAAAATTTTCTTTGGTCGATTCCAAAGGTCTATTATTGAAAATAATAAACCAAAATGGATTACATATCACTGATTATAGTACACCAAGAATACATCGGTTTATAAAAACACATAAAATAAACCAAAATTTAAGATCTATTAAAAATAACATTGGTGGTCCGACAGAAGCCCTGTCAAAATATTTAAGTCTATATCTAAATGACTTTAATAGAAATAATGATTATGTTTTAAAAATTCTTTGAAGTTAAAACTTTTTAAATAACACAAAAACATATGAAAAAAAATGGAGATGATAGTTTACAGACATTAAATCTCATTCACTAATATCCCATTTATATGAGAGTTTAAAATTAATAGAGTATAATTATATAAAACCTTTATTATTTGGTTTTATATAATTATACTATATTAATTTACGCACAACGATAGAAGCTAAACAAATTATTTATGGAGGGATTTAATCTATGTAAGTAAATTTAATTTAATTTAACCAGGGTTCTCCAAACTATGGCCCGCGAGTATCTCCGATTCGGCTCACCAAAGTTTATTCTGATTACATTGTAAAATTTACTATACAGGCCCATTAATTTAATAAATCACTTATATAGGTTATATTAAGGCTCTTAATACCTAATCATACAGTTTAACAATAAAATTGATACAGAGCTAGGCAATACTTTTTAACATTTATTAGTTCTACATATGAATTGTGTAATCATTGTAAATAAAATAACGAAATAATAAAGTGGATAAAGGGACAGATAGGATTAAGCTATGTAATGGACGAAGCAGAAGAAAGCAAAGGCAGTAGGCAAAAAGTGAAAGAGAAATATGGGATGTGAAGATATTGCAATGTATGAGACACTGTTGTATGCGTGGAGTCCGGCTTGAAGTTGAAAGAAGAGATAAGACAGTCAAGACATGTGCCAACTTTCTCACTCTCTTTCTTTCTGCCTTTACGTATCTACTTATGCATTACATGTGTAAATAATTATTTGATTGTTATGTTTCATAGTTTATAATGTAGTTCATTAATCATAGTTCATTCATCGTTTATTATATACAGTTTATACTTTAAAGTTTATATGAAATGTATATCTTTTTATAGTTTTTAGTTTGTAGTTTTTAGTTTAATTAGTTAGTGTTCAAAATTTAATAATGCATAAATTATGAATTGGTTAATTTTGTTTCGTTGTTATAAAATAAATCAGATGTTATTGAAACCAAATGTTCATGTGAGGTTCTTCTATAAATTCCTTGTTTATTCTCATATTAATAATATTATCGCTTATGATTCCTTGGTAAATACTCATTTATTAAGGTCGATAATATTACAGCTAACACAAAAATGACATATAATAAAAAAGGACAGATTAGTAAAATATCGTGAAGATGGAATTAAATCCCGAAACGTTAATGGTACTATGTTATGATTATTTAAAATAATTAAGGAAAGGACTTTCTTCGCAATAACCTATATAAAATAGTTTGATTCGTTTTTTACAGAATTATAAATAAAGATTATGGAAATTTGTTGAATTTCTTTTTATAATAAGACTGCTGGATGAACTCAAAATATGTTTTATTTTTTAAATTTTTAAAATCAACAACAAAAAGATTCATAAATTGGTCAATTTTACAGGAAATAAAGCAAAAATATCGATTTCAGACTTTCGATGTTGTTAATGTTAGGGCATACAGAGTATTACCGGAAGGAACAAAGTCCTGCTTCACCTATAAGGATTCACCTATAAACTATATCCACAATGGTCGATTTTCGATGTGACTTTCCAGGCGGCATTGCTACCTAATCATTTTCTCAGCGAGGAGATCGTATGCTTGATTTCTTCTTAGTAGAATTTATACGTTTTAAATCCCACAACACGGAAAGAGATCGATAACATCTAATGAAAAAAAATATTTCAAAAAAATATTTTTAAAGTGTACATATGTAAATAAAACTTTCTATCTATCTCTAATGAAAAAAATCATGTTCTACTGCTTAGCGGTTGGCATGACGATAGAATTATTTCTAACTATTTAAAGAGGAGGTATGGAAAACGTCTGAGCCCCAAAGATGAGGCCAAAAAGCCGGATAGGTAGACGAAACGTCTGCGAAGTAGTTAACGTTAAAATATGAATCAGACAGAAAGCTGGTCCGGATAACTGACCGTGTGTTGGCCCACTTCAGTCCAATTATCCGGCGGCCGGACAAAAAACCTCAAGGGTAGCTTCATTTACCGTTCAGAAATGACGTCACACAGAAAGCCGGACCGGCTAACCGATCGTGTATGGGCCCCTTTAGGGATGTTACTTGCCGCGTTATTGAGCATTGGACGGATTCGCAGGGAGCAAATTGCCAAGGTGCGCCGTGCACGCTACGTTTTGTCCTAACCGCAGAGCAGAGGCGTAGCCCCGTGTCGGCATCGAATAGCCCCTAACTCCGGCCTCTCCGATACAACTCACACGTTTATAATCTGATATAAATAGGTTTCAATAAATCAATTCAAACAACAACCAAGTATATCCAGAATATAGTTTATTTGAAATAAGTCTCAGGCACTTTTAGCTATTGAAAAACAAAAGAACTAATCTATCTGGCTAATGATATTCAGATGACATGAAAGAATAGAGAAGAAAGCGGCATACATCGAACAATAAACATACCTATACCTCCATATTTGTGTACTGATCCTTACAGACTTTTTTTAAGAATAGAGGATATTAATCATATTTTCTATTCTTCTTGCATATTTTTTTCTCTCCATATATCAAAAATCAAGTCATATATAAAACACTAGTCTATCCTCCCCGGGAGGTTTACAGTTTTTCAAATCCATAATTGCTAACTCAGCTACCCTCTCTGTCAGGTTCATCAACTAACAGTTGTAGCTGCCAGACTTGAAAATCTCAATCCTCAATATCACCAACATCCTCCTCCATACCAACATTTAGCTGCTTCGAGAATTGTTTGGCCTACCGAATCATCACCTCTCACTCACTCTCTCTCTCATTTTTTTGGTATCCATTATTTCGCTTCCCGTCGCAATGACAAAAACAAAAACGATGAGATTTCACTAAATTATCAACTTTTTTGTAGAATCAAAAATCTCAGATCTCATTACCGCCACTTCAAAATAATTCAAATTTCTAAAAAATTAACAACACGCAGGATGTTTCAGGTTTGGGATAATCATTACAGGTTTGGAAAGCAAGTTCTTCATTCCAACCAACAAACCTCGTTACCTCATTCAAAACCTTTATTGTCATTACAATCATATCAAAATATTGGAAATTTTGAATTCCTGGCCCAAAATTTGGAGTGCAGCTCAAAACTGCACTAAAAATCATTAATTAGTATTTCTAGATTACTCTTGATTTTTGTAATATTTTTTGGAAAAACTTGATAAAATCACTTTTTTGGAGGCCAACTTTTGAGCTTTTTGTAAGAATCACCCATATGAACTGTTATTATTACTGAATAAGTTATTATTTTCCCTCCCCTAAGCGAAGCAGATCCTATCCTTATCTCTATTTTATATTTCCTAACTACGAAGGTAAGAATGCATAAATATTGCTCGAGTTATATGGCACATCTGAACTCATCAGTGAAGAAATTGGCGCATGGTATAGTAAAGGATGGCCACACTGGCATAAAGAGCTTAGTACACTAATTCCGCGACGCTGCAGGTCAATATGGGCTTAGCCTCCTGAATTATCAATTGCGAGTTCCTAGTTTTCTTCCATCCCATTGCACTTCATCTTTACCAGGATTATTTTTTCATTTCTTCCAGCTTCTTGGTTTAAATGTCAAGAAATGTAAGTCCTTCTTAGCCTACTAGCTTTGATGCAGTATGTTTCAGACATTTTCGGTTTACAGTGCTCATCTTCGGACATGCACCAAGTTTTTATTCCATAATTTCTTAGCTGAAGTTGGTATGTATGCTTTATAAAGTATTCTGCAAATGTTCCTATGGAAACCAGTTCACTTTTAGTTATTAGTAATTTGATAACTCGAAAACATTCTAACTTTCTGGAAGCATTCTCCATGCTCATTTGAAAGATAAACTAATTGTCTGAACTCTAAAACAAAGCGATAAGGAAAGTTCCGTGAACGGATTCACCAGATATTTTTGAAATATTACTATTTGGAAATAATAAACCATTGTGTAATAATTTGCAGCGTTTTGTTAGTTTGATCGTTTCTAATCTCGCCACCTTTGTTATCCTTTGGTCAAAAAGTGGTCTGAATCTCAATTAGTACCTCCCATACTTCTCATATTAATGATGTTTGAAGTATATCTTGTAGGTATTCTGTTGATGATTCTATTGGTGAATATATCTGATCCCCATCACTTCCCGGTGTCTTCCTTCATGCCTTATTTTATGCAGGAAGCACGTATTTGTTAAGTATAATCTGTAGATTTCCGCACATTGGCCCAACAGCATACCATTCTCATTTGTTGTCTCATGTAATTAGTGTATTTCAGCGACTTCTCTTAGTGACTCTTCTCTCCCGGTTTCTGTACTGCAGTCACTTAATAGCACTACTGCATCATACTGGGGTACTTTTTAAATGTCGCTTCCCAGGATATCATTAAATTCATCTTTGCTTTGTCAGCATCTTCGGTTGGTGCATATGCATAAAAGAAAGATCTTTTCTATATCTACCTTTGACCCATAATTTACATGATCTATCAGATAACGGGTCAAAATTAAGAATAGATCTCAATTTACTGTTTACAAAGAAGCCCGTACCCGCTTGATCAGTTTTCTTATCCGGACCAATACGGAGAACTCCTTTTTATTAATCCTTCCATTTTCGCTTCGTCTTATTTCTTGCAATACCGCAATATCAATATTATATTATTTTTTGGAATGGTCGATGATGTCTTTCATCAAACCACGAAAGATTTCCATTTCAGTCTATTCCGTTAAGCGCGGATATTTGACCACTTATCAAACTTTTCTCTTATCAGTTTTCTGTGCAATAAAGTTTTTTTGAGGTGGGGTCGTTGGGCCCTCACTCTAGGCCCAACCTGGAGGAGTTGGTAATTTAACTTTAGGGTTTCCCTCCCTTAGGCTAGTTGCTTTCACTACAGCTGAAGAGTGCAACCTAACCTTGGATTAATTTCGGAATCGCCTTCTCCTAGACAGACTGCGTTTACTACGGACATGAAGTATGTCTCCCTAGGATGCGGTTTAATGGCGTGCCCACGAGTTATATATTCATCTCCACTTTAGCTTCTATTTAAATTTTACTCTTACAGTCTCATTATCAAGTTTATTTTAATTTAAGGAATAATTTAGGCATCACATCGGTTCAAAGGAGGAAAATATCCATCTTTCTCTTCTTTTTTTTCATTTATCAACGGATATATAACAAAAAATTGAGCTGTAGAGTGTAGCCCTTTGTCAGGGTGGAACTTGATTATCCGATTTCGGGTCCTGGTAGAGGTGAGCTGTTCCTGCGAGGCCACAAATCACCACCCGAAACCAGTCCCTTCCCGCCCCATCTTTTTATTGCTCAGGCGGATTTGATAAATTACCGAGTGTCACCAGACACGCCACGCACCCTCAGAAAAGGAAGGAAATAAGTTCAATGAATAATCATAACTTTAAGGGTAATAAATTGATTTGCGTTTCATTCACGTCAATACTGGCCAATATATTGCTTATGAATGCAAATCTATTTATAAAAACATTAATATCTACTTAATCTATGATGAACAGATATCGTAAATTATAAAATAGTTGTTTAATTTATTTCTTCCTTTAGTATCTCAAAAAATATTATGTATATATATATACTGTATTGGAAAAAAAATAACTAAAAAATATAATAGTGAATTCAAAATATATTTATATATTACATTAATTAAAAATCAAGATAATATTCAGTCAGAATAAGTCTAGGACAAGATATAATAATAAAATAAAAAAAATTGGCCAAACTTTGCAACCCATCTTTAGGGCTAGTATAGCTGGAGTAGTCTCTAATAAAGTATATTATGTACAGCATGTATATAAAGTATATATGGACAGCATCTTAAAAAATTTCTTCACATTCCCCCATCCCCAATTAATCTTTACCTCAACTTCTATTTATTGGCTTGACCACTAGCCTATTCGAGTACTTTCCCGTCATGGCATTAATAGCAATAAGTTGTTGATTATTGGGTTTAACGACTTTCTGAATCTTTAGTCTCGACGGCCACCAAGTCCTCAGCTGGAATAAGTAATGCTGCTTAATGTATTTATTATTAATCATGATTACAACCAGATGTATATTCGCAAACAACTAGGAGACCCCGAATTGATTTTCCTTTCTCTGCGTAAAAAGGAAAGAGTGTGCTCTAAGAGATTATTCAATACCATCTCTCATTAGAATCCATTCGTTTTCAAAAAATCTCAATTTCAGACACAACAAACTAAGGTACCAAAATAATCTTAACTCAGTTTGATTACATTTTTTTTCCTAGGATTTCTTTAACGTTTATTCATCATGAAACACCTTAATTTCTAATCTTGTCCAATTTTGTTAATATAAAAAGTTTCCTTCGGTAATTTATAGAGTTTTCTTGGGACCTTAAATACACCTGCACATTTTAAGATCGTTTAAGGTCTACATGCATGGGTTGTGAAAAAGTATCTACTCGTGACACCTCTAGCGAAGGCAGGATGATGCATGTCAGCCTGGTGTTGAGACGAATTTCTTAGGTAAAGTAGCGGGAAAAGCAAAAATCAAAGCGAGACTGCGCCAGTAACGAAAGGATAAGGGAGCGATTAGAGGTGGCTCCATTGAAGATGAAATTGGAAAACAGACAACTTTAATTGTGATGAAGCGAGCGAACGATAATAACGAAAGCTACACTCGGACACGCAGATGACCACGCGGCTGGCTAAGGATCGGGAATATATACAGAGGATTGGAGGTAATAGAGGCAAAACCCTCGCTGAGGTGAAGCAGCTGAGCTGGGACCGAGAAGACTGGCGGCGCTGAGGCCCCTTTGCGGCAATAACACCTCGAAGAGGAGCAGAAAGAAAAATAAGAAGATTTTGAATATAGTATTTAAATCGAAATCATATAAATGGAATTTTTAAATAATATCATTGCTTATTTGTTCTAAGTAGCTACAGATTCGTATTTACTGGACTGAGGAGTGTATCCCCTTTCGGTACATCACCTGGGTACAAGCAATAGATTCTGTATATCTAGATCCGTCAACAACTATCACACCATCTATACTACATATGTAGTCAAAAAGTGAAACATATTACACCTCATGGATAATGGAACAACATATAACAAAATAATAAAAACATCCGCATTTATTTTTTCTAAACATGTCTTACACAAGCAGAGACAATAGGAAGAAAGAACTGTTTACAGAGATAAATTATTCTATTATCTCAAGCGAGCCAAGTCGTGAGCCAGAGGGCGGGGAATATAGTTGACGCCAACTCCACGGTTGTTCCGGGCTATATTCAACAACCGACCTCCGCAACGAGTATTATCCTTCGGCCTGCATAAATCTTATGAAAAGTTGAAAGTAAGCCAACTGTACAGACTATTAAGTTTCAAAACATGTAAATAAGTAACCTGTAAACAAGTTCATTGTTTGGGATAAGGATAAGATTCTGGGTTCAAACGACGATTTGGATCGTCAAAACACATCGTTGATAGTTTAATATAGAAAGATAATTTTTGGTCAGGATAAATATTTCAAAAATGTCGGTTAGCGGTATTTTTTTACTTTTATATTTATTAGTTGACATCCGCATGATGGTATAGAATGATCAATCTAATTAGGGATTGATAAATTATTTCTATTATATAAATTTTTATTCAAAAATAAGCAATTCAAAATATAGTTGGTACTATTACACATATTATATGTATATGTGTACATGTAATTTAATATGTATAATAATACCAACTATATTTTGAATTGCTTATTTTTGAATTTTTTGTGTGCTCTTAGAACTGAGGATGAATGTATAACATTCGAAACTAGTTTTCAATAAAACAAATTTATAGAAGTGGCAAATAATTCTATATTTATTTGCCATTTTTTTAGGTTGTATAATAATAATTAATTCTTTATTTAAGTATTCTTAATTACAGGAAATGAAATGTGGTATTTAGTGCCTTAGAGTAAGATTACTAGAATAAAAGAATAAATAAAAAAAAAATGAAATAATAATAAATAAAAAAAGGAACAAAAAATTAATATTTATGCATACATATATAGCATTTTTTTTATGAAAAATGAAACACCCGTTAACAATAATTTTAAATATGTAATTGACAGATTCAACAACGTTGTACTAAATGCGTAAGAAACAGAAGCAAAAAATCAATAAACGTTTGTATCGATCAATCTATTGTATTGTATCGTATTGTGTATTGTATCGATATGGATTGTATCGATCAATTTAAAAAATTTCATTGTAAATCATAACATCGCTTTATAATTCTTTGAGCATTGGATGGAAAGGAAGAGATTGTATAGGCGGGATTTGAAGACCGGAAAGGTACCTATTGGAACGACGAATAGAAGAAGGGATGAAAATTCCATAGGGACAAGGTAGGGCAAGAAAAGATCTGTCAAATGTTACGGTTCGATGGGGCGTTTTATATAGATCTTAAAGCCGAGAACGGGTGTTACGGAAATGGACAAATGATTTGAATTGAAGGAGATCGGATAAGTATGGACGGCGGGATTGGATTACTTGGTAGAGGAAGGATGCCAGCAAGTACTTGCGATGGTAGGAATGGCAAAGCCACTTCATCTCTTCGTAAAATCGGGTGACAGAGGCGTCTCTCGGAACCTCAAAGATTAAACGTTTATAACTAGTAACGTTTCGCGATTGCATACTTCCATCTTCAAACTTCCATTATAATGCTTTTTTCACTAACACATCTGGACTAATTACAAGCATTGGTAGATGCTTCAGAACGATCAAATTCATTCTAGTAAATTGTCCTTTGATTTTTTAGAGGAATTATTAACAATTCTTCAACTAAGAAAATTTTCTTCAACAGAATAAACATTAAGTTTCTTTCTTAAATCCCAACAGACTTTTACCCTTCGTCGCAAACTCACTACTTCCTGTCCTACTGTATCCTTTACTAATGTTCCGCTTATCCATCTTGAACAGATCCGCTACCTAGGACTCCATCTTGATAAACGCCTTACATGGAACCTCATACAAGACTGAAACGACAAGAAACTACTCGTAGATACCGTTTACTACAAAACTTATTTGACAAACGCTCTAAACTTCCGATTTACTATAAAAAGTTCAAATGTATTGCCATTATCAGGCCTATTTGAACATATGGGATTGAGCTTTGGTGCTCCACGAAGCCATCAAATTCTTCCCGTATCCAATCCTTGCAATCCAAAATCCTTCGAAAAATCCTTAATGCTCTTTATTATGTTACAAATATAATTATCCATAAAGACCTCAATATTACCTTTATTGCAGACTTGGTCCGAAATAGATGTACCTCTTTTAATTACAAACTCATTGCCAACACTAACCCACTAGTGCGTAAACTTTCATCCCATATTATTTCCGATAATCCTCCGAGGCGTCTTAAAAGAAAATGGCCGCGGGACCTGCTAACAGAGAAGTCATCGAAGTGCTTCCAGTGCTCCTTCTCACGTCATTATCAAGTGTTATGTACTTATTCTCACATTTATTTGTTGTATATTCTTATACAGTTGTAAATTTCTGTAAATAAAAAAAAAAGTTTCTTTCTAAGCTGCCACTCTGGGTGTTTACAAATAATTTATTATGAACTTTTTTTTCCACTACTCATACATAATAAATTTTATCTAGTCTATATTTAATTTCCTTTTCATCATTTGACGAATATTAATTAAAATAAAAAACAAACTATGATAGGTTTTCTCCGAAATTTAATTGATCTGGATAGGATTTGTTATTATTTAAGAATTATGTACTCATTTCATCGGTGAGTCCCAAGAAGATTTTCTGACCCTAGGGTTGTTCCACGGTAATAGAAAAAAGAAAGAAAGATTTTAGCCTACAACCGGCCTTAATCCGGTCCTCAGGAGTCCTTATCGACTGAAATATCTCATTCCTTGATTTTTAAAAAAACAACATGGAGCGCATAAATTCGCACAAACACAAATTCCGTATTTTTAATCCGGGCCGCTGCTTCTTGTTTTAAATAGCTACTTAATTATCGCTTTGATGTTTCTGTAATATCTGAAAAAGAAAATAGGTACCGGAAATTGAACTAATTTCTCCATGAACGAGTAATAGCACCCTGACACTTCCTGCCGTACAAAGACTATCTATGAATAAGGATATGTATTAATATCATCATTATTTAAATTACTCGAAGGTCAATTATTTATTGAGTAAGTAATAGTGAAGGGAAGACCTTTCATTAAATATTATAATTTTATTTTTATACCTTTTATAAATATTATACCATGTACTGAACGCAAGACCCTCCATGTATAGGAATGGTACATTTTTTCTTTTTAAATCAAATAATTTACAAAAACCAAAAACTTATTTCGGCTAAAGTATAAATATGACCATACAAAAGCGTTTTCAAAAGTAGAGAAAATTTAGGAACCGCGGGCTCGAAAAACGTTGATAAAACAGACAGACTGGAGTGAACAATTGCTGGGGATACTTTTCAGGAGCACAAAGCCACCACTCGGCACCATTATCCGCTCCTTGATAAGGAGGCACAAAGCTCCAACCAAAACATATTTCTGGACCCCTTTGCCACAGCACCTCTGGCCTTTATTTCACTGTTGTCCACAGAGGGCCTATATTAATATCATTTTAAGTCTTAAAATTGGATGAACGCTAAGGAGAATACCGACCTAAGAGGGTTGATAAGTTTAGTAATTTTTATAGATTTAAAACTTTACAAAAAGAAGTCTAGAGAAACTAATCAGAAAGAGAAAGATGTTACAAAAAAGGTGAGAATAGTAGGATATAAAAGTAAAAGGATGAGATACAATTTAAGAGAGGACGATCTTCTTTGAATCTCAATTAAAAACAAAAATACAAACTGAAAATTTTCAATTTCATAACTCTAACGATCATTCATTTTCACTTTCATTCCTTTTGTTTCCCTTTTCTTTTTTTAACATTATATTTTATTTTACATGTAAAATGTTTAACATGTATCTAATGTGAAACTCTCACTAACAGGATAGACCCTCTTTGAGCCTCCGGGTGAGGACGGTTTGTGAGGATTCATGGCACCAGTTTGAAACAAACGAGGATAATCAGCGCTAGACTAACGGTTAAGCGTCCTAAGTGTCGAACAAAACGTAGAGAGGAGGAATGCGTAGTGCCCGATCTTAAGGATTTGGGTTCTGAAAGAGTTGAGTGGAAGGAGGGTGGAGGCAGGGAACTTTTGAGTTCGGTTATCCGAATTCAATTTCATTCTTAATTTAATTAATTGACAGACACCCTGTGATTAAAGGCTTTATACAACTTTAATCAATTAAAGACTAATTAATTAAGTAAAGTGATTAAAGACTTCAAAAAGAAGACTGAAACTATTTTACTCAATTTTTTTTTTTACGAATCTCCGAAATTAAGAATCAGACAGAAAAGAAATACATACCACTACACACTTAAACCCAAATGACGCCTCACAGATTGAAACTAGTGGAAATACTTAAGACCAACTACGCACCGAGGTTTCACACGCATTAAATTAGGATCAACCCCTTAATATAGAATAAGATTTAATATAATAACATAAAGTTATTATTTTAATTCAATCTCATTTGTAACAGAAATTTTTAAGGAACAGGGTCAAAATGAAAATATTTTTATAAACGGCAATAAAGTTTCACTTAAATAAGTTTCAAGTTTTCACACTTTTTATTTAACCTTAACCCCTCATTTTATTTACAAAATAACGTTTTCACACAATAATTACACACTTATTAAAACCTTTGAGTAATCAATTTGCTTCTAGGGGTATTTTGTCATGGCTACAACACGTACTCAAGCTGGACACTTTTTCCCTTAGCAATTCATTTATCGCTACTGTTCCATTCCTATGGGTCGTAACGTGATGTTACAAAGGTTGAAGCTTTCGTCAATAAACGCAAAAATAATTTTTCAAATCGAACTGTTAGTTCCCGAAATTAAACTGGTAGTTCGAACATTCAAATTCTTCATATTTATATAATAGTATAGATATAGATTAGAAAAAAAAAATCTCCGTAATACAACCTATGACGTGTCTCGTGTTCAGTACTAGGTATATATTGACCACCGGTAACAAAAGAAGGTGTACGTACCTTACGTAATCATTAGGAATTCACTATTAATACAGTGAAAATTAGCTATGTTGAACTTCGATAAAAAAGTATTGACTAAACATATGGGAAAAATGAACTTGGTATAATCCACTTTAAATGGAATTCAGATGACTATAAAATAATCACCTCATGGCTGTAAGATATTATAATGATAGAAGAAGATAGCGGGGGAAACCACCAAGAGACCATCACTTGTGCTCTTATCTTGAAGTCCTGTATTTGGGCTTCACTTAAGGGTGGGCTAATACTAGAGTTCCCTGGGACTTTTCTTCCATTTGCTAGATGAGAGTTGAACCATTCAAAGGTTCCCTCTCCTCCTCGGCAATGTTTCCAAAGCCCTATAATTTAGATAATTACGCCGACGATCATCCTGAGCCGGACGCACTACTTCCTACGTCCTAAATATGTTTCGGAGTAACGGATAACTGCTAAATTTCGTTTACTAATAATTAAAATAGTGTACTAAACTTATAGGATGGTGATTTCTATGATAATAATGAATTTCAAAGTTTCAGACTTTAAAGTTTTAGAGTAAAGCATTTTTATTTTTTTTATTAAATTATAAATAGAAAAAAATAGGTTTTATAGAAAAAGCGTTTTTAAATCATATCCAACCTCTTTCAAGTGAAATCAACATTTTCCAAACCAAAATCAACATTTTCCAAACCAAAATCAACCTTTTCCATTTCAAATTAAACCTTATCCAAAACAAATTCAACCTTTTCAATTAAAAATCTGATGAACTGTGTTTCGAAGAATTCTGTAAACTTACGAAAGTGAGTTTATTGATTTTTTTTGTAGCATCATATAAAAATTCCTAATTCTGTAAAAACAATAATTAGTCGAATTTCTAGGGAATTCATAATTAGCATAATCGAAAAATAATGCATACTCACTATATTGATAAAACTACACCTCCGAAAACCTGCCAATCGACCTCAATAAACAATAAATCTAAATAATTAAACTAAATGGATACGCGAGCGCACGATTTTAAAATCGATGATATTTTCATAAAAATGGCCTCTAATAATCCAATAATGTAGATCAATATCAAGGATATCCGGAGAGTGAAAATGAATCTATACTTGAGCGTGTGTTATTAAAATCGATCGTATTTTTAAAAAAAAGGGCCATCGATAATCCAACAGTGGATCTCAATATTAAGGATATCCGAAAAGTTGAAATAAATTGTGTGGTGACTACTTAAATTACCCATTATCTAATTACTATTATTTAATTTAAAATATTTCCTTTCACCTCTATAGTCTCAATACATTGCAAATATGGGCTCAAACATATTTTTCAAGTTGAAAAAAAGCACAAGGCAATGCGTTATTTTAGTCCCAAACACATTTTACGACTGCGTAAATTGGAGAGCTTAATAGAAATTAACAGAGAGTTCTTGATGATATTAGGTATACAATTTTATAACAAAAGAATTTGGTGAATACCACTCTGTAACAAAGTCAGAATTTAATTATTTATTCATCACTGTTTGGAATTTCCCGATTTTCTAAGAATACATGAACAGAATCGAAGGAAAAGTTGCTAGGAACACAAAGGCAATTAGTTAAGGCGTAAATCTCAAAGAGCTTAGCTTATGTCCGATGTCCGGGAGGATATTTATAAGGGTGCGGATACAGAACGTGCTGAGACAACCAGCATTTAGTACAAGAGGGATGTCCTGTGATATTCATTAAGAGCTAGACAAACGGCCACTCTGAAAGGGATCGATGCCGAGCTTTCTACTAGTCGAGGGCTGAGGGGGACATTAGTTCTGTTTGCTACATATAAATAATGTATGGAATAAATTATGTAAACAATTTACTTTACCTTAAATATATATAATATCATCCTTGTTGCTTCTCAAAATATCAGGCATTTTCTCTAAAATAAGTTAATAAAAAAGTAAACAAGATATAAAAACAAATTGGAATTTCAGGATTTAAATATCGTATTTAAATATGAAAAGACAAAAAATATTTTGATGAGAATATAGTCGAGATACTAATTAAAAAAAATTACAGTGCCAAAACCTATAGTGGAACCCAATTCAAAAGCGGTATGATCGGCAAACTTTGAAAAATTTAGCAAATTCATTTAAATTCTGAGATTCTTTTTATTAGATTGAGTAACGGTACAATACGGACTCTAAGTAAATTCTGAGAGGATCTCAAATTTGCCGTGGGCTGTTATAAACTACCGATTGAAACTCCATTTTTTCGGTAGTCAATGAATAGATATTTTTAAAAAATCTAAAATTTTTATAATTTTTAACATATCTAGTGACTACTGTCACTATAACAAATAATAACTGAATTCGGCTGCATTACGGAAATTACAAAGTTTAATAAATTTTCATTTAATTATTAAACAAATCCTCTTTTTCGAAACAGATTTTTTTAAACGATTAAGGTGTAAAAAATGCTGTGGTCTCCAATCACGCTTATTGCATAGTTTAACAACATGAGTATTTATTAGAATACAATTATTTAAAAAAAAAAAAAAAACAATATGCACTAAAGTTAATATTTAGATGAGTTATATTGTGTGAAAACCACCATTAGATAATTGAGATTAAAAATAATTACCGAAAAAGTCTTAGGTCTGCTGGTGAATAGAACAATATGTACTAACTAATTACTCGAAAAAGAAAAAAAAAAGTGTAAATATATGTTTAGATTGTAAATGATCGATTCTATTAAAATAATAATATTAAGATTTGTTGTTTTACCTTTTTAAGGTAAAATTACGTTTTTCCATCTGGGGTGTTGGATCAGAAAAATTGTCAGAAGCATATGGTGTCATTTTTAAACGCTCATTGCTTCACTTCTATTAATGTTAGAAAATAAAAATTGCTATCATATAACGGAGAAGATGTGCCATCAGAGATTGCAAAGATAATTTTTGGATTTGGACTTAAAGGGGAAGTACTGTAAGCGAGTAAAGATAACCAAAGCAATTTTGAGTGAGTAAATGACGTCACCGCTCACAGCGCCCCGATCAACATTAAGAGAAATCATTGCTGATAGGTTGGTTATATTTTTTGCGAAAAAAAAAATAATATTGACTTGAATAACCTCTTGCCAGAATTATTAAAATCAGTATATTACTTCTATTATCATCGACCTGTCATACATGAGCTAATTTTCAATGTTAAAAATTTATCATAAAAGTAACATGTATACCTCCCTCTCACCCCGCGATGTTAAGCTTTCTTTAGAAATTCTACGCCTTTAAAAACCTTCGGGTGTATAGAGGTGTATAGATACACAACCTCTGCCGATTTTTTCTTTTAAGTTTTCAAAGGTGGCTCTTTCCTAGTATTATAACTTATAAATAAAATTTATAATTTATATTTATATAATTTATAAATAAAATAATAAAACTAAAATACATTTAAACTGAGTAATAAACTTAATTGGAGACAAAAACACAAATTTTTTTTATTGTTAATTAATTTTAATTATATCTGAATTTTACAAAGCTTTATATACTATGATATTTATTTTTATAAATTTTAACATTTAGGCTGTTCCTGTTGTTAAGCCCAAAATTACTTTATAATCAAAGTAAAATGGTTACGAGAGATTTTTTTTTCTAAACCTTTCTTTATTCTTTAGTTATCTCTGTATTTATAACGCTCACTTTTCACATTGTGTTGCAACCATCTTACATTTTAAGGATTTTAATTGAAAAAGATAAGGAATTTTACGTAATTCAGTACCTATAAGGAATTTAATGTACGGAATATAAAGAAATACAATTAGGAATTTATGTATTCTAAAATGATCATTAATGTTCCAGGTTATAATTAATTACAATAATCAAATTATATATTGAATATTTAGGCAAGATGCTGATGCGACAAAAGTGGAATTCCTTAAAAGTTATTCTTTTGGAACTAATAACAAATTCAAAAAACTTTTTTAATAAGTTTTATTAACCCACACTTGGGTTTAACAGGCAAAACGGTGGGCCAGCATTCACCATTGATTAAATGTTATTTGTCCATTAACTAGACAACTAAATTTCAACCAAGTATAAATATCTTAAAATTGATCCGACTTGATTCTACGACCCATTTCATTTAGGACCTATTAACCTTCCTTCAATTCAAATATCGTCATGAATGCTTATTTAGTATCTTAATTACACTTGTTAGTACCCATTAAAATGTATATTGATACAGTAAATTGGTAACAATTCCATTCAAATCTTAAATTTACTATCTTCTTAATGAACCATAAAAGAATTTTAGATTAAAAACATTTCAGACGCATTTTGAACATTTCATATGAATTCCTTTTATAAGTCACTACACTTTATTTAAAGAAATAATGATAATAATAACTATTATATATATATATATATATATATATATATATATATATATATATATATATATATATATACTATTACATAAGTTATTATTATTACGATTTATTATATTTATAGGACGATGTATGCTATATATATAAATGGGAGACTTGTATGTTTCAATGCCAAAGGAACCCAGCTCGAACCCGTGGCGTATTAAATTTTCAGAAAATTAGTAGGCATTGCCAGGTTTTGAACCACGCTTCCTGGGTCTATCGAACCCAAAAATGAGTACCTGACATTCGTTAGATAATAGTTCAGGTGGTAGGAGAACTGAACTAATAGCCTGTAAAGATTACCTAAGATTGAGAATTAGTCACCAGCTAGTCACCCTGTCTACAAGCCCCTCCCTTCCCCTATAGACTGTAATGGGAATGATTCATTATTCATTACGCTATATACAAATTTTCTATTGTCCCAAACACTTTCATATTTATGTAAACCATGTGGATCTATTTACATAATATCGGTTTAAAAATATTAATTTAAATATGATCAAAATCCATTTACTTATATAATGTGTTTATCTCTCCTAATAATGTTCTTGTTACGCTTTTATGCCTAGCATATAACTTAATAATTGAAGAGAACACGAAATCATACTAATTTAAACCGAAATGCCATCCCTCATTGAACTCATGCGAGCGCACCTCTGGTTTGTCACTATTTTATGTATAATTTACATCTCTTACATACACTCTGAAATACTAAAAAACTATAATTTTCCTTAAAGAAGATAAGAACTACATAAATATTTTTTTAATTACAGCTGATTGAAGGAAAAAAAAACGAAAAAGACTAAATCATATCGGGAAAGGAACCCTGCTACAGTCATTAACGATTAGACACCGCTAAATGAATCAGAAATACCCCAAGGCAAGGCCCTTACCACTTAGTTCTCTTTACTTACCAAGTACAACCCTTCCCATCGAGCAACTTTTTGATTACGTCTGCGCTTTTATAACGGTTGTTTAGACCGGCTCAAAAGGAAACTCCTTCTAATTCACCAACATTCAATCCGATTTCAGTAATAGCTCCCCTGTTCAAGAGAAAATAGGAGTTTAGTTGGTGAGATTAAAGAAAGGCATTTTCTTCATTAAACTGAGCGTTACAATCGTGTTCTAACCACTCGTTCATGTTTTCTTGTGAATTTTGAAGATTAATTTATAGTTATATCTGAGCACAGCTTCGCAGACCGCTTTTATTTCTTCACATAAAAATCTTGACACTTCTATTTTTTACGAAGGTTCATCCACTAATTTTAGAAAACTGGTTCCTTAAACGGTTCATAAAAATAAATGCTTTCAAGTTAAAATATTTCAGGTGTGTATTGAGAAAAACTGCATGCTCGCCAGTAAATACATAATGCAATCCAGTACCTTAAAAAAAGAAGACAGTATAGTATCTGATTTGTGAGAAGATATCTGAGTAAAAGACTCACCTGGAATATACAAACAAAATAAAAGACACAATCTTACAGAAAATCCTATTTTTCTATAAAATTGAACTAAAATATATAAGAATATTTATAAAATATAAATATTAAATTTATACCTACGGACCTGGACTTTGGGGTTCAAAAATTTAAAATGAAAAAAACAGTATAAAAAAAACATTTAAAATGTTTTATAATACTGATTTATATTAATCTAATTTAATATGTATAATAATACCAAATTATATTTTGAATTTTTTGTGTGTTTTTAGAACTGAGGATGAATGTTTAACATTCGAAACTAGTTTTCAATAATACAAATTTATAGAAGTGGCAAATAATTTATCAAATCCTAATTTTCGCTTTTATTTTCTCCCAGTATCTTCTCATCACTTGCAAGCACGCTTTGCATCCTTTCTTTTGACCACGCAGTTCCCTTCCGTTTTTCTTTATTTTCCACAAGAACCTTGACTTCTTTAAAATAATTGTCTGTTATTTACAATTTTTTTGTTTCTTGTCTCATTTGTTTTATCATTTTTATTCTATATTTAATTAATATTTTTATAAATTACAAATTAATTACCAATATTGAAAGGATGTCACCTTATTATACATATCATCACTTTTACATTTTATTATTTAAGCGAACAGTAAAATTTAAGAGATGTAATATTAATACACTTTCTTTTAATATCTTTGTCATCCTATAAGCTGACGTACTAAATAAATAAATATTCAGTGTTAACATATTTAGATACCTAATTTCTTTCTTATTAATACAAATTTTGGCCAATCCAATAGAAGGTGTTGTAGGACGTAGTGGTTGAAAATCGACTTATTTCGGAAACAAACCTTGTCAAGTCCGATCTATAAGGCATAGACAAATAATTTTGATGCTAACTCCATCACAATGAAATATGGACTAAGATGTATACTTTTCTAAGGGTTTATCACTAATGCAGCAGACGAAATTTTGAGAAATGTATTCCGAAAAGAAAACATATTATTTCTCACCTTTTATGAACTACCTAAATAAAAACTATTTTGTGGTTTTACGGAGAGATCTAGGGTTGACAGTTTATTATGGGTTAAAGGGGACCAAATGAAAAATTTAAATATAATAAAAAGATTTACTAATTTAAGTATCAAATATATATTTATTTTAATAAATATATATATGAGATATAAATTAGTAAAACTTTTTATTATAGTTAAATTTATCATTTTGGTCTTAAGTAACAATTAGTTGTTGAAAAAACTAATAATAAAAATATTTGATGTGGACAACACATGACTTCCTTGTACGCCTATTAAACTATCAATCGGTGGCTCAAAAAGTGATCCTGAATTTGGTTACTAGTTTCCGAAGATAGCAGTATCTCAAAAACAACACTCGGCGTCGCGACATCCATCTATTGACACACAAACAAATAGGAAGGAAAACCAGTATTTTGCACTAAATTTTAACACTTAAAACAAGTAATAAAAATGTTGGATTGGAAATCAAATTGCGTTTGTAACCTTTATTACCGAAGCATATGATTTATGTATTTAATCTAAATATAATTTTTGATGTAAGCTTAATATGACCTTCAAGTAAAGTACCCTTTTCGGCTCACCAATTTTAACCAAAATTTATTATATCATTTAAATCAATATGTAACTTATAAATACTAAATTTTAGAAGTTTTGCATAGCATTTTAATATAATTTTTGATGGAAATCAATTATGATCTTCAAGTAAAGTACCACTTCCGGTGATCAAACAGTAACCAAAAACAATTAGATTTTACAACAATCCTATAATTTCAACTTTCTATGGCGAAACTAGTCAAAATGGATTCAGGGATGGTCAAACTGGACATTTCCGTCGAAATCTGAAAACCGAAAATTTTCGCGATTACAATACTTCCTTTACTTCGTACAATGAAGTAAAAAAACTCGAAATTTCATCGTATTCAGAACCAGAATACTTTGGATTTTCTAATAGTTAACCTATGGGTTTTATTTTATTATTATGATAAACTGTTAATCCCCCAATGAAACGCAAGCCCTAACAAAAACACTATTTTTTTTTGGAGCGGCAAAGGAGCAGTTGCCATTTAACAATTGACCAAGCCAATGAAACTCTGAATTTATAAGAGTTTGTTAAAAATTGTTTTGAAATGTAGTTTAACCACTATATGGTTACAGGGCATTAGGATAAAAATAAAGATATATTTTTTTGTCTAAACTATTGCGTCCAGATTGTTTAAATTAGTGAGAATAACTTGATTATTCATTGCAGGATGGAGAGCAATACGCAATAATTTAAATCGAAAAGATTTGATACGTGGAGGTTAGGTTGAACCCTTTCACTCAATATGTGATATGAGTAATAATAAGGAACATATAAATGATTCAGTGTTGCAGGGGTTAAATCTATGTAGAATACATAGTTGGATTGAATCTCATAAATCAATGCTGAGTATGGGAATTGGCATACTTATGCTAATGTCTTGGACTCTTTTTTTTTACTATGTTAACAGTGAACACTAACATAGTACTACGTGGATAGATTAGTTAAATTATGATTTAATTTATATAAAAGGGATGGTATTTAAATATTCTCCAAAACTAAATCAATAATGAAGTTGCGTTTGAACTTCGCTGTTGTATATATTTTTTGTTTCGATTATTTAATTTTAACGGAGTTTGCAGAAATATTTTAATTTAATAGCGGATCTAGTTTGATATATTTTCCCGATAATGCAGAATAAAGGCCAACTGTACTTGTAATTCACAACAAAGGTAAGCTTCGAGGTAATAATAATCTGTTTATACTTTCATGACAAATTGTCTAATGACAGCTATAAACACATCACGAAACCAATTCCCATTCCGTGCAGGCCGCCTGACAGAACCCCCAATTACCTCCCTTGTACCATGTACTCTGGGGGCTTTATTTGAATAGAGTTCGGACAGAGCTCTGGAAATCTGGTTCTTAAGAGAGCTTTTGGGCATCAATGCAGGCTATTGACGTCCGGTTGATTGCCTTTCAATCGATGTAGTGACCCAAGCCTATAAAACTCATAGCCTCTCCCCGGCCTTGTATTTTTTCATTATTTTCCATCCCCCTTGGCTCTTATATACCATTATTGGCACTAAAAAGGACATATAAGCGGTATGATAGTCACAGTATAATTAAGATAATAAATATTATAGCATATGCCTGTCAATTATTTTAAAAAGGTAAAACCACAACATTTTGTTGTCGTCTTATCAGATAATCGATCTCACGTATACTTACATACATTATCGTACACTACAATATGAATAGAATATATGATTTGGACACCGCATGACTTCCTAGTACGCCTATTAAACTATAAACACACACAACTATAAAACTGTAATCGTTTAATAAAACGATTAGTGCGGACCTTGAAACCTGCTTATCTATGAAAATCTCGATTTGTGATTTAAGAAGGCCAAATCGAGTTTTGGCCGGCTAGATACAAAAATAAATACCCTTGGGCGATGGCCACAGTAAAGAAAAAATTAAAGAAAAAAAATGCTTATATGAAAGTTGTCGATCTCGTATTTTCAGATTATTCAATATGGAATGTTATCTTCTAAATAATGAATTCATCGGATAATTTATGAGATATAAACAAAAATGCAAATAAATTTAAGCTTATTTATCGGTTTAGGTATGTATATATTTATATATATATATATATTTTTTTTTTCTGTTGGCACTATAGACCATTCAGATCTTTGGACGCGCGATGTGGTCTTCTTATAGACATCTTATTGCTTGCGGGAGCTCAGACAGCCTGGAGGGGGTCACCCAACCTCACGTTGCTGCGAACCATGGTTTCCATGGTGCAGCGGCAGGCTGCCCAATGCTCCATAGCTAGCTCTTTGGGGCCAATTCGGCAGTGTCCTTCCCACCGACTCTCTCGGGTTCCAGGACAGTGACAAATTGGTCTAGACTCACGGATTATGGCTGTTCGGAGTCAGCAGGCGCACGAGGACCTATATTTCTTTCCCCGTAGCACACCGTCCATGGACCAAACCTCCGTGCGGCTATTTGACATCATGAGAGACCATAACGCGATTCACAATTTAGATACACGGGGTAGGATCATCACTCCTACGCCCGGTCTGTGTGAGTTGCCTCCAGTAGCCTGACGGGTCTCACATACCCGGGGGAGTGGGGATACTGGCAAGCTGCGTGGCTTTTCCCCGGTAGGCGGTCACCCAAATCTGGGCGGTCACCCATCCAAGTACTAAACACGCTCGACGTTGCTTAACTTTGATTACCTATTGCAAGCGCCTCAGCCTGCTCGGCTACCCCGGCCCCACATGTATATATATATATATATATATATATATATATATATATATATATATATATATATATATATTATTTTTATTTGTGATTCAGAGATCCTTTTGGCGGCCCAGATTAATTGTACAATCTAAGTAGCAACTAAGCCCAAAAGTGTACAATCTAAGTAGCAACTAATCTCAAAAGTGTACAATCTAATAAGACCACCTCAGCCTACCCATCTCTAAACATAGTATTTCTTTCAAATTAATATTCAGACATTTTATTTTATTCATTTCTTTTATCGGAGTAGAATTATTTATTTATATTTCATGTACAAATATGATATTGATTTTCTAAAGCAAAAAAAAGAAATCATTTTGGAGGAAGGTGCTGAAGTCCAACCCCATGTGCTTATTTGCTTATTTGGCTATGTGCCTGACGATATTGTTTGCCGATTAATATTTAACACGTCTCCATCGAAAACAGCAAATCTGGAAGAAATGCCATTAATATCCCTTTAAATATTCTACAGAGATGAGAAATAATAAAAAATATACTAAAACATGTAATAAATAAAAGTAGTTTTATAACATTGCCTCGACTGAAATAGGCAACATTAGCTTAGTAGGATAGTAAATCGAAAAGCGCAAGTATGATTACATACAAAATGATAATTTTAAATTGTTTTCTAATAACTTTGAAATTATTTTCAGAAATGTGTACTGTCCACAGGATATGTTTTGCCGAATCCGAGGGTTTGATGGGCCGCAGGGAAACCCGGAAGCAGAAACCCAGTTAGGCAAATTGAGTTTACCTGCTAGGCCTACAGAGGTACTTTACCAGCGAGATTTGAGTCACAGGCTGGATTTGGATTCCAGGTGTTGTGTGTGAGAAAGAAAATTATATTGTTTTTTAAAAATATTTATAAGCAGCTATATTCTTCAAAATAGTTTAGTTATCCGTTGTGATCTATACATAACAAATGGTTTAGGATATAGCGGTTGGTATGACTGAAGAGGGTCAATATAAACTCCACCTCTTAAACCTCTTCATTATATTTCATCCCTCTTGGCTCTTATATACCATTATTGACACTAAAAAATGACATGTAAGCAGTAAGATAGCCACAATATAATCAATACAATAACTATTGTTTTTGCACATGCCTCTTAAAATGTTAAAACCACAATATTGGTTGTGGTCTATACATAACAAATGGTTTATGATGTAGCGGTCTGCATAACTGAAGAGGTTCAATTTAAACTTAATTAAGAAGTAGTTTCGCTTGCCGCATAAATAAAACGAAATTAAGATAAACTGCGACTCGATTTTTATGGGATATATAATTTTTATTTTTTTTTTTTTATCAAGAATTTTATAGAAGGTTTACGATGAATCCCAACTGGTAAATAGACATTTGAACTAAATATCCAACAAACATCTATAGCTTGTAATAGGTTTATTGTGTATAAGGTCCAGAGATCTTAATTTGTGCGATAAAACGAGACTTCATTTTCCAGGGAAATACATATTATTCAAGTGAGACACGCATTACCCGTTAATTGTTAGACGAGAATGATCAGTTTTATTATACTTAACCGCAAGCGCTGTAATGGGTTACATGCTTCAACTATAAAGATGGTCTCGTTGAACGAACTCAATAGTGATCCAAAAAGTTACAAACTGACAATTTACCATAGTTTAAAAAAAAAAACTTCTATATTCAAACCTGTTTAGAAAAAAAAAACTTCTATATTCGATCCTGTTTTTCTGCCCTATTATTTTTTGTGAGTGTGTGAGTGCCTTTTACAATATATAAAAATAAAATATATTAAAACATATATTGTGAATTAAAAGCATTGTTGGGTGTCACAATCTTTACCTACTTTGCCTTTTAAAAATATATAAATTTTGAAAAAAAAATTAACACGGTTGTAAAAATCTAATAAGTTAATTATCTTTCCGTTTTCCAATACAATTTAAAAAATTTCCCTAGAATTAAAATTGTAATCCTCTCTTCTTTTATTTTTGGTTTCTTTTTCACCATTTTTAATTATTTTATTCTTATAGCGTTAGTCAAAAGCACATTTTATAATACATGTTTTAAATTATTTTCCTTCGGAGGAGGAAAAATTTCATTTACAAAATCAAAGTGCTTTATAATTAACAAACACACTCTGTTTTAATAAGGGTAAAAAAAATAAAATAAAACATCAAAGAAAAGTAAAATTCACAATGCTTTATAGCTTTATATTTAATAATTATACATATATATGCATTATGACCTTGAAATATCAGTTTAAAATTTTTGCAATAATGGTTTAAGATGATTATGTATTTTACAATATGTATGAAGAGTCCACGAAGGAAACAGAGAAAGACGCATTATTTTTCCAAAATGGAGTTATACACCTCTATTTGATCATATCGTTCAGGAGAATAACGATCTTCTTTCTAGATGATCGGTTTGTTAGTGTTTGAAGAATACCCATAGACTGAATAAATTAGGAGCTCCAAACTTTAAAACATGATTTACTCGAAATCCATTACGAGTGACCCTCCACCTTTCTTCCGAGACTCTTCAGATAGTAAATGATGGCAAGGGGATTGGGGGGACGGGAGGAGTTTCATTTAGAAACACTCATTTGGGGTGTTAACATTATTAGAAAAGAAGTATTTTATTTTTACTTGTGTTTTGATAATACTATGTTATCAAAATATTAGATTAGAAAATGCTTATTATAATTATTTTGAAGCGTATTTTGGCTTTTTCATTGGCGTATTTAGAATTTTTTCACAGCATGAATATATTGTGCCTAGTCATAAGTGGCATCAATATGCTAAAGCTAACAAGAAAGTTGAAAGGACACAATTCACATTAAAATAAAATTTACTGTGGTTTTGTCCACGCATACATAAAAGGAAAAATGTGTATTCAATGGAATTCCTAGCAATATTACAGCAAAATTGTCAGCAGTTTCGCAAGGCTGATGTCTTCCTCCCCACAATAAGGAATGTCGAATTCAACGTAATATTTGAAATTCCTTTTCTTACAGGAGTAAGTCTAATTGGAATGGTTGATGACATAGAGCTTCTATATATTACTGAAGGAATGCCAATTATGTTTGAATAAGGTTTTGACGGAGACAATAACAGCGTATAAATTCCCACTCCGATGAGCAACATGGATATAGTTACATCTATGTGCGATGACGTTATGTAGATTTAGTTCATTGACCTAGGAGAGTAAAATAAATTATAAAGTAAATTTACAACTAGGTAAACCAGAGAAATGTAGTTTTATCAGTTAGTGTTAAAACAAAATTAAAAATCCATTTACGAACTAAATTAAAGTTAAATTTACATTTAAACAATTATCACGTCTCAAAATATCATCCTTCAACACGAGGCGTTGCGTTTTTTAATTGTTCGTATACTTTACTTTAAAATTTACATCTGTCTACTCTAAAAGTGATAATAAGGATGATTCGATTAAAATTTGGCATTGTTAGAAAAGAGATTAATCCAATGTTCTTTAATTAGGGAAGTAATTAATTATTAATAATTACACACACACACACACACACACACACACACACACACATATATGCATTACGATCTTGAAAAATAAGAGAAAAACTTCCAAAATTTAACTAAAAGATTCATTTATACACAAACATCCAAAAACGTTCATCAAGATCGGTTATGATAAATATTGCATTTCCTCAGCCAATAAATAATTTTTTATAGAGGTAAAAACAAATTTATGATATCGAATTTTCGGGGCTCTGAAAAAAAAAGAAGAAAATAATGAAAAATACAACTGAGAAATTAAAATTAACAACCACTAAAAAAGTTAATGTTCTAAAATCAAAATAATCATTATGCATGGATGTATGTATGTATACATTTCATTTATGTATGAAAAAATTTATTTATAATATAAATTATAAATAAATATAAGCATAAACTATAATATTATACAATTATGTCTTATAGCTTGATAAGTAAGCTGTGTATGTAGCAACCCAATATATTTGGGCAGCATGGTTTGCAAATAAATCATTTCTCTCGCTAGTCTAAGGACTTGCATCAGGAAACATGTCACAAATGGTGGACACTGCATTATTAAAAAAAAAAATTGTATGATTGTAAATCAATATATATATATATATATATATATATATATATATATATATATATATATATATATATATATATATATATATTAGTATATAGAGTAATAGATACAGTAAAATAATTACTTGTGAGTTGGCTAGCACATGCAATAACCATATATTGAAGTTTAAAAAAATGTTTTTTTTTATTATTATTCTCAATGGCCTTGAAAAATATTGACTTTGAAATAAAAGTTATCAAGGACTCGTATAATCTCTAATTTAATTATATACTATTCCATTTTTAGAATTATTATTATTTTTTTTGTTTCGATTAAAAAATATACTGTCCTAATGAGTTTTGTCAGGTCGGGGAGTAGGAATGGGCAAATAGAGTTAGCATGATTTGTGAATCCCTCTGTACATGTACCATTGAACTTTACTTTGCGTTAAGCCCTGAAAACTATGACTACCGTAAAACGTTAATTACTGAACTGTTTAATGTTTATTCGGACGAGTTCCAGGAAAAAATAAACCAAAAACTGAAGGTCCAAGATCAAACCGGATGCTTCCACAGAGGAATTTTGTAGTCAAAGGACATCGGGTATGGTGTTAGGAGGGTCCACGGCTGGATTTATGATCCTCTGGGGCCGGTTCATGTGGAATTAGTTTCCCGACTAAATTACCGAGTCCTATCCTGTGGTATAATGGACGTTCCTGTGACTTTTTGAGAAATTATGTTGTTAAATTCATAATATTTTTTTAAATATTTGTTTTTACTTCCTTGTACGAAGTAAAGGAAGTATTGTAATCGCGAAAATTTTCGGTTTTCAGATTTCGACGGAAATATCCATTTTGACCATCCCTGAATCCATTTTGACTAGTTTCGTCGTGGCCTCTGTACGTACGTAAATTCCTACGTTCGTATCTTGCATAACTCAAAAACGGTAAGCCATAAAAAGTTGAAATTTTGTATTTAGGATCGTTGTAAAATCTAGTTGTGAACCTCCTTTTTTGGTCACTGCTTGATTACCGGAAGTGGTACTTTACTTGAAGGTCATAATAAAGGTCATAAATACATCAAAAATTCTCTCTCTCTCACTCTCTCTCTCTCTCTCTCTCTCTCTCTCTCTCTCACTCTCTCTCTCCAGATGATGGCCCACACATGTTTTGGCCGAAACGTCGTTTTGTTCGGCTTTTAGATTCGCTCATGATTCAATTCTGAAAATACTGACATATTCGGATTTACTTTTCAAGTTATGATTATAGACTTAAATTCCGAATATCGTTAATAGTGTATCCATTGGTTTCGGTGGAATAGCACTTAGCTCCTAAAGTTGCAACACTAGGCTCTCGACGCACCTATAAATTGGCCAACTTCTCCAAACCACAATCCTGATTTGCCTGCTTTCATCATCTACGGTGGTTTATGATCCTTAAATGATACCATTGGCTAACTTTTTTTAATGGTAACTCATTAATCCTAAACATTTCCACAATTCCAATGTGCGAATGCCTATACTTCAACTTCTCAATAGAATATGTTTACCTAAAAGAAACCTCTTAACCAAATAATCAACTAATGAGCCATTAATGTTGACCTCGGACTCCAAAAAGAATCAGTATTACATCAAGATATAATTTATTAATAAATATAACCTGAAAACTCTGTAATTATTAAAATGTATGCTAAGGTACGATATATATAAAAATTTAACATTTAATAAATATTTATAAATATATAAAAAAAAATAAATGAGTAACATATATATATATATATATATATATATATATATATATATATATATATATATATATATACGTATATATCGACTCGTATATATACGAGTACATGTCCCACCATTCAACCTTTCATGAACTTTTCACTTCATTGGACACCATGCATGTGGCAGTTGATGATTCTCAGAGAAGTATATGTCAAAAAGTATGCAGTCAAGAGGTATATTTTCGACCAGTATCGCAATGTCCTCAATATCGGCGCCGAATGTTGTTCTGGTTTAACAGACGAAACAGAATAACTGGAATCCTGTACTTCCTTTGAGAAATTCTTGGTCCAGATATGGGTTCAGTGTACTAAATACTATGTGAAGGTTTAAAGTACGTCTAGAAAGGAAAAATATGTATTGATTTATTCCAGTAACATATAAATATGACAGAATAAATTTTACCGCTGCGAAAAGAATTCTCTAAAAAGTTTTTATCCGGTGATAAATTAATTTATTTATAAATTTCGTAATTAATTAATTACGCAGAACACGCAGTAAGATGACCTCAGCATTCAGAGTGTTGTAAAATAATTAGTCAATCATTTGCTACAATTCCCAAACCAGTTAACTAAAGATATAAAATCATTTTATACCTAACCTTACCTGAATTAGGATGCCTACCAAATTCCGTAGCCTTTGAAACTGCCCTCCTGCACAATGCTAAGCATTGGTCTGTGTAATTCGAGGAAGGCTTCAAGGCAATGGTTAATGGAATTTGATAACTTTCATTGACCTTTCGCGAATGTTTTATTATTCTACGTTTGATGAAATATTATTAATTATTTTAACTATCTTTTTTTAAGTTGTATACAATAGCCTTTTACAGATATAAAAATTCTGATTACGAA
Source organism: Rhaphigaster nebulosa (assembly GCA_948150685.1). NCBI lineage: Eukaryota > Metazoa > Arthropoda > Insecta > Hemiptera > Pentatomidae > Rhaphigaster > Rhaphigaster nebulosa. Next base: position 101,979,807 of record OX411308.1, read on the forward strand.
TACAACTAGTAAACAATAAAAAAGTGATGGAGTGCATTTGATATTATGTTTATCGTTTTTCCAAAATTGTTTGGGAAAAAAAATGAAAGATTTGATGTCATTCTTTTGTTTGATTTCTGAAAAAGACAAGACCTTTTTGAAAAAATAAATAAACAAAACCAAAGCTAGTTAAATAACAAGTCACACGGATACATACGTCTAAGTTCAGACGTCCAATTTCCATGCAACAGGAAGTAAGAAATTAATTGTACTTGAGGGTTGGAACTATATGTGTATTGTTTTATTCTTGACATTATTATAGTTCTTATGGAGGAAGGGCAAATTGTTAAATTGTATAAAATTCTATTAAGAAGGTTCAGTACCATGTAATTCTAAAGAAGATATTTCCAATTGAAAAGGAATATCAATAATAATTAGTGATCTTTTATTAGATTGTTAATTTTTTTAAATGAAAAATGGGGATTTCAAAATATTTATAATAATTAAGTAAGCATAGATTGAAATAGGACCACTATTTCAATCTATTAAATCTATTATTCTATTAAATCTAAATTTATTAAATCTATTAAATCTATCAATGATTAATTTCCAAACTATTGTAGTCCAAATAGTCAATTTGGAAAACACAATTCTTATTACACAATTCTTATCTATCACTATTTTTCTATTGTTTCATTACTAAACGAAATTCACCTATCACTTATAATGTGATACTAGCATTATTTTGTTTTATGATGAAATAATACGAAAATATTGAAGGATATTTTTCTATGAGAATAGTTTTATCACCAAATTGACTATTCGACCAAAATAGTCAAATAATAACATCTTTTGGAAGAAAAAAACTTTAAATGGTTACCAAGTAATTCCTAGAGTTGCGCATAATAATTTATTTTTTTGACATTTGTTAACATTTTAATGAAATAAATGAAAGTTTGAAAAAGGCGAAAATTGATAAGGATAACAATGTTTGTAATGCAACAAAATACAATTTGTTTGGAATTTTATTAATTTTATTATTTTCTTAGGACTTATAGCAGTTCTATTTTAATCTATTATTACACAATTATTACAAATAATAATAAGTTAGTACACCAAAAATTTTAAGTAACCGCTTGAAAAAATATAATATTAATTTAAAATATTAATAACCACTAGAAACTGATGATTAGACCATTCAAATCTAATTTGACAGTATTTTTTTTTCATCTCTACAATCTACTCAGATTAATTTAGATGCCTCCGTGGTTTGACAATGGATTTCGCGGCTACTATATTACTTCACCGTGACTACATTGTCCACAAGAACAGTGCATGATCAAGAATCAGGTACTTCTATGCTCACCATGGATAGTAGCAAGGCTGATTTAAGTAACAAGTGGCGATGTTCTTGTGATCTTAAAAGAATGATGATCTTTTAATTATGAGCCACAAAGCAAGTTAAGTCCAAATAATCATCCTATCACTATCAGCTCCTCTGTCAAAAAACATTCCTGGAAATCTAATATTGCCCAAAATTTCCGGACAGTCAATAAGTACCCTAAAATTATTCCATCACTCCCGCTATCTTCTTCCACAAGCTCCTCGGTATTCTCACTCATTTTCTCCCACTTTGATTACGGATATGTGGTATACGGTGGCCTTTCGGTAGTACTCGAGGACATATTAATTCTTATCATGAACTGCTTTTTAAGATTTGTCGTCGGTACCTCGGGGCAGTTTCATGTATCACACCTTAATGTATCACGGCGAGTTAAAGTGGCTCTCCAATCGCAGAAAATATTTCCTTGGATTGTTCCAAAACCGAACCATCAACTCCCATCACCCTTTCTACACCTACAGCCTCCTTCCATTCAAATCGTCTGTCCATTCACAGGAAACAGGATACCCTTACCCACAGAACCAAAACATTCGAACGTTCCTTTCTTGTCCGCTCCATTGTCCTCTGGGATTCCCACCCTTCTTCTTCTCTCTCCTCATTCAAATTCCACCTTTTTCAACATCTCCTCACTTCTCAAAAAGACGCTATCTGATCATGAAATTTTAATTCAAGAATAATATCTTGATTAGTAGAAAATATTTGTTTCAATTATCATATGAATTTTCACCTCTGTGAATCATTTCATTATTTTTATATCCTCCAATCATGAAATTCTGCTTAGTAGCGAGTAATTGTTTTTGACGTTGTTTTAACTCTGGATTGTTTCATTATTTTTATGCTATTTTCTTCGTTTTTTCTTTCTTTTATTTTGTTTATTGTTTTCAGTTTTTCGTCAGTACACATATATTTATTTTATTTTTTTACCAGAAGAATGTTCTTTTATTTTCTCTCTTTACTTATATGTTATAATTGAGATTATTGTAAATATCAATTGACTTTTATGTATGCAGTCTTTAGCCAAACATATTTTCTGTTTTCTTTATTATTTGGACATATTTGTTATTCTTAGGAGACCTAGTCCCAGAATAAAGTTTATTTTTCTATTCTAAAGCAAAAGTTATTGGACCGCTCATACCAGTTTAACAATTATGTCCTGACTTCCAATCAAAGTCTGAGGAAAGGATGTCTCGCTGCTCTCAGGATTGAAATGTTCTCATAAAAGCCTATAACAGGATAACGAAGTCGCTAACACTAAGACAAAGGTGTTTCATCAGGGTGTGCAGTGCTCAGAGGTGTTAATAACGAAGACCATGAATAAAAGAACAGCCACCAAAGGAGTCTTATCTTCATCAGCTCGGAGCCCTAGTTAGGGGTAGTGCTGTAACTGAATTCTTTCAGGTAGCTTAGCTTAGTACAAAGATACTTTGCATAACATGTACTGAAGTAATTAAAAAGACCTTTGAAATGTCGACGTATAATTTAGCATTCACAAAGTATAAATAAGTACATATTACTCATTTTCAATTTGTAAAAAGGCTATCTCAAAATTGGCAGTTTTGGGGAAAACAACTTTAAAGGTTTCAAAATCTCGTTGTAAAGAGAGAAAGTTTGATTTTAAAGTATCATGACACAAGATGCAAATTTAAATATTTTTCTTTTTATTTAAAGAAATTTATGACTGTATAAGAATACGCAACGAGTAAATGCGAGAATAATTACATAAAACTTTATATTGGCATGAAAAGAAGCTACCCATTGGTAGATCTTCGATGACTTCTATACTAGGAGGTCCTGCTGTCATCTTCTATTCAGACGACTCGGAGGATTTTCTGGAATAGTTAGGGATGGAAGATTATGCACTAGTTGGTTAGTGGGGGCAAGGGGTTTGTAATTAAAAGAGGTATATATTAAGGCTTTATTGTCAGGTTTGAAGTTAAATATATGACGCTTTAGAAGTAAAACGAACTTCATAAGCACACTTACATCTTGTAGATTGCTAGATGATAGCAATGTTTTGAAGTAGGACACTATTCTTGCAAAAGGAGCGATATATATATATATATATATATTTTTTATTTTTTTTATTTTTTTTTCTGTTGGCACTATAGACCATGAAGATCTGGCCGCGCGATGTGGTCTTCTTACAGACATTTTATCGCTTGCGGGAGCTCAGACAGCCTGGAGGGGGTCACCCCACCTCACGTTGCTGCGAACCATGGTTTCCATGGTGCAGCGGCAGGCTGCCCATAGCTCCATAGGCAGTCCCTTTGGGGCCAACTCGGCAGTGTCCTTCCCACCGACTTACTCGGGTTTAAGGACAGTGACAAATCGGTCTAGATCCACGGATTAAGGCTGTTCGGAGTCAGCAGGCGCACGAGGACCTATATTTCTTTCCCCGAGACAGACCGACCATGGACCAAACCTCCGGGCGGCTATTTTATGTCCTGGAAGACCACAACGCGATTCACAATTTAGGTACACGGAATAGGGTCATCACTCCTACGCCCGGTCTGTTAAGTTGCCTCCAGTAGGCTGACAGGCCTCACGTTCCCGGGGGAGAGAGGATAGTGGCAGGCTGTGGATTTTTCCCCGGTAGGCGGTCACCCAAATCTGGGCGGTCACCCATCCAAGTACTAAACACGCTCGACGTTGCTTAACTTTGATTACCTATTGCAAGCGCCTTAGACCGCTCGGCCACTCGCGCATATATATATATATATATATATATATATATATATATATATATATATATATATATATATATATATATATATATATATATATATATATATTTATATATATATATATATACATATATATATATATATATGTACCGTCCATATATATATATATATATATATATATATATATATATATATATATATATATATATATATATGTACCGTTCGGGTCTCCGGGTGGGGACTGCTTCAGGGGATTCATGGCGCAAGTTGAAAATTAGAGATTTAGGTATAGGGACGTGGAACGTAAGAAGTTTGAATACAGCGGGTGGGTTAAAATCGGTGGCAAACGAGGTTAAGAGATACAATGTAGATATCGTGGCACTGCAAGAGGTTCGGTGGCCAGGGGAGGGTTCGTTAACAGAAGGGAACTATTCTATTTGGTACGGTGGGAGCGGTAATTATTGTTTAGGTACTGGATTTCTAATAAGGAATAGATTGCTCTCCGCATTGAGGGACGTAAAATTTTTTAGTGATAGGATATCTGTGGCCATATTTCAGGGGCGGTGGTTTAAAATCGCGCTGATAAACATACATTCCCCTACTGAAGACAGTGATGATGAAGTTAAATGCGAATTTTATGATAAACTAGAGTGGGTATATGATAAACTACCTCGAAACTGCATGAAAATAATATTAGGGGACGCAAACGCAAAGGTGGGAAGGGAAGAAGTATACTATCCGACGATCGGTAAAGAAAGTTTGCACGAACATAGCAATGATAATGGGATCCGTCTAATAAACTTTGCTATCTCGAAAAACCTAACAATCAAAAGTACTACGTTTAAACATAGGGATATTCATAAGTATACGTGGACATCGCCGGATTAACAAACACGCAATCAAATTGATCATGTTTTGATACAACAAAGATGGCAAAATAGTATAATTAACGTGAGGTCTTATCGTGGGGCAGAATGTGGGTCAGATCATGAATTAGTAATCGCGAAACTTCGACAAAAACTTAATATAGAAAAAAGGAAAGAAAGCCGTATTTGTTCCGAAAATTTTGATCTAGATAAATTGAAAAACCCTTCAATTAGAAATCAATTCGCGGTAGAAATCAAGAATAGGTTTGAAGCCTTGGAATCTTTAGATGAGGATCGCGAAGATGTAGACAAGCTATGGATCGGAATTAGGGATAATATTAAAGAGGTAAGTAATCTGTGTCTTGGAAAAAGGAACAATAAAAAGAATAAACCGTGGTTCGATAATGATTGTCTAAACTTGTGCGAAAAAAGAAGAGCCGCGAAACTAAAAGCTTTGAATAATCCAAGCGATAAAAATGTTGCTAATTTCCGGGCCTTGATGAATGAAACGTCCAAATTCCTCAAAAATAAAAAACGAGAATATCTTAAAAACAAAATAATAGAGATAGAAACTAATAGAATTGAAAACAACGTAAGAGACATGTACAAGGGTATAAACAGATCGCGTAAACAGTTTGAACCAGCAATGAATGGAATTAGAGATGAAAATAACAGTATCTTGGCCGATCCGGGGGACATTGTGAATAATTTTAAAAAACACTTTGAAAGTATTTTGAATTCGGGAAATAATAATCAATCTCCTCCTTCTGAATATCAGAGTGCTGAACCGTTAATTGAAGAACCGAGTAAGGAGGAAGTCGAAATAGCCATCGGAAAATTAAAATCTCATAAAGCAGCGGGAATCGACAACATTCCCAGTGAAATAATAAAAGCGTGCGGTGAAGCTGGAGTTTCTAAAATACATTTTTTGGTTAAAAAGATCTGGGAAAATGAAAAAATGCCCGAAGAATGGAAAGAATCTATACTTATTCCGATTCACAAAAAAGGTCCGAGGACGGAGTGTAATAACTATCGCGGAATATCACTCCTCCCGGTATGCTATAAAATATTCTCGTTGATCCTAACTAGTCGAATCACGGAATATGCCGAGGAAATTATCGGAGACTACCAATGTGGTTTTAGACGGAACCGATCAACTATCGATCAAATATTCTCCTTACGGCAAATATTAGAAAAAAAATTAGAATTCAACGGTGTAGTTCATCAGCTTTTTGTGGATTTCAAAAAGGCTTATGATTCCATTGATCGCCGGAGACTGTATAACATTTTGATTGAGCAGGGAATACCGAAGAAGTTAGTAAATCTAGTAGGGATGTGCATGACCGAAACATTCAATAAAGTTAGAATAGGTAATTATTTTTCGGAGAAATTTGAAGTTCGCTCGGGGTTAAAACAAGGCGATTCCCTTTCACCTGTCCTATTTAATTTAGCATTAGAGTATGTCATTAGAAAGGTAATGCTTACCGAAAGGGGTTTAGATCTGGGTGGTAGAATATCCGTGCTGGGGTTTGCGGATGATTTGGTAT